>VRYO01001717.1:4527012-4567375 GCA_009812075.1 Sialia sialis | reverse complement strand
GCTGGATTCTTCAATGAAAAAGGTGTGGCTTATAATTGTGAAATTACTGTAACAACTTATTAGACTGGAATGGTTCTTCTCAAAGATGAGCATTTTGTGGAGCTCATCCATCATTTCCATCAACATCATGGCAACAGGAGTTGTGGAAAAAAATGCTCAGTTACAGGTTTTCTGACCTTTCTCTGTGTGTTTTGTCAGTAACCCTGCTGTTAGGTAAGGTTTCACTTCAGCTCTGGTCTTTCTAACTCTGACATGCAGTCAGAGGGACACTTGTAAACACGGGTGAGGAAAATAGTAGAGTGCCACTCACATGGGTATTAGTTACTGCACAGAATACTTTATGGGACTACTCAGTTTCCTTTCCTCTCCCTCAGCTTGAAAAGTTCTGATATTTCTTGCTCTCTATTGTTCCATGCTATTTATAACCTGTAGCTACCCAGATCAGCTCACTGCAGCTCCCTTGCTACATTAGAAGAATGTTATTGTCGCCTTTCTGTCTAAAATTACCCTAGTGTGCTTTATCTTCTCAGTTTCCTCTTATTATTCTCCCTCAGATCATTGTTTTTGATTCTGTTTCTAAAAGTAATGCATTGATTTCCTGTCTCTCTCCCTGTGTTTTGATTATTAAGATGATAAATGTTTTAAGATTGTCTGTCATTTATTACCTATATTGTATCTCTCGTACAAGACAATTGCTACCCTGAGTTTAAGAGCTGAATCACAAGCCTAATGACTCCAGAGCTGCCATCAAACACCTCTGTGTTCTTTGTTTTATTACTTCATTTCCAAAGGACTATTTGTTTTCCAGGAGCAGCGAGATGATGGTTTGTATTTACCTCTCTGAAACCAACATCCGCTCAGTGTCTGTCAGAGAAACAGCTTCTAAAAAGAAGCTGCTGTAACAAAAATATTAATCTTATTTACTTTAGCTCATAAATCAGATACCTGCAAAACCTGAAAGTTTCAGGTTAATAACTCTGCTACTTGTTTACTGTTCAAGCTTCAGAATCAAATGATTCAAAGTCAAAAGTGGACTGCAGCTCATGAGTTCATGAGGTTTAAAGTCTTTAAGCTTTTGAAACCAGTGTTGTTTTCCTACACAGAACGCTAGGATAGCCTAGGTTTCTTCAAGCTGATAAACTGCCACATGCTTTGATTTAAAAGGGAATAATTTGCACTTTTGCTTGCTTAGAGCCAACTTTGTGTTGGTGAGAGCTCAGCCACGTCTGCTGCTGGTGGAGCCTCCTGCCCCAAGGGTAATGCCCTCACTGCAATGTATAAACCTTGTCTTGGACTCCTGAGTATCTCATTTTTCTCTGATTCTGCTGATGTGCAGTTAAACTTCCCTGGAGGAAGGCAAGGCTTGTCCTGCAGAGATGTCTGGTCCTTGGGGACACTGGAGGGGGAAGGGCACGTGAGCAACTGAAGGCCCATAGGAATCTGGGGATGTGGAGAGAAATGGAGCCGTGAAAAAGAAAACTGAGTGAAGGGCATGGACCACAAGAGTGAGGAGAGCTGGACACTGCTCCCTGTGAGCTTGGCATCCCAAAGTCTCCTGCTGGAGGCAGAGACTGGCACGCTTACGCCCTGTGTCTGAAGGGCAGTGTGGGCAGTGCTGAACTTCAGTGCAGCTAAAGCCCTGCTTAAGGATGTCATCTAAAGATTCAAAACAAAAGCTAATCCAGCCCACGTGTTGGAACATGGCTGGATACCATTGACTCGAGTGGAATTTCACTCCAGCAGAGGCTTACTCCAGTCATGATCCTATATTCAGAAAGATAAACATGAATGTATGCCTACATCCAGAATAAAAGTTTTTCAAGGGAGATAAGGCAAGAGAAAGTAAATATAAATCATTCTACAGCCCAGGATGCCAGCTGACCTTGTGTTTTGTCAGCTCACTTCCCAATATTTGCTCTGCTGAAAGGAAAACTTGAGTATTCCTTCACAATGTTTGTGAATGGATCGGTGTGTTCGTCTTTATGCTCGTCTCTCTCAGCTCTGCAAACGAGATAAGGAGTGATTAACACACCCTGCTGACTACATGGGCATGCCAGGTGACAGCCCAGCTGCTCCCAGTGCTGCCCAGCCAGGAGCAGGGCCAGGCATGCCCCGATGGGCACGGTGTGTGAGAGGATCTGGGCGGGCTGAGGATGTTTGTCCAGCCATAAAGAGAACAGGTGTGAGTGTGACTCCATAGAAAACCCAACATCCTGTTTAGCAAAGGAAGTCTCTTGGCTTTTCATGGAGCCAGTCATCCTTGCACTTGCATCTTTGGACAAGAGAAATAAGGAGAAAAAGCAAAAATAGCTGCAGTGTCAGACTTTCTTCCTGAAAGCTGCTTTGCATGGGGGGTGGTTGAAAGGCTGGGCTCAGACAGAGAGATGCAATTGATAAAGCTCTGCTTTATCTCTGAACAATAGAATAATTTCCATCTGCTTGGTTAGAGCAGAAACCTTCTCTATTTCTGACAATATTTGGCATAGTGTTGACACGAAAACCACAGCTTTTCTTTTCTTTTTTTGACCCTCGGATAACTTGGTTTATGAGCAAAAATTTACTACCTGCACACTTTGCATTTAATGGAACAGGCATTCTGCCACAAACTGGCTTTTCTGCTGCATTTTCTTTAGGAGGGGGAAGCTGCAACCCAGTGGCTGTACGTGGACAGTTTCATTCATTTCTAGTGAAGCCTTGCAGAGTGGCACCAAAGGCTGATGTCCTGGCCATGGAGATGGAGGCTGCAGAGCTACCTCTTCATATCAGTGCTTTCCAGATCCATAATTCAGATGGAAACCTTTGTCACTTTCAGGCCAGTGAAAGTCATCTCAGGATCCTGAGAGTCAAAGAGCACTATTTTCCACCTTTTTATAAAGGCAAACAATGAATATTCCATAAAGCCCTCGCAGGTCTGTGGCAACGGCAACGCAGAGGCTGTGATGCACATGCACAGCTTTGCAAATGGTGTTATTCATGGGCTCAAGGTGGAATAAAGCCACATTCCCTCTTGCTCAAGGGGGCTGGAGTGGAGGTTTCTCCAAGATGAAGGAGCAGTGCCTTTGTAGAAAGAAAATTTGTAGTTATTTCAGCCATAGAGCACTTACAAAAAAATAAATTCTTTAGGGGAAAAAACACCCCAAAAACCAAAATGTCATAATTTTTAATTTTAGGCATGTGTCACTATCCCCTATGAGAACCCTGGTGGCCTTTTTTTTTCCCTGCTTTAATGGCAATAGTAAAGTATTTTTAGAGACTTTACTCACTTTTATGTATGCTGCAAAGCTATTTGACCAAAATGCAACCCCTGACATCTTTGAAATGACTTCTTCTAGAAATACAAGCCAATGCCTTTTTATAGTAACATACTGACAAGAATAATTTATATATTCTACAGTATAGAAAATACTGCAGGCACTGCTATTTTTGGCTGTGTAACCTCTAAGCATATTTAACTGTATAGTAGGAAATTGGATTTTAACAGGTGAATAACTTAATATAGCAAGGCAGATGGATTACAGATGTGGACAATGTCTGTCCAGATCTCTGTTTTTTCCTGGCTCTAAATTATTCATCTGGGATGGCCAGAAGCCAGCTATGGGGATTATTGATAAAAGTGAGTTAAGAATAGGTTAGAACATTTCTCTTGTGCAGTATAATGTTTCTCTGTTGACTGTGTTATTTTCCATCTTCCATTAAGCACTGCAAGCCAGACTTTTTTAACCCAATTTTAAACTATTCATGTTCTGTAGACGTAATATTATTATAAATGCTTGAGTTCCTTGTTTGCAAGGCAAGGGGTGTTCTTTTAAAAGACATGATGTTGTAAACAAGAAGACAAACATTTCAGCATTAGACATGGATTTTCTGGAGAAGTAAAACTTTTCTCCCAAATTCTTGCCAGCTGTCAGAGCTGGATGGTTGAAATGTGCAGTACCCTTTCATTTCAGTTGGTAGTGCCAGTGCCATTCTCCTGTGACTGTCAAAGTGTTAGCCCAGCTGGGGGGTTGTGCATTTTTTCTTGTTCTCTGTCACTTTTTTCACCATTGCTCATCATTTTTAATAAATCTAGATTACTGAGAAGATTAAAGTCCTTGGCCTGTACCTAAAGGTGAAGAGATAGAGGTACATATGGTGAATTAATCTGAGACATGGCAGTGCAAAAAGCATCATTCCTTCTAAAACACAAAATAAAAGAGGTTTACTGTGCAGCTGTGCAATATAGGCCTAATAACTATGAAAAGTAAATTACAGTAATTTCACGAATATAGGCCACAACTTTTTCACTGAAGAATTCAGCCTACCCCAGTAGTGCGGCTTATATTCAGGTGCGGCTTATCTACGGACAAATCCCAGTGAAATGCCAGCCGGGAAGTGAGAGCCAGCTGGGAGGGTGCCTGGGGCTGCCTTTAAAGGCTTCGCTGGTCTATGAAAACTGTTTGCAACTTGAGCACCTGACACCAAACCCAGCTGACAGCGATTCTGTTACTAATTTGTTACTTTGTTACGCATGGACCCTCGCAAAAAAAAAAAAAAGGTGCGGCTTATAATTGTGAAATTAATGTAAGACTGTGCAGTGGTGTTAGAAATGTGAAGTGACTCTGTCCCTATGAAGACCATAAGGGCATTTTCCTGTGTCAACATAATGCTTTGAGGCCTTTCAAATTCATTTGAGGCTAAAAGAGAGAGAAAAAAAAGAAAAGAAAGAAAAGTTTCACTAATGAGGAAATAAAAAGGTACAGAAATAGATCCAAAATCTTGAGGTTTATTTTGGAATGGAAGTATTTTAGTTTTTGGTTGCATTTCTCACCTTTGTTGTGGTGAATATCTGTAAGGAAGGACTGGTAAAAATACTAACATTGGATAGTTCTGATGCTCTGAGGTACGTAGAGAAAGGACAGCATTCAATAGCCTGGTGAGCACTAGAGATTAAAGGTTCAGCTCCAAACTCTGAGCTTGCCCTTTTGTGCCATCCATGTGAACTCCTTTAGTCTTTTTCCCCAGTGTGTAATGAAGATCATTTTCTCATCTATATTGTCAGAATTATTTTATTTATTTCAGTCCCAAGATGAAAGTTTCCTCTGGTGTTCTACATTTCCATGTTACTTTTAACTGTAAAACAAACTACTGTGCACCAGCTTTGCTGGCAATCTCAGAGAAATGCTGTCCTAAATTCCTTTCCTAGCATCCTTCTGGCTCCTGATCTTTCTCCAGCTCTGGTTTTCTGAGATATTGCACATGTTGGGTAACTTGGTCATTCAAGTAAGGGTTTGACTGTAGATGAGTGGAGTTGAGGTACAGGTTGCATATATGAAGGTACTGTTGTTAAAACGTCCAGCCACTTTATTTTTATTGCTCCTGGCTTTGCACTTGTGTTTAACTGGGACACGTGGAAATACTGAACAATGGTGGTGCCTCTCACTGAAATGTCATTGCCATTGCAGTCATTGTTTAAATGATATTGACTTCAAGAGAAGGAGGTTTGGTAAGAACAGCAAAAGGGGTCTCTGTGGGAAATGGAAACTGAATGATCAAACATGCCCAATGTTCACAGAGGCTGTGCAATAAATTACCAGAGTTAACAGAGTGTAATCACAGAAAAAGAAGAAAGTTGGAAACAGAAGATAGCTCCAGCGTGGTTCAAAGCTGATACTATCTCTCAGATTATTTTCTTTTTCCATTTCCTAACGTGCTAACTTATGATACAGAATCATATCATTGTACACTTGAGGTTTTTAAGATTACTCTTGTTATTCCACTAACTCTGACTATTTCTTACATTCCCTTATTATTCTTCATGTTTCTGCCAGGATATATCTTGATGGCCAGCATGACATTTTTGAGGTGTTCAGCGTTGTTTACAGTCTGGCCATCGAAATATCTTGTTTTGCTGCCTTTTCTTCATCCCTGCCCTACCTCTTCCTTCCTATGCCCTTTCCTCTGCTTGCTCTTGGCTGGGCAGTCCTGCCCCATCCTTGAACGAGTTCTGAGCTGCAACTGAGCTCATTTGTCTTTCTAACAAAATACAAAAATATAGTAGAACCTTTTCTCTGGATCATTTTGTGTCCTATCAATGGCTTGAAGCAGAAGGGCCTGATGAGTGCTTGGAGCACAGCAGGGCAAGCTGGCTGAGAGCTGCAGAGTGATGCTCTGTGCAGAGGGTTCATCAGTTCTGCCACTAGAGCCAAGTCCCCCTGCCATTGTGGCTGCTCACATTGGTTGTGCTGAGGAATATATCAGTGCATGTGGTTTGGGGAGGCAGGTGGCCTTAAATTGCTTTTGGATAAAAAAGGGCCTGGGAACCTGTGGCACAGCCAGGTGAGGGACACCTGGGAACATAGACTCAGCCTCATGTGGATTGTAAGGATATAAAAGCCCAGGCTCTCCTTTTGAGCTCCCTGCTTGGAGACATCAACTTCAGCTGTTGATTTCTCACTTATTATTGCACCAAAATTAAGCTACTTTAAGGATCAGGATGTCTGAGATGCTGCTGTGGGGAGCCTGGGGCCAAGCCAGGGAGGAATTTGGTGTGGCTGTGTGAGTGTGGGGAGGTGTAGCTGGGAAAGGACCTCGGTCCCAGATCAGCTGGTGCAGGTGTGACAGCCAGAATGACTCCTGGGTGGTCAGACGGGGAAGTTTCCTTAAGAGGAGCCTGCTCAAAACACACCAGTGAAAATGCAGTGTTCCAAGAGCCCATGGCAGGATGAGTCAGCCAGAGGCAGGAGCAATCATTTCCCTGTGGGGCACAGAGGAAAGCACTTGCCTGGTTAACCTTGGCACTTCTGCCTCCCTGGCACTGTTGTTTCCTTTCCCCCTGTACAAAAAGTTTTCTCTTCCTGGACTTTGCATTGTGTTTCCCTGAAAGGTTTCAGTCTCCCTCATGGAAATTATGCAAATGTCACTGTGCGCACGTAAAAAAGTCTAACAATGGCACAAAAAGTACAGGACCAAAATAGGTTTTGCTTAAAAAAAAGAAAAAAAGTCTATGTAGCAACAAGAGACCTAATTTCCCTGCTACATATTTGAATTATTAGGAGATACTTCTGTTTATCAGTCCACCAAAGTCTCTTTTAAAAAATGAACTATACATTTTAAAAGGAAATATGTGTACAAATTTAGTGACAATGATGAAGTGAAAAACCCTGGGATGTAACAGCAGATTCATTTGCTGCCCCAGATCTTTAACAAATGAAGGAGTTGCTTCACGTTGCAAAACAAGCTGACCTTCTAGCAGGGGCCAGGCATGAAGCTTTTTGCCAAAGGTGAATGGTTTGGAAAACTGAGCGTGTGTGAAAAGGGAAACAGTGGAAACTATTCCGCGCTTGGAAAGCAGCTCTGTAAAAATGTCAGCTCTGACTGAGGAGCTCTGTTTCCTACGTGCAGCAGCAGCCCGAGCCTGAGCCTGGCTCGTGTCCTGCCTGCAGGTTGTGTCCATGTCTTGGTGCTAGGGCTTTGTTTGCTCAGTGCTTCACAGCCAGCAGCAGATGCTGCCCCAGCCCTGGCCCTAAGTGGAATTCTTTCTTTGCAGAGTTTTCTCTTCCTGCTTCACCCTTGCGGGTGTCCACAATGCCACTGGTGCTGGATCAGTTCCTTTTAGGGGTGTTTTTGGAAAGCTGGGGCTCTGCAGTGCAGACCTAGAGGCCACCCTGCATAGTGAAGTGTGACTGCCCCTTTGCCAGAGTGCCAGGTTTCTCTTCCAGAATGGAATTTTAGGTCTAGCAAAGCACAGTAATGCCACTACAGCTTTTCCTAATGTTCTGCTGATGGCTTGAGGTCCTAAATTCTGACAGGACCCACCCACAAACATGTGCTTGGATGCAAATAACGTGTATTACACATTGCTACGTTTATACTTCAATTTTCCATCAGACTTTGAGCTCATATATCAGCTCCTGAAGTGTAAGAGACAGGTATAAATGACCTAAACTGGGTGTCCCTTGTGTGACAGGGGAAGTTAATAATGCTAGTCTCTGAGGGAGCTACAGCAAGAAGCATAAATAGGAGCAGAACACTGTGTTCCTTCTTCGGTGTCTTGCCCTAATCCTGACACGTGAGCACCTACCAACACAAATAATGTTATCGGGTCAGAATCAGCAGCCAATAATAAATCAGCTCTGGCACTGGCAAGGCTCTCGCTGCTGCACAGCAATGTGACCTCCAGTCAGGAAGAGACCTCATATTTGGGCACAGAT
Source organism: Sialia sialis (assembly GCA_009812075.1). Classification (NCBI taxonomy): domain Eukaryota; kingdom Metazoa; phylum Chordata; class Aves; order Passeriformes; family Turdidae; genus Sialia; species Sialia sialis. The sequence continues at coordinate 4,559,186 of VRYO01001717.1, read as the reverse complement.
GCTTGCATTGGGTAAGAAGCATCTTGCACCAGTGCAGCTCAGAAAAACAGAGGCACGGCAAGATGTAAATTTATAGGGAATGTGTGTGGATGATGTCCTCTCCCAGCTACCCAGAGCAGCTGCAGGGCCAGTGAGAGTTTCCAAACATGGCAGAAATGGGCAGGCAGCAGATGCTCAGTGGCATATGGGTTATAGCTCAGAGTTGGGTATTGCTGGTGGCAAATGGTTCGCTGCTGGAACACTGGAAGGGTAAATGTCTCCCTGCAAATGTGTAATGCTTGAAAAACTGAACATAGTACATGATGAAACCTGCTTTCAGAGTTGCTGGCATTTCTGTCTATAGAAAAGAATGTCTTTTCTTCTTAAAAACTGTTTGAGAACTCTGTGGAGAAACCTCAGTACAGCATGAGGTTAGAATTTGTCTCCTTTGAATCGAGCTGGATGTGGAAGAGCCAATTTCAGTATTCTTTCATTTATAGATATCTTGGTGGCAGTTTTGCTGCAGCTGTGTTCCTGTGTGCTATCAGCATCCATCAATGCATTTCAGATAGATCCCAAGCCAGCAGCTCTAGGGATTTTCCATTCCCTCCCCTGCATTTTCAAAGCCTTTTAAAATCACAAAGACTGTATCAAGAGTCATGAGGGGTGGATAAAGCACTAGCAAGACTATCAAGAGCTACTGTTTCTGTTGGAAAAATAAGAAGTATTTGGTTCAAAATATTGGTTCTACTGGTTATATTTAAACTCCTTTGAAGTCAGTAGTGAGAATCTACTGATCCTATAGCAAGATGAATTAATTATTCCAAGGGATCCAGTGCAAACATTCAGAGGTACTTATCTAGAAGAAGCAGAGACAAAATACCACATTTAATGCACATATTTACTCTTTGTGCACTAAGCACAACGAGAAGGGTGTAGGGTCAGGAGAGAGATAAGGTAACTTCTATTTTATGCCATGAAATTGCATCTGATAACAACGGTGTGTCTATTTGTGAACAGAGTAAATGAGTCTGAACCATGTGGGGGAAGTGAGTAAGAAGGGATCTGTGCTGTGAGATGTACAGCTGGTGGCAGAGGACATCCCCTGTACTTTCTGCACTGTGCAGAGGAGGAAGGAAGGGCAGGTTACACAAAGGCAGTGCCAAGCTGTCAGGATTTCCTCCCTGAGAACGTCTGGTGAACGTACAGAGCATTGTGTGCTACCCAGATATTGCACAAAAGACATTAGGGTACATCTGTGACAAAAAAGGGCAAACGTGGCTGCAAAGCTGGGCATGCAAAAGGAATGCTTGAATTACGGCTGCCTGTAAAACTTTGCTTAGTCTTCCATCCAGAGCTGAAGAGCTGCTTCGATTCCCAGAGTCACTTTAAATGCATGCTGCTGTCCTCGCCTGGCAGGGCTGTGGCCAGCTCGTACCCCCACCCCTGTGCAGATCATTCACAGGTAGGTGACATACGAAATCCGCATGGAACTGGTGTTTTTTGGTGCCCTTGTGCATTCTCTAGTTTCTGTGCGGCTTTGCTGTTGCACAGAAGGTCTATAAACATAACCCACAGTCACCTTTTGTACTTTCTCATTTTCTCCCCAAACAAGAATGGTCTGGTCTGGACTTTGCAGTAATCTCTGATGTACAGGCAATCTATCTCCAGTGATGCAGGAAAGGAGCTGCAGCCTCTGTCAGCCCTGTGCTTAAAGGCAAAAGTGCAAAACTTTGCACAGATCAAAGGCACTCAGTTATTCACTTTACACACACAGAGACCTCCTGTGGTTTCAGGACAGTGTCAGACCTGGAGCCTCCAAAACAAAACCTGCCTTTCTATCGAGTAGGGGATGGCTGGTGATGGAAATGTCTTTTTACCTCACAGTGCAGTGCATGTCCCACAGGAACAAGCACTTTCAGCTGCTATCAAACTTTTCAATCACTTTGAAATCCATCCATGAAGCAACTCCTCTGTGGAGCCCAGCTGCAAAGAGTAAATTGGCACTGGAGACCTTTCTCACAGCACTTCACTGAACTATCTCAGAGATTTGTATGTGAAGCTGGCAGTTTCTCTGAAAGAATAATCAAAACTCCTCAAAGTGTTTAAGGAAAATATGGCAAGAATTTAAGACTTGTGTTAGAAAAGTTGTTTGTATCATTCCTCAGAGAATTTATTTATAAACAATGTTGTCGTACATTAACTTCTTGTGCACCCAGTCCTACCCAACCCTCTTTCTGTCTCTTGAAATGTTTAGATAGAAAATATAAATATATCTTATAATGCTTACTTATTGTCTGTCTCTTGCATCATTTACAAAGATGCAACCAGGTTTAGAGTTAAACTCCAGCACTTGTTTAAAAATGTGCTGTTTCAGAGACTCTTACGTAAAATGTTTGAGTTCTGGATTCTGGTTGGACTTTGTTTTTTCTTTCTCCAAATTTTTCATTGCCCCGTCATCAAAGTGGAAGAAAGATGTGTGATCAAAAAGAGGTGTAGGCCCAACATATTTAGGTCAGTGGCATCCGTGTGCTCAGATCCTAAATCCACACAGATTCAGGCGTGAGGGCTGAACAGCAGGAAAGAAAAACTTCAGGAAAGAGCTGCCTTTACCCTGACATTGACTCAGCATTTGTAACAGCTCCCTGTCCAACTCCACAGGTTGTCTCTGGAAGCTAGAACAATGTGCTGCTGAATGTGAGTAATGCTATTTGTATCTGGCTTGTGGCAACAAAAAAAACCAAAAAAAACAAAAAAACAAAAAAAACCCTTCAAAAACTTCAAAAACCCTGAAAACCTTCTGGCCATAAAAACTTTTAGAATTACAGCAAAAACAAAAAAACCAAAAACAACAATGTTTGTTGGATGAACAATGACCCAGGGCTTGTTTCTGGGTCTTGTCCATCCCCTCTGTTGTCTGTCTGTAGGATTTTCCATTGTGTGCCTGTATTTTGGCAGTTTCGTTTGATTCTCGCAGTCTCACGGGGTTCATACATCAAAGGGGGATCCCACCCCCGGCTGGGTTATGGCCATACATGGTATTTAGATTTATAAACCGAGTAAAACTGCTGCTATTTTAAGAAGATGCTGCCAGAAGTCTGGCTCTGGCCCTCTGGAACAAGGTCTAAATAATAATTTTTAAATGTTCCACAGTGGTGACTCTATCACCCTGCAGCAGATTCTCTGTGCTGCAGCAATAGGGGCTCCAGACAAAGGCAATGACACTGCAGCATTTTATGTTAGTCCTAAACACTCAATAAGAGCTAAAAAGCCAGGATCTCTTTAACAATAAGAAAAGGGGGATTTGGTTTGGGGGGGAAAGTGGGAGTTATCAGTCTTGTAGTCTTTTGTGCTTTTGGAAGTCACATTTCAGCCTTTGCTCTGCAACCGCAAAAGCTATAGATAATGTTTTTAAAAGAAAATTGAATTAGTTTTATTTTAAACAACAGCTCAAATAACTTACAGCTCTCATAAAGCCAAAAGGACACCAGAGAAGTCAAAAATGCTGCCCAAGTGCAATGTGCTTTTGATCTACATCTGGTTCTAAGGCTTAAACTTTCACTTTCCATTTTCCTTGCCCAAACCTTGTCGAATAATCTCTCTACAGCACATTACTAAACATCCAGTTAATTAGCATGTCCTGATTGTTTTCTGCCACTTCTCTGGTAGCAGCAAGCAATTATTTCCTCACTGCCCTGCTTTTACTGCGCTGCTCAGGAAGCTGTGTCATGAGGATATGTCTGTGTCACCGCAGCTGTGCACGATGACATCTCCCCATGAATCAAAAGGGAAAGGCAAATTTATTTCAAAATGTGTGTCCTGGGGTACAGCAGTGACTGATATGGAAAGTATTCACAAGTGGCATAATGTGCAGTGTCTGTAGGAGTGCTGCGTGTAAGTGGGGCTTCACCAAAAAAAGCCTTGTGCTGGCTGACAATTGTTTGAGTAAGTCTTGAATCGACAGAGGGACAACAAAGACTGCACCTCCACTTTTCAGGCTAGTTTGTGCAGACAATTTTTTTTAGCTTTGTTAGCAAATCAAACAAGCAGGGAGCAACAGGTTTCTATTTTTGAACTGAACATTCCTTTTGGTTTCGTGCAGAATGACGTGTGAGCAGTGAAGAGTGCACCTTTCCACGGTGTTTGTGATGATGGGGACTGGATGGGAGTCCCTGATGGGGGCTGGATGGGAGTCTCTGGTGGGGGCTGGATGGGAGTCCCTGATCCTGTTGGCTGGTAGCATGGGAATGTGTGTGCAGTGTAAATAACCCCTTAATGCCCGGGTGAACGTGCAGGTGAAGCGGGAACCCTTGTTAAACACCCACCCTGCTGCGGCTCCCAGCACCAGGGGCTGTCAGAGCCCACCTGGTGGGCCAGGCTGTGGGAGGGGTGCCAGCAGCTCCTGGTGACAGAGTGTGCTTCAGGTGTGTCACAGCTCTGAGTCACCCCCTGACCCTCCTCCCGGCCACAGGAGGAGGTGAAGGGCATGGACAGCTTTGCCACTGAGCCCTGCCATGTGTTCTCACACCAACCCAACACTGATACTTGCGACACTGCTACGGAAGGGGATGCAGGAGCCTGCTCCCTCTGTGTGCCAGGAATGCCAGAGCTGGCATCCTGCTGGGTGAGGACGCGTGGGCGAGAGGATAGCATTGCAACACCCTAAAAATAGATGGGAAGTCCCCAGCTACGCTGCTGTGGGACTGCATTCCAGTCTCTGACAATGGTGCATGATTTTCAGACTGCATTTTTGCAGCATGGTGCTGGGTTTGCCTCTTTTAAAAGTGCCTTGTGCTGTGCTCTTCAAGCCCTGGGTGCGCAAGCATCATTGTCATAATTCAGAAACACATCCCTGACATAAAGCTGGGCAAGCACTTTCATTTTAGAGAGCATGTCCTTGTCTGTGATGTTAAATAAGCTTGTCCTGGACTCCTGCAGTGATAATTCAGAAACAGAAATTTCAATGACCCTGATTGTTTTATGCTTTGTGGATGACTGAATTTTTGCTCCTTCCTTAGCTGCAGAATTCAGTAACTCGCACCACCAGATCTATGTGCTTATGAGAGTGTACAGGAGGGACAGAAAAATATGAAGCTCCTATGCCGTGGTTACAACCTCAGCAAAAGTCCTGAGAAACTTTTCAGCTTTGCTTTAACCCATTCCTAGACACACATGTCAACTGATCCCTGTAACTCTTAGTGGGGGCTGTGCACAGTGGCATAAATCTCTGCTCCTTGTCTTCCTCAGCATGGCTGGAGGGATCAAAGGCAAGATGATTTGTGCTGTGGCAGCAAAGCACTGCTTGGAGATTTGTTGCAGGCTGGCCATCAGCTCTAGTGATCACTCAGTCTAATTTTTTTTTTTTTTTAATCTAGCCAGTCATATCTTAAAGCTGTTGATGCTTTCGACCTCTGGATGATCCAAGTGTAATTACAGAGTGTGCGAGGACATGTTCTCTCTTGTTTGTTTTAGATCTGCCTCCCAGCAGATGCAGTTGGGTGCCAGACGCTTCCCGCATTGCGCGAAGCAGGCAGGGTTTGTTTTGGTGACTTATTTTTTAAACTCGCACAATTTGCAAAATCATGAACAGGCACCTCTGCCACCTTTTTTTCTTGGCTTAAAACATTTAACCCTGTCAAAACTGGCTGTTGGGGAGCAAGGTGTGAAATCCCTCTTGAGGACAGACCCTGTGCCAGCTCCCAGAGCAGCGCGGAGACAAACGTGGCTCTGATTTCCCAATCCGGGGCTTTCTGCTTATCCTCCTGTTCCCATGGGCTTTTCTGTGGGAAACAAATCTCTGAAAGGGAAAGTTCTCCGCTCTGGTAACTGGGTTTCTCTTAAGGGCTGGCTGCTGAAGGCAGTGGGAGCACAGGGAAGATAAAACTGTTTTGAAAGCTGCTCTGATGTCACCCAGGGATTTCATACGTCTCCTCATTTTCCACCTCCTCCCAGTAACGTATGGCAATAAAATAAGATCTAGTGTTAGGAAATTGCTTCGGAGTTAGCTCAGGTTCATCCAAGATTTAAAGTGATTCCTTAATGTTTGTGTTCCTGGAATCTTACTCCATAGGAAAGGTCACTTTAGCTTAATGTATTTCCCTGAATGGGCTAAACTAAGTAAGGCAATGACAGCTGGGTACCAGCACCTGAATATTTCTATCCTCGGCAGAATATTCTGGCTTATTTTATTCCAAATTAACTATTCCAGCAAATTCTCTGATGAAAAAAATAAATGTTTAGTGGAACTGTGGAAAGAACTAAACCCTTTTTTTTCCAGTAAATCAAGGCATCACTGTAACCTCATTGAATTGCTTCATATTTTCCCAGACTAAGGGACTGAGAGGATATTTTGGATAGAAAATTCTGTTATGCCAATGTTTATAAATGCCAGTCTCTACACCAACCATCTCTTTTTTTCAAAATCCTATACTCTGTTTAAAAGGCCTCATTGTAGTTTGAGAAACAAGAAAGACACAGCAATAACTTCTGTTTTTGTAACAATAGTGTGCCAGCCTTGTTGTAGGGCAGAGCCAAGTCAAAGCCAGGGTGTATTTTCTCATTCCTTGGTATGTGTCCTCAAAATGAGATTTCTCATCTCCTCATCTTATTTCCCACATGCCCAAGCAGGAGACTGGGCACCTGGGAAGCTGAAAGATCTTCATTCGACATTTTTCAGGCACAACTTCTCAGCAAATCCCTTTCTGGAGGCAAACCCACAAATCTGCAGAGCTGGAAAGCTGATGTTGGCTGTTAACAGCAGGTGGAGTGGAGAGAAAAGCTTTTTGATAACCTGGGGCAGCTCCAGGACAGGAGGGAAGGTGCCCCATCACCACATCAAGAAATGAAGTTTTAAGTGACAACTTTGACTGCAGTTTGCACATATGCCTAATTAACTCAAAATTAATGGCCCAGAACCTAGTACAACAGTTGTGCTTAATGTTGCAGAAAAAAACCCCTCCCTTTTATGTCGAGGGTAATACTTCTTTCCCTAAAACACCATTGGTTAGCATTGAATATCAAAGAATTGCAAGCATGAGTGTAATGTATACATTTATATTGCTTTAGTTTCTTGTGACCTTTGTTGAGCCTTTCCTAACATCCAGTAGTGCATTGCTTCAAAGTATTTTTTTTTTTTTGCTTTACAGCTTTAATTTTAAAAATAAATAAATAAAACCTCTCTCTTCAACGTGTTCAGCTGCATTCTTACAAAATCCCTGTACAGATGCTCAGATGGAGCAAAGAGAAAGGATGAAGTTAATGCTTCTGTGGTTGATTACTTGATTTGCATTTCAGGCTTTTCTGAAAGGCTAAACTTGAGGGGAATATCTATCTATTCAAAACAGTTGCTATCTCATATGTGTTTTATTTTAATATTAATTAGCTCTTGTATTTTGAACACAGTCTTTACAGATTGTAACTCCTCTCCAAGCTCTAGCTGATAGGCAGACGTATATGGCCAATCATTGAAGTGAGTGTAATGATTTTCCTTGGCACCAGATCTAGCTATTAATTAATAACTTGGATTTATTACGTAACACCAGTCAGAAAGAAAGATGCTTTAAACCACCTCCAGAGCGCTCTAGTATCTTGTAGTGTAATTCACTGGGCTTTTTTGCATCTAAATCAAGAGCTGTACCTGTCAGCCTTTTGTGTCAGAGGCTTTTTACAAGGGCACGTAGTGACAAGGGAAAATGGCTTTGAACTGAAAGAGAGTAAGTTTAGATTAGATATTACTGTGAGGGCAGAGAGGCTCTGGCACAGGGTGCTCAGTGAAGCTGTGGCTGTCCCTGGATCCCTGGAAGTGTCCAAGGCCAGGTTGGATGGGGCTGGGAGAAATCTGGGGCAGTGGGAGGTGTCCCCGGGCATGGCAGGGGGTGGGAATGAGGTGATCCTTAAGGTCCCAACGCAAACCATTCTATGATTTTATGGCAAACAAGGAAATTTTGGAAGCTGAGACTTTCCGGCAGAGCTGTAGGTCTTGGAGCGCTTGAGCCTCACCCTGGAAAAAAGCAAGAGGGCTTTACTGCAGGTGTGACGTGACTGAAGTGATGCTGACCCAGCTTCCAACAGCAGCCTCAGACAAAACCTGGCTTCTTATGAAAGGTTAATGGGAAATGTAAATGCTGCCTGCATGAGGAATCTATTTTGGAAAACACCAGATGCTCCCCACGGGAGGAAGGCAGCGGTGCCGAGGTTAATGGAAGGAAAGTTGTGCTGCAGCTCAAGATGTGCCCGTCAGCAGCTGCCGTCATTTGGTGATATGGAAAAGTTACATTTGAAAGAGATTTCAATCCAGAAACCTGGCTCCAAGGTCATCTCACAGTTACTTTCTGTCTGTCTTAGTGACCAAGGACAGATTGGCTTCTTTCTTCATAAAAGGATGACAGAGGGAAAAAGATATCTGATATCGCTGACTTCATTTACTCCTGCCAAGGGGAAAATGTGGGTGAAAAGGATTCCCCGAGTTTTGTAATACTGCAGCTATGGCAGTAAATAGAAATGGTAGCTAGGGAAGATTGCAAGAGTAAGAATCATTATCATCCGTCTTCAGGCTCTGGGAAAGGGAAACAGTCTGCTACATCAGCTTATCTGAGTCCTTTGGCATTCCTGAAACTGCATCAGGGATCAATCACAGCACTGACTTGCTTCATTCCCATCTCCAAGGAATGCATCCCTGCCTCTTTGGGAGAGACTAAAGTAGGAAATATGGGTTATTTAGGAACACGCGTGTGCTGTAAATAAAATTTCCCAGCCAAAATGTAACTGGTAACTGCAGTCCATAATAACATCAGCTTCAGCTGCTGCTGCTGAGTTGTGCCTGCTGCCAGTAAACCACTGTCTGTGTTGCTTTACGGGTAGTGCCTGACAGGGGCAGAATATTTATAAACACCACAGAAAGAAGGATGCAGCAACACAGTAAGTTAGAACTTCTCAAATAGACAGGATCCTCCAGTAAATCATTATGATCCTAACTCATTTGGGAAGGTATCACTGCTTGGTGAAAGCAGGGAAAAAAAGCTGGTTACTTTCATCCCTTAAAATGGGCTCCTGGCAGCAGATTTGTAGTCTGATATTTTCCTTATAAAAATCAATACACTGTAGGCAGTGCCTCCTATTCCATAACAGCATGAGTTTTACTTGTTCTGGAAACTGTGCTCGTCATCAGAAAGCCACTAAATAAATGAAGATGTACTGCTGGAAGATATGAATTTGCATCAGTGCTTTTCCAGCTCTGTTTGGGAGCCAGGTAGGCTGCTTTTGGAAAAAAGGATGATGTTCTGAGAAGCTTTGTCAATTGACACTTGTGCCCATTTGCATTACACCAGTGACTCACATCAGGTCACGTTACAAATGTACTAAAATTATTTCCAGGCCATAATTGAACCTTGCACCTCCCAGCAGACTGCTAAGCATCAGTAGGTGCTCAGGTGATCTGAAACATTAAATTATTTATTGGATGCTAAACCAGCCAACCAGCCCTTCTCTTTCTTAATGAATGGCCTGAGCTGCCCCTTCCCTGTTTGGACATCACCACATTGACAGCTTTGCTGGCAATATCCTCCATTTCAGCTGCTCCTAGGGTCTGTAAATATCTCCTGAGATACTGTCCTGTGACCAGTCTGGCTGGGTTATCAAGCAAGGAGGGGCAGAAAATCAATAGTGCCTTTTCTACATGGATGGCATTCCTTGTGAAGATGCACCAAAGCAAGGTGGAGGTGGAATCTGAAGGGAAAAGTGTGACAAAGCAGTGACGAGGGACTTGAACCTTACATCAGTCAGCCACACCTTCCTGTATGTCAGGCCATGTCTCACCAGAGTGTCCCTCTCTTCCTTGTCACCCTTGTTTGGGTGGCTGCAGGCTGTTGGATCAGCGATCCGATTCCGTGGAAAACAAATACACCAAAAAAAGAACGGTTTCCTGCCTGGCCAGCTTGCTCATCCAGCTCCACAGCAGCTGCACAGCTGCTCAATGAGATGCAAGGGCAGTGAGGGCTGGTCAGGGAGCGGGGGAGTGTGACGGGGTGACTGTCCCACTGCTCGGGAAAGCAGCTGCTCCCGGTGCGTCACACAGGGACACAGCCTTCGTTTGGCTGAGCACGAGTCCCTGAACCCCTGCAGCCCATGGAAAGCCCACTGGAGAATGCTGATGCTGTCCCAGCACAGGCATATCCTGTGCCCTGGCAGTCCCCTGGTGGGACTGGGGAGGATGTGACCAAGAAGCTGTCACCCAGTGATGTCACTCCAGGTCCTTTGATACACACGTTGCAGCATGTTGAGGTTAAAAAAGCTCCCCCAATGTGGCTGGTTTTGGTAAACTGCTATTAAAATAACCCAGTGTATTCATTTGTGGTTATGTCAGTCCTGCAAGTGACTTGCTCCCGGAAAAAGTAATTTGGGCAGTGCTGAGTCCCACAAGCACAAGCTATGCTTTGCTGTCAGCAAAGCAGCAAGGCAGCTACATAATACTCACCCTTGGGGAGTGCAAGCTCCCCTTGATGTGAAGGGGAAATATTTCCTATCTGCTGGCAACCTGCTGTCAGCTACACCCACGCTTCCTTAGTGACAGCTCTTCCACGCTCCTCTGTTGTCCGTGGCACTGAGACCCCAAGCAAACCCCGCAGCTGATAAGTTCTTTGCTTGTAAATAGTACTTTGTTCTCCTCATATTTGCTCGTTTCTGGTGGCATGGATTCCTGGTCCTCTGGTTGTCAGCGGCAGCACCTGCCTGAGCCCAGCCCTCCCTCCAGGCAGCTGCAGGGCAATGCTCCACCATCCTGTGCTTACTCAGAGGAGCTGCTGCTGTCTTTGGCTGTTATTTCCTAACTTGTTGCCTCGTTAGTGGCTGCCATCATCGTTAGTCACTTACTCTTTCCTAGTGGAGAACATGTTGCACAGGGACTCCTGTCCAAGTCTCTGCTAATTTTACCTGTTCATGTGTAAACAGGGGATGAGTCCCATCCTGAGCCTGACCCTGAAACCTTCACTCAGCGGTGATGCACGGGGCTGAAGCAGATGCCTGGCAGGTTGTTCCCCTCTCTGGTGGCCAGCCATGCTCTGCAGTGTCCTGCTTGGACCATGCTGCCAGCCATGTGGCTGGCTTGGAGGGAATGCTCTGTCTTCCCTAGGGAAGCCACTTCCCGTGCCAGGGGTGCCTCTCTTCAATCCCAGTACTCCTGTAATTAGGCTGGGCCGCTGGGCTGGAGTCATAGTCCTCTTCTAAAAGCGTAGCAGTGACTGCTGTAGGGGTATTTCAGAGACACTCACCATCCTCTGGCATTTCCAGGTGCTATCTTTAGGAGCTGGCTATTGCAACCTGATTATGGGTATAATCCTTGCTTTGCTGCTTCAGTTATACTGCGTTAACTGAGATTTTCTGGATGCTCTAGATTAATATACAGTAATTTCACGATTATAAGCCGCACCTTTTTCCTTGAAGAATCCAGCCTGCCCCAGTAGTGCGGCTTATATTCAGGTGCGGCTTATCTACGGACAAATCCCAGTGAAATGCCAACCCAGAAGTGAGAGCCGGCACCTGGAGCGCACCTGGGGCTGCCTTTAAAGGCTTCCTTGGTCTATGAAAACTGTTTGCAACTTGAGCACCTGACACCAAACCCAGCTGGCAGTGATTCTGTTACTAATTTGTTACTTTATTACACATGGATCCCCGCTTTAAAAAAAAAAAAAAAAAAAAGGTGCAGCTTATATTCAGGTGCGGCTTATATATGGACAAATCCCGTGGTCTACCTGGCTACTTTAAGGTGTGGCTTATAGTCAGGTGCAGCTTATAATTGTGAAATTAATGTAATTGCCACACACAAAGCTGAGGATCTGTATTTAATATTTCTTAATATATCATTCTAGGTCTAACAATCAATGATTTGGTTCCCCTATCTCTGTCACAGAGCGAGGCTGTGGGGACGAACCAAGGATGTCCAGCCCTTTGTCGAGAGGAGGCTGGAGAAGGGCTCTGGTTATCCCTGGGTGCAGCACTGGTGAACAGCTGGGCAATGCTGAGCTGGTTTTCCCTCTGCAGACTCTTAACTGTGCACAGGGCAGTTCTGCACTGTGCTGGGGTTATTTGGCACTAGATCCAACACCGTGCTCAAACCTTTGATGAATGCCATAAAAAACAGACTTTGCTCCAGTAGGCTGTACGTAATAATTAGTCTGGGTTAAATACAGCAGGCATGTTGCAGGACAGGTGTATTATCCAGGATGTGGGCTGCAAATCATGTAATTGCTGCTTGCTGCTCCTTTCGATACTAGGCATTGTCGTTGGTTTGTTGCCCTGATAAATGTTTGGTTTTCTCACAGCAACGGAATTACTGAAAGAGATTAGCTGTGGTGTCCAAAGGGCTGATAAAGAAACATATTTCACCCTATTCCAGCCATGGGAAGGGAAGGCAGGTGAAAGCCCCTTTCGGGAGGGGCTCCCAAAATTAACAAGCTTGAGGAAAAAAAAAAAAAAAGAGATTTGCTAAAGTTCTTTTGTGTGAGGTTTAGGTACTTTCTCCAAAAGTTACAAAGCAGGAGCAGACCAGGAGGCCTTTCAGTGTGCAAAGGCTGCTTGCTCCAGAGCACAGGGGGGTTTATACCACTGTGATTTTCTTTGTTTTTGTAAGGAAACATACAAAAGGAGAAATTGTTTACAAGGGTGTTTGTATTTCACAACACCACACTTCAGAAAAACTGTGTGCTCTTTTATTTCCTCAAACAGCTACATGACAGCCCCCCAACCCCTTTTACAGCCAGCACTTTGCACTTGCCTCTAAAAGAAATGCAGCCAGCAGGGTTTATTGGGAATATTGTGTACATTTGCAGCAGTGACCTATGCATTCACACAGGCACTAGTCTGTTGGAACACACGTAATCTCCACAGCATCACAGAGGCGCAGTGTCACTGTGTCACTGCTATGTCACTATTATGTCACTGCTTCCTGACCTCCTCGGAGCTCTGCAGTCACGGCTGATCCCTCCCTCAGCTCTCAACTGTGACCCACTTAGGCTGCACATTTATCTGGCATTTCCATCTGGAAGGGCTGCAGCTGCCAAGCGAGCCTGATCTCTTCTTCTGGAAACAGAAGGAGCCTGCTCCGAAAGCCAGCAGTCTGCAGGGGGGACACAAATGACATCTCAGTGTGCCCCAAGGAGCAGGTACAGGGCTGATAGCCAGCTGGGCTGGGCAGTGCCAGGCAGGGCAGGTGCCAGGAAGGGCAGCCACACCCAGCTCAGGATGTCCTGGCGCTGTGACTCCAGGGATGACTCTCCCCAGGCTCAGCCTCACCAGCCCTGGCTGCTCCCAGAGAATTTTTAATCCCTCAGGCCTTTAAAAGCCGTATTCAAACCAGGAGGGTGCCAGCACAGCCCCTCTGCCATGCTCCTGGTGTTTCCACTTCCCTTGGACACCCCCAAATGCAAAGGGAAGCACCAGCTCATTAAACTGCTCCCAAATGTCTTATCCATACTGGACAGCAGACTTCCTGAGCCCCGTAAAAATCATAATAGTACCACATCCCCTGGAAGCCCAAAGGCAGGCTCCCGTCCAAAAAGCCACCAAGCTGCTCTGTGGTCTAAATCTGTAACGCAGAAACGCAACTTATTCCAGGAGATCCCAAGTGGGAAAACTGGCTGGGGAACATGACTACTAATTTATGTCAATTAGATTATCTTGAATGGAATATTTAATATTTTTAATGGAACATTTTTTAATTGCTGCTCATGGGTACTTTGTAGCTGTTGGAAACTCTGATCTAAACGATTATTTTCATGAAAGATTGCCAAAGGACTCACATTTGAAACTCCTACGTAGGCTAACAGCAGGACTATTTTCCCTGGGCTGGCCAGCCCTCCTTTCCCAGTCAGGGCACTCAGGGTAATGCCAATTAGCACAGCTACAGAGCTCAGTGAGGCAAACTGCTGAGGGTGCTCCCCACAAATCCGACTGTGGAGCCTCCTCAGGAACAGTCTGAGCTGATGGGCTATGGACAGAGCAGCAACCTTTGGAAAAGGGCATCTCTGTATTTGTGCCAGGGCACTGATGGGTTTAACTGCCCTGACCAGTCCCTCCTGTATCCCCCCACTGGAGGGGGTTCCATTTAAGCTCAGCCTTGAAATGCCTTTGTTTACCCCTGAATGTTGGAGTAGGTGCAGCCTCCCATACAGCTCTTGCTCCCAGATGGATCAACACCCCACGCTGCAGGTAAGTCTGCCACCAGCCCTGTTTCTGGCTTCTCTCTGGGGTGCACCTTGCATTGATGCAGAAGTCTTGCTGGCCCCTGGCACATGTTAGAAGTGCCGCCTGAAGGAAGTTGAATTTGGGATGCTGTCCCAGCTTCTGACCAGTTTTTCCCCTCTTGAATCACAGTAAGCTAAATCTGGACCAAAAAAAAAAGCAGAACAAACCAAACTCATGAAGATCCTAAAACGATTTCTAAAGGTCACATTTCTTCTCTGTTCAAGTTGCCAAATTACAGTGTGTCATCCAAGAAACCCTTCCCCACATATACATGCGTGCCTATACAGCCCTTCAAACCATCATCAGTGTCCCCTTTTCCCAAGGGAGAGCTGCAATTTCACGTGGAGCAGCAGATTGATTGTATTTATAGTCTGGTTTTATCTTCCAGCCACAATACACAAATCCATGGAGCACTGCATATTTGTTTACTGCATGGCATTGCTTTCCCATTCTCCTGGAGTGGTGAATCATCCCGGTGCTGAGCTCCCCCTGCTCTCAGAGGGCCTCTCCAGCCTTTGCACACAGAGCACTTGAGGAGGGTCAGCAGCCTTGGGGTTGTGCTTTAGAGGGTTCATTTACACATTTCCTCTTGGCAGCATGGAGGACTCTCCTTCAGCTTGCCCCATGCTGTGGTGTCAGCCCTTCAAAACCCAAATTGTTGCTGGATGTGGTCAGTTGAAACTCCTGACCTAGTTACCCAAAATGATATGATTGGCTTAAAAAAATTAGATTTACTCTTTTTCTAAATGTTTGTGTAGTCTTTGCATCAAGTTCTCGTTTGAGGAATTGCTAGAGATGCTCAGTTGCAATTTTGAATTTCTCTTCATAAAGGTGAGAGGTGTATTTTTTGTGGTACACGAGTAGGGAAGCTGTGAGAAAAACACCAACTATTGTGACAATGTGGTTTAAATAGTGATATGTGGACAGTTAGAAGTTGCTGTCATTCCAGATTTGCTGGGGTGTTTCAGCAATTCCAGATCCTCAGATCTAGGAGCAGTTATCAGGTGGGTTAGGGCAGCATGGGCTGGCAGTGACTTGCTTGGCATCACTCTGTGTTCGCTGTGTGGGGCTGGAAGCAGCACCCAGGTGCTGGGGTACCCTCCTGCAGATGCCCTCTTCTTACTCCTCAGCTTTTTGCAGCCTGTCTGCTCCCCATCAATGCTTGTTTACACATTTGTCCAAGCTCTGTGCTCCTTTGCAGCTTTCACTGAGATCCTTCTTATTGTCCTTGCCTGGTCAGCTCCAGCCTGTATCCCAAATAGTGAATGTAGGCATGAACAGTTTTATAACCTGATGGAAGCTAAAAATGGGACAGTGCTCTGGCCAGCTGCTGAGCAGCACCCACACCTTGGCCTGCAGGCCCAGAGTTGTGTCACCCTCCCCATGCTGTCCCCACGCCAGCCCTGTCCCTGCATCACGGTGTGTTTGGCCGTGGGCAGCCTGGTGGAACTGGGGGTGTGTGAACGTGGACGGGCTGTGGGGGCAGGAGCAGTTTATTATTTGTTGCCATTGGATACTGATAGCAGAGTACCAATTTTAACTGCAGCTGTAAGGCTGCCAGGGGTACAGAACCAGCATCTCTTGAAGCAATCATTGGGGTTTTATTTCCACAGGAAATGCTCACAGCAATATCTCAGGTTGCAGCACTCCCAATGTGCCTGTAGTACCCAGTTTTCTAGTGAAGCTTCCTCCTAGGAGCTGGGAAAACAGATTAAAAACTAGAAAAGCAGCAATTGGAAGGAATGCTGAGTGATGGATTTTATTAAAAAGATTGTTGTATTTCTATTTTTTTTC
Organism: Sialia sialis; assembly: GCA_009812075.1. NCBI lineage: Eukaryota > Metazoa > Chordata > Aves > Passeriformes > Turdidae > Sialia > Sialia sialis. Next base: position 4,543,178 of record VRYO01001717.1, on the reverse strand, counting down.
CTGTTGGTACACCAGGTTGTTTTGGCTGTGGAACCAGGCATCCCTGTGCTGCAGACAGATTGTGCCAGGCACTCAGCACGGCTTGCTTGCTTTGCCAGCCCCGTGGCAGCTGCAGAGCTGCCTGCATGGCCTTCCTAATGCTCAATACCCATTAGTCAGATTTCAAAAATACCCCAGTGCAGCCTCACATGGGTATGCCAGGCCTAGCAGCCCCACTTAATTTCCTCTACCTACTGTGCTATAAGTAGTTCAGGCACCTGCTGAAACTAGAAATGTTTCTTTCCTCAAAACCAGACACCAGCAGTGGTTAATTACATCCCAAATTGGCACAGTTGAGTCTTTATGGAATTATTACTGCCCCAGGTCTGAGTCTTTAATAGGCATACTTCTGGCTATTTTTATTATTTTGTTATATTACAAAAGCAATTATCAGCCCAAATCTGTTTTCTCTTGTTAGCAAAAAGCCCCTGTTGCAGGAAATTATTGGGATGAGTTTTTCTTGAGCTTTCTTTATGTGGACTTCACTGATGAGCAGATGTAGCTGCATGGCTCTCACAGCCCCAGGCACCCATGGCAAGGTGGGAGCTGTACCAAATTGATTTCTGTGCTCAGAGCCAGTATATCTGTGAGTATGTATGTATTCTCTCCACTATACCAAGAATCCTCATGTAATCAGGGATTGGTTTGGGTTGGAAGCAAGCCTAAAAATGATCTAGTTCCAGCCCCGCTGCCATGGGTAGGGATACCTGCCACTGCCCCAGGCTGCTCAAAGCCCTGTCCAACCTGACCTTGAACAATTCCAGGAATCCAGCAGCAGCTGCAGCTGCTCTGGGCTACCTGGTCCAGTGCCTCTCCACCCTCATAGCAAAGAACTTCTAATCTGACCTACTCTGTTGGAATCCATTCCCCTTTTCCTTGTCACTCCATGCTCCTATAAAAACTCCCTCTCCATTTTGTAGGCTCCTCTGCTGCAATACATATGTGCAGACCTCAAGGAGTTGCTTTCAGATGTCTAATTGCAGTAGAAAATGCCATAGTTAGAACTTCATTGATACGTGGAGAAGTAGTGTGTTATAGAAGTGACTGCTGTGAATATATGTGAAATAAGTAATTAAAGCTGTGAGCTGAGCATTGGAGTCAAAACAGCTGGAGCTAGGACCTAAACAGACCTGAAATGCAGATGCCACAAAGCTAAGTAGAGACTGTTTTGGGAAAAAATAGCACATGGAATAACAATGACCAGCAACTTTCCCCTGAGCAGCTGTCACGCAGTAGGGAGTCCAATGCCTTTATTGTACTATTGCCTCTCCTGACTCTGCACAGGTTTGTGATACTAAAGTCCTTCTAAACCCTTCCTGAAAGGGAGGTCTGAGGAAGTACTCTGGGTTCCCATGTTCCCAATGGCATCCTGTGTGCTACAGCAGCACTGCTGCTCTGTTTGATCTAGCAGCTCAGTGTGTGCCTTGCATGTCTTAGAGATTGGCTTCACAGGCATGTTGGGACAGAGGATGTGGTTGAACATGTCTCCCTGAGCAGCTTTCAAGCTCTGAAGGCTTTTATTCTGTTGATAAATTCCAAACAGAAAACTCACTTGACAGACCAAGAATTAACTGCTTGAAACTTAGCCCTATTAAGATCTCACCCAGGACCCAGAGCGTCCAGTGCCAGTGTGTATGTGAGTGTGCAACACAAATTAGGCAACAAAAGGAGCTTTGTATCAAAATAGTTTATTAAAAACAATAAAACTTCACTGAAGCTTACTGTCTTCAAGACAGAATTATGACATTGCAGCATTTGACACAATCATAATCCACATAGAAATATAATACTATACAGCTCCTGTTCGCCTTGGCCAAGTTCTGCCCTCAGTCAGGCCCCACACAGCCCTGCTGACACAACCCAGCCCTGCATACTTTCGCTGCAGAACCTGTTCCTCTGGGAACTGAGTTCTTCCATCCCTTCCTCCCCTCACAGTGCTGTTACTGTGAGGAGGTTGCACAGAAACCCAGCACAGCTCTTGGCAGCTCAAGGCTGTAACAGAACCGGCGTGAGCGCACCGAGCCACCGACAGCAGCAGCACTGGGGGGATGTTTAGGAAAAATAAATAGGCTACCAATTACTCAAGTTCCCAGCAGTGCCCAAGTGCAGGGAGCAGCTCCTGCTCACAAGAAGGAGGCTCTGTCCGGACCTGCCGCATCGCTCCTCGGCCGTGACAGAAGGGCTCCTGCACAGCCACCTCTGGCTGCAGCACTGCAGAGAAGGGCAGGGCCAGCAGCTGCTGGCACACTTCTGCCATGTCCTCTGAACACCACTCTGGGCCATCAGCTCTGCACCAAAGTCAGTGCTTGTCCTTGCACCGTGGCAAACAGGTTGAGCGCTCAGTGGCCCAGCCTTTGGGATCAGGATGCTGCTCACAAGCCATGGCTCGGCTTCCTCGCCAGCCCACAGGCTGCTTCTCCCTCCTGTCCATCACTCAAGTGCCCTGGGCTGCTCTGCTGATGGGTGTCTTCTTGCACAGTTCCTGGTAGAACTCCGATTCCAAGAAGCGTGGGTAGGAGTTATTCTCCATCAGGCTGTAAACTCGCTTCTGCGCCGCGCTGAAGCAGGTGTGGGTGGGTCCCTGGATGTTCTGTGCAATCATGTTCTTGGTCTGGAAGTCTATGTTTATCTGAAATACAAAAAGAGGGGACGTTACTACTCCGAACAGGATTCAAGCGTCATACATAGCGCGACTTCTGAAGAGGCAAAAAAGGCAAGACCCCATTACTACAGGGACAAATTACTGGAGAATTTTCTTAAAGAAAATTCTTCTTCTGCAGATATGTCTTTTCTCAGTTAAAACGGAAATTCCCTGCCACACTGCTTGTGCCATTTTCCAGCTCAATGAAAAGGCAGCTGTATTCAGACACGGACATTAAGGTTATGTACAATGCAGTTTGACATCTGTATCTTGAGTTCAAAGAAATAATGGCTGTAAGAATTCATAGAACAGAGAATTTATGTTTAAGCAGCTTTTCTTTACCTCTTTGGGAGCCTCTTTTTCAATGAAGTCATTGTAGATTTTCTTTGCTTTCGATGTCAGCTTTTGGGGTGATTTCGTTTTCTTGAAGTCTTCACAGGCCAACCAGAACTCGATGTTCTCTTCACAAAACTCAGACTTCAAAAAAGCTCGGAAAGCAGCAAGACCATCTAAGGAAAGAAAAAAACACTCACCATCAATTAACTATTTCAGGAATCTTGAGTTTACCTATTGGCCACACCAATTTCTAGCAGAATGTTTTGCTGTAGGTCTATTTTTTTCAGCAATATCATGGCAATTAAAAAAAATCCATAACTTATGTTTGCAAGCAAGTTAATGCTTTAACAGCTTGGCAGGTTTCACTTTGAGTTTGCCATTTCTTAGGCAAACACAAAAAATGAAACCATTTCCATGGTTATGTTTCCTCCTGCAATGCCTGAGAGGACATTAAAAAAAAAAGATTTCTCTAGATAAGCTCTGCTCTGTTAACCTTTACACTGCAGTAAATAGGACTGGTACAGTACTCTGGAATATTCTTTCAATGGAAGGGATGACTCAAGCTCAAAGAGCAAATAGCAGTATTATTTCTTAGTCATTTTGCTTTGACAGTGAATGCTTTTTCCCATAGAGCTACAGTAGAACCCCAAGTTCACCTGTGCTGCAGAATCCTTGCCACATTACTGGAAAGAGCTTGATTTGGTTGTGCAGTGAGCTCAAGGAATAAATGCCCTTTCCCCAATTGCCAAATGGGAAAAGCGCAGCTGACAGGTATGATTTTAGCTACAGGGATTTCAAGAAAAAAAAAAATTCTTTATTTTATCAGTAGCTTTTTTTTTTTTTTTTTTTTTTTTTTGGTAAAAAGCCCACTTCTATGTATTTTGGCTTTAAACTGTTAAAGCATTTAACTTGCAACACCAGAATTAAAGCTCTTTACATGAGAGGTACAATGCTGACACAGAAGGAAGCAAACTCCTATGGACATACAAACTTCTCCCTCCCTATGTCCCCAAATGTTACTTCTTGAAGACAAACTTACATTTGTTAGCAAGAAGTTCATCAAAGGCTTCTGACCACAGCTGGGCTTCTTCAGGGGAAGGTCTGCAGAAAGGGAGGGAGAACATCAGACCACACTGCTCAAGCTTCTCTGCTTTTGAGGAACTTGAACAGAATCTCTTTGCCATAACTTACCTGAAGTAGTTGCGCTGTTTCCCTGCCTTCTTAGGTTTCCTCTTGTTAGAATTGGAAGAGTTCTGCAAGAAGTAGCTCAGTCTCGTTTTCCAATCCTTAATGCTGGAAGGAAGAAGAGGGAGATGCTCGTTACAAACACAGCTTGAGACAGCCGCGGGGGTGACCCGCAGCCAAGGGCAGGAGGAGCAGCAAGCAGAGCCCTGCGGGGACTCACATGGTTCTCTTCATCCTGCCCTTGTCCTCCTCGGGCTCGCTGCGGCGGCGGCTGCCCCGCTCCATGCGCCCGCCCTGCCGCACCGCCAGCAGCAGCGTGCTCTGCATGCCGAGCCGAGCCTTGCTGAGCTGAGCTGAGTGGAGCCGAGCCTTGCTGAGCCGAGTCTAAGCCAGCCGGGCCCGCAGCGCCCGCTCTTATGGCCCCGCGGGCGGGCGGGGCCGGGCAGGGCAGGGCAGGGCTGGGCTGGGGGCGGCCCCGAGCCCGGCACGGCTCTCTCGCAGTACAGCAAACCCTGCCTCTCCTCCGCATCACGGCTCTTCTCCCTCCCTCCGCTCTGTTTTTCCTTACCCCCCTTCTTGGAAATCGTGTCACACCGCCAAAGGGCTGGCTGTCCTTTTCCGTCAGTCAAAAACGTGCCCTCTGCTCTTCTGGAGGGGTTTGTTTTAAGCTTGGTTGTTCAGCTTTTTTTTTTCCCGTGAAAAAGGAAGGACGTAGCGGTATTTCTTCATCCAATGAAGTAGCCCTAAGTCTGGGCTAAGTGCGGCGCTTTTGGTGCGGCCCCTGTGCTAAGCCAGGCTCTGGATCCCTTCCAGCCCGTGTCTGCACAGGCTTTAGCGCTGGCCAGTGTTGCCACCTACCAGTGAATTGTGTAAATTACTGCCAGCGCTGGAAGCTGAAGTTGCAGCGCTTTACCCGAGCCCTCAGCTTGTTGAAAAGGCCATGTGGTCCTTCTCAGCAGTGTGCAGCTGAGAGGTATCACATCCAAAACCATTTGGATTTAGGAACCATGTGAGTCTCTCTTTATCCTCTCTCTGCTTTTCGCTCTTTTCTGTGCGTGTGTCTTCCTCTCCACAGAGACGCAGAAAGCAATGTTCAAAGAGACTGACTCTCCAAACACCAGCTGACTTCAATACAATCACGTAGCATAAATGATCCATTCAGATAATCACTGTGTCTTTACAACCTCTGCTTGCTGAACACTCGCAAGCTGCACCTAAAGCATTTTGCTTTAAATGAGATGTCTGGGGAAAAGGAATGCCATTTAATTTGTGGCAGTATTTCAACAACTTTTCAGTGCTTCTGGATGTACTTTGCAGTATATATTGATGATCTGATAGGAAAATAAAGTTCAATCTTATAAATTTTACCAAATCATTTTAAATGAACACCTGGGACAGAGACGTGGGAACAGCACCCGGGGCTGTGGGACACCTGGGACAGACACCCTGGGACACACACACATACGGGAACACCGCCTGCACGTGGGGACCTGGCACAGGCAGCCTTGGAATAACACCGGGAAACTCAGCCCTGGCCTTGCCAACCTCTGCACAGGATCAAATGATCCACAGAGGAGAACAGCACGTCCCCACCTGACTTGCAGATTTTCCTGGTTTCGAGTTTCTTTCACCTGATTCTCAGTGCTGGATGGGGGAAAATGTGCCAGCCATTGGGAAGTGGGAAACTTCAGAGTCTGGCAAGCTACAGAAGGGTTTGGTTAAGCAATTATATTTTGGGAGCTTACCCGCAGCACACCAGAGATCCTGCAGATGTTTAAAGCCTGACAAAATGTTTTCTTGTTGGTCCTAGAAGAGGATTGCAAGGGTAGAGCTGGGATATTCCCAGCATCTGCCAAGTTGAAAAGTTGGCAGTAGTCAGCATATGGAAAATTGCAGCATGAATCATGTATTTATCTGATCCTTTCTATTTCAAACTTTTAATTGCTTCTTTCAGAAACCCATAAGATGGAAGTGCCTGTTAAGGAAGGCAGTTATAACATGCATAAAGTCTTTCAAGAGTGGGAAAAACAGGTAAAAAATGAAGCTGAATATGGAATTGTGAGGTTAGATGACCTTACAAAAATTCTTACTGTAACATTTGATTTTAAAACTATTTAGATCAAAATTGAATTTTGTCAGCTGTGTTAGATATATTTTGGTTTATAGATCTATTACACTTTTAAAGCATGGATATTGCTGGTTTTTCCAGTAAAAGAGACGCTTTACAAAATGCTTTCTTGTTTCACCATGGTGTGTTTTCTGTCTGGGATGGTTACCTTTTCCAGGACATCAATTACACATCTGCATGATAAAACTTGTTTTCTGTTTATATTCAAAGACAAATAAAAAGCATCTGACGTCCCACAATGTCCCCAGGTGCTGTGGGCATGAAGTGGCCCTGGGTGGCTGCATTGCCTGCAGGAGTGTTTGGGCTCACTGAGCAGTTTTAAAGGCACCAAACCCAAGCACGACTTCATTTCATCAGATTCTGGTTTCTCATTGCAAGCTGGCAAAATGGCTCAGGTCATTAGCTCCCCTTTCTGAAGTGGGGGTCCTTTCACATTAGTGGTGCCATACCACTGGTGCAAAGGGGATTTGGCATCTCAGCCCTGTCCTGTGCTTGCAACAGTTTATTGAAAATTCCAGGAAAATGAGAAATTGGGGTTGTAAAGAAAAGCCCTGGATTGCAAGTGCAGCACAGGTTCAGGTGTGTCAGCACAGCACAATGCAGAGTGCTGCTGGAAAATCAATGTCTCCAAGCTGTGATTCCATTCACTGGGATCAGGGCTGAGTGGTACCCAGGGCAGCAGTGCAGATCTGCCCGTGGGTGTGCTGACCTCTGCCCTATGGAAACAGGGAAGCAATTGGTGCCTGAGGACAAATACAAACACAGTGCTCAAGCTTTTCCTTTACGTCCTCCTTAAAGCTTCCTTCTACTTCTGTCCCACTAATCTCATTGGCAAGGGGTGAGGTCGAGGGAAGGTGGTGGGAGGAGAGAGCCCAGAGCCCAAACTTTGCTATTGAAGTCGGTGACAAATTTGCCATCGCCTGCAGCAAAATCTGATGTCAGATATTTAATGGCACAAGCGCTCACCCTGGAGATCACACCCAGCTCTTCAGAGCCTTTCTTGAGAATGTTCTGTTCTTTTTTTTGCTTATACAATTCCTACGGGCACCAGGGATGGCTGGATGTACAGGGGACTGTAACTCAGGCAATAAACATCCCAGGGAGAAGATTAGGATTTTTCCATCTCGGTTACGTTCTGTGTCGCAATAGCTACGCTGATCTTTTGAAGTCACCAGTGTTCTCACTGAATGATTCTTAAATCCGTTTTGTAAAATGCCAACCCTTGCTTCTATCTTTTGCTTGGGCTGGTGGGACACAGGAAAAGGGGTCCAGGGTTTATAGCTGAGTTTTATAAAGCCAGGAGGATGGAACATGCTTTTGTGTGGTCGTTCAAACTGTGCACGGGAATTATTTGAGGGATGTCTCATTCAACCCTCAGCTATGACTAGATGAAAAATCCTATTCAAAAGAAGGAACAAGATGTTGAGCCATGCCTTTTTGCTTTGAAATGCAAATTGCAAATGGCACAGGTGAGCTTCCCTGCATTTTTATTGTTCTTGAATGTACCGCTGCACAATCCTGTGCTGTGCTGTGAGATGATTCATGTAAGCATCAGAACGGGAGAACAGCAAAGCACACCACATGGTGACCCTCTGTTCTTACCTCCCTTTCAGGCTGTGTCTCCTCTGAAGTGCAGGAACTGATGTGCATCAGTACAGAGGAGCACAGAGGTGCCCAGCTGTGTGTGCTTCATGTGCTGAATAAGAGCAGCCAAGCCCAGCTGCGTGCTAGGCAGCCACTTTCTAAATGAATATTATGGTTATGAATATTTAAATTGTCACTTTCTCATCTTTTTAATAAGTGAAGAAGGTCTCTCAAACCCTAGTCCTGTTCATTGCATTCTGCCTCTCTAGCTCCTGTTAGAATTTCAGTTCCATGTGGTAGGGCATGTTGTTTTCTTTTTTTTTTTTTTGGTGGCTGTTTTGTTTTGGGTTGGTTTTATAATTTTTTTATAGTGTTTGTTTGTGGTTTTTTATTTGCTTGAAGATTGATGCAGTCAATTTGTTGCATTCTCTGACTCTGGGCTTGCAGGCTGTGCTTGACAGGCTTTTGTACTTCCCCAGTATTATTTTCCAGTCATAAAGCTCAAAACGTGCAAATCACCAGAAGCCATTTATGGATCTAAATTTAGCACTACTATGGATTAACACCAACCTGGACCAATTATATGTTCAGTCTTTCCTAAATAAAAAATAAAATATATCTCATTACAAATGGATCTTGTTTCACTTAACAGCAAAATCCTCTGAGTAATGTATAAACTAGACAGAATTCTCTGAGAACTCAACAGTCCCAGCCCTCAGCCACCTTGTTTTACATAAGCACTGACATTAGTTTATAAAAGTTCTAAAAATAGAGCTGAAATTTGTTAAGTGGATCAGCTGGGACTGTGTGTCTACATACAGGGCTGCTGTTCTGGGATGTGTTCATCTCTGTTTTAGTGATGCTGCAAAAAGAACATGAATTTAGCCATTGAACCTAAACTGTGATTCCCCCTCTGCCCCTGGACATTTGGAAATGTTAGCTTTTAAGGAGATGCTGGTCAGCAGAAGGCAGAAGTTGGAACAGCAGTTCCCTGGGAAGCAGGGATGGCTGTCCTGCTTGTGTCAGATCTGCTGTATCCCTTCTGCAAATAAAAAAAAAAGGCTGAAAGGAGACATGCTAATATTGTCTGCATTCTAAAGGACAGGGCATTCTCAAATTCCTTATTGTCAGTACAGAAAGTAAACAGCTTAGCCAGAAGCAGTGTGTTTTTAACAATGAATTTCTCTTACACCATGGGTTACACCATGTCAGGGGAAGAGAGATGATTAATCTTGTTTGAGGTTAGCCAGGTGCAGATGCAGAACACTGGCTCCATGTCCTGTTCCACTGGCAGCCTGTTTTGCCCCCACTCTCCCCAAAGACTGTGTTTGTTAACCTGGGTGTGCAGAGGGACATTAAACAATCAAATATGTTTGTTAAATCTGGATGTGGGCACTATCTTTATCATATTATCTGCATGTAACACAGTCAGCACACTGCCCTTCTGATGACTCTTTAAACCACATTAATGAAAGTCTCTGCAAATAGCTGGGAGGTGTTAGTCAGATATTGATTCAGAAAGTCCCTGTCACTCCCTTTTACAACTCCCACAGGTGGAACACTGTCAGAAACACAACAGCAATAAAGCTCAGATCAGAGTATAGGATTAAAACCATTTGTGCACCATCTCAAAAGTTCAAATTAAAACAAGCATTGAAAATAAGAAGTGAAAACAAGTGCTTCTTTTGAAATGAGATACAATTTCTTTCTTATTTTGTGATGGGCAAAAAAGTTCAATGATCAAAATTCATTATCTCCATGCTGGATAGAACTAGCAGAGGTTTATTGACACTTTTTTAGTGGTAAACTAAAACAGCAGCAAAAATATTAAACACATCAGTGGAAAATTTTTCCATTTCTTTAAAAGTATTTGAGGATGATATTTTCTTTTTATTCATTTCTTGTGTCTCAATGAATGCTAGGTAAAATTCCACAGGAATCAGTAAAGCTCTCCTTGCTGATATTGCAGTGCTAGATGTAGCCAGAACAGTTATTGTCACAAACAGCAAACAGCAGTGACAGGTAATCTTGCATTAAAGAAACACTTTCTGGGCTGCTTTCAGTGCTAGGAAATGTCAGTGCAGGACTGTACATTACTGGGGATTGCACCCAGAATTGTGACAAGATGAAAATAATTCGTTGACTGTTCTGGCAAACTCCTTTTCAAAGGGATCGTAGTCAATGCCACACTGTGGCAGGAACTCCAGTTAGGAGCTGTGATGGGATCTCTACCTCAGGCACTTGGTATTTCTCAAGGATGCTCTTCAAGGATTGCATGATGAATCACTGAGAAATGAGAGCAAGAAACCTGAATTAACTGAAGAAACAACAAGAATTTACCATTTCTTCGCTGGCTGTAAGCACTAAAATGTCCCAAATAGATAATTGAAAGGGAAAAAAGGAAATCTTGCCAGTTCTTAAAGGATGAGACAGGTTAATTGAAGGTGACAGAGAGGAGAGTCTGTTCTGCACTTTTCTAGGAGGAGCTGCTCTGTGATGTTACCTGTGATTTCAGCTGCTCCTTCCAGGATGCTTCTCCCAACTCTTGTAAAAACGAAAGCAGCTGTGTGGCAATTTGTAAACACACACTTCAGAACAGGATCCTTGAGGGCTTTTTCTGATGTGTGCTGCTCTGAGGGGTGACACGTGAGCTGCAGTTCGAGCTCTGAATGGTGAACTTACTTCACATTTAACATTAAACTGCTGTTTAGTTGCTATGGATTCTTTTTTTATTTTTATTTTTTAAATTGAGTTGTTTACCTAATGTCTTTTTTAAAGTAAGTTTGTTTTTCTGGTACTTTCCCAACTGAAATGGTTATTTGAAGACTGAGACAACATTCCTGGCCAGTTTATAACTGAGAAAGAAATGGGGAGACAAGAGGGCTCACATTAGCTCTTTGGGATATACGTGAGCATATGAGGAATCATAGGATGCATAGACAAATTGTAAAGGGTAATGAAAAGAACAAAAATTATCTGCAGGAAATTACCTTCTGCTGTGTCCTATAGCAATATCACTGAATAACTACTGCCCACTGTATTATGTTCTGTTTGCTTTGCCTACAGCAGAAGTGAGAACAATTTTTTCCATGTATTATGGAACTCTTCCTTCTTTGCATATGTATTTTCTTTATTTCATACAAACTAATCCAACCCATACACAGTAAGCTGCAAAGAGAAATTTGGAACTGGACCCAGTTTAAACACAGGGAAAGCTTCTTGAAGCTGGAGGGTATTTGCATTTTTGCTTGGACAGTTTCTCTGCAAGGAGATGGGGAGTGAAGAAGGACGTGGTGAGGTTCTGTGCTGTGCTTTTGGGTCTGCAGCAGATTTTTATTACACAACTGCCCTGTGTGCATCATACAGGCATGGCACTTTGAATAATATTTACTGAATCTTCTGTCTGCCAGTATTATTTAATTTGCTTCTATTAAAACAAACTGAAGCAAGAGGTTATTTTGTAACAACTCAAATGCCCTCAAAATGAGCTGCTTTTGTTTTCTTTGCCAGTTTTCATTTGCATTCATAATGCATTACTAGCCAGCTCGTTTTCTTTTTTGGTTTTAAGTACAGCTGAAAAACCAACAGATTTCCATTAAACTACGTTCTCCCCCACCTTTTTTTTTTTTTTTTTTTTTGCTCTGATTGTAATTATTTCTTTTTTTCAAACCCTTAGTGAAATAGCAATACTGGCTCGATAGTATAAGCTTTTAAAAGCAGCAGGTTGTTACCACTTGCAATTGCAAAATTTAAGGGCATATTTATTTATAAATATTTACCCAAAGTATAATGAGACAAGAAACTGAGAATGTTTTCCCAATCTCCAATACTGACCTGGTCATGTGGTGCCATTTAGCAGATTTACAGCAATTTTCCAGCTCTGTGAGCTCTCCTAGGTAAGAAAACTGCCAATGAACAGCTCTGAGATTTCCCTTCAGCTTGTAAATACATTGAGGAAAATGGAAAGCTGTGAAGCATCCTGAGAATTTCTGGGTGCCTACATTGGTTATTTTAACCTGTGCCTGTGCTTTATCCTCACCTATTTTGCTCTGCATAAGCTGCACGGAGCTGAAAGTGTGATCTGAGGACTGGATCAGTAAGATTAAAGAGCAATTGAGGTTTAATTGCATTCACAAATTATATACTGTTTAGCGAGAGTATAAAAAGTATATCATGTGAATGCCAGCAGACATTCATTTCACAAAAATAATGAACTTTAAAAATGTTGTGATTTAGAGACTCTGAGTTAAAATAGTCCTGATCGGAATGTAACCTCGTCTGGAGTACATAAAGGAGAGATGAGTTAGATTTCTACCTTTTTTTTTTCTTTTTTTTTTTTTTTCCCAGAAATCTAAAAGAAATTGTTATCTGCAAAGCATCCCATTGTTTTTACAGCAACAGAGAACTGCCAGATCTTGCAGTCTCAGAAGTTTCTACTGGCCTGTATTTTGCCCTGCTGTTTGTCACCCCCTTCCTAGAGGGTGGTGGTCAGCTTTGACTCCAACCACAGGATGCTGGGATGCATTTGAGGAACTCGATGAAGTTTTAAACTCATCATGAACAGCACAGAAAAAGCTTTAGTTAGTGCTGTTAGTACTGCACTGTAGTAACTCCTGCAGCTGCCTTGACCTGCCTCACCTTTTGGAGAAGTACTGGTTGTTTTCTGCCTTTTGTCTCATGTCTTTGTCATTAATTAGCAAGGGTTTACATGCTCAGGGATTTCTTTTCCTGAAGATACATAGAACCTTGGAATGTTTTCAGCCAGCAACGTAATTACGGTGAGCTTCCTGCTTAATCCACTTGAGGTTTTAAATAGGTACATTTTTTAAACAGCCTTTTCACCAAGCAGACCCAAATGCACAGGAAATTATCCTCATCTACAGCCAAGTTTGATTTGAACCTGGAATGTTCGCAGGGTGTGATGACAGTACTTTGTGCTCTTTGGAATTTAGGGTAGTTATAGAGAGAGAGAGATTGAGAGCTTCAATGATCCTTTTTCTGTAACATTTTGAGGTGAAATCCTCTCTAGGCAGAGAGATCCATTTGTGTTGTTTACTTTGCCACAGTCAGCCTTTGCTCAGTCATTACCAGGCTGGGTTTTCATCAGTTCCTGGATAAATGGAGCTTCTTTTCTGCTAGCTCCTTAGTTACTCCAGTGCCATTTTCAGGGCTGCACAAGGCGCTCCCCATTTTCTACACATGCATTTTGTGAACTACTGAAACATTACTTTTGCTCCTGTTGCCTTTTTTTTTTCATTTTTCCCAACCAGATTTTAGTCAGTACTTAAATGTGGATGCATTCAAGAAATGTTGCAAGTGCTCAAGATGCAAGACAAAAACATTACCAGGTAATTAGTGTTTGACTCTTGATTGCTGCCCTTTTTGGAATGTCGTGTTCAGAGCCCCTGGAAACACGTGGTGGTGGTAAATCTTCCATGGTTTTTTGTTATTTCATGCCTTAGTTCTTGCTGGGAGCGGGCTGGGCTGTTCATGGGCAGTAGGTCTGTAAATGAGCACTAAAGGACAGCTCTTTTGGGCTTATCTAACATGAGCAAGGAGACAGTGCAAAGAAGTGAATTTACAAGGACCAAAGAGGTGAAAGTGCAATGAGGGGATCTCTTGATCCAAGCAGTAAGAGAGCAGACAGAATAAAAGCAAACCTATCTTCAGCCAGCAGGCAGTGACCACCTGGCCCTTGCTTCCACAGAGGCTGTCGGGGTGATGAGACCAGTCACTGGGCTCAAATAAATTCATGCACACCAGAGCCACAAAGAGATGCTGCAAAGGATGGGGATGCTCTAAAATCCCCATTGTAATGCTGTGGATGCAGAACCACTGTGAGGGGAGCAGGGTAAGAAAACAGTTGGATTTTTGTGCTTACTTTGCTACCCCTGGAGCCTGACTGCAGGGCTAGAGAAGGCAGTGCTCTGCCCCACTGTGGCATTTTCTGTGCCCTTAGAAGTTTTATTTATTGCTCAGATCACCAGAAAATTAGGGTTTAAAGAATTTATCCCTGAAAACTCTACAAGCAAGGACCTTGTATGTGTGCAAGATTTTGCTAGACTCAGACCCTATACTTTATTTGGTTAAATAGGACCACGAACATTCACACAGCTGTATAAATAATCACGTCCAGCTAGTCCCGCTGGCTGAGCCAAAAGAGATTTTAAGTGCCAAGGACTTAGAACATCTCTTTCTAATTTTACCCTGGCTCAAAGTATGTTTAGAAGATGAGGTATAGATAAAATCAGATAAGCAAAGTTATTTAGTGTCCAGTCACTTGTAAAATGTTTATCAGTTAAAAATAAAAGAGGTGAGAAAAATAAGTTGATCTTTTACAAGAAACAAAACCACATCCAATGGCTGGGTTAGGAGCCTGTCTTTAATGAGCAGCAGGGGATGATCACAAACAGCCTGGCTGCTGACAGACATCCTGTTTTTGGCAGTTTGTGCACTGCTCACCAAGGGATGCTGCCTGCACAGGTAGCAAACCTCCATGTGCTGTCCTGCCTGGAGTTAATTAGCTGGAAGATGGGTAGGAAAACATGAATGACTCAGCTGCATACTGGACCTGTTGGGAGGTGTTCCAGCTGATTGGTTTTGTGGTAGAAAAAGGCTGATTCTTTCAAAGGATAACATCTCTCTAGGGTATGTAATCTCAGTAAAAACGTCTTTTGTGCTCTGCCCAAACTTTGCCAGGCTCTCTGGCAGTCACCAGGCACAGAGGTGAGCTCTTCCCATCCTCCTCTGCTGGATTTGCCGTGGCTCCTGGCTGGTCTTGCAGCCAGTGACCATATCTGTCCGTCCAGCCACACCAGCTGACTCTGCTGGCTGTTCAAGACCAGCACTGCAGGTGATATTTTTTCATGTGTTTGAAATATTTTGCAGGCTGCATAGAAAATCTTCCAGGCAGCTGCATTAATATACAAAGAGCCTGAGGCAAGGGAAGGGTTTAGAGAAAATACAGCAAATGCTCTTTTTCTCCTGCAAGAAAAATGTCAGTAGGTTCTCATTTATTGATTTGGGTATCAAGAGGGATTTTCGGTGTTTTTCTGAAATGTTGCCAGCTGACATTGGATTTTTCCTACCCTTAGTAGTGCACTAATATCTAACTGCTTATGCTAACCTTCACTCTTATTTTGTTTATGAAACAGGACTTGTGGCAGAAAGGATGCTGATGAAGGTGCCTATGCAAAAAATCTATTAGTGGGTTTCACAGCTTATGGCATACATCAAATCTAAGGAGTCAAGCTACTTTTGGGGAGACAAGGGCAGAGAAGAGAAAAGAAAAAGCCTCAGCACTGTCTGAGCAGAGGAAAAAGCACTGCCATGGCACCTCAGGAGGGAAGGAGGTGACAGCAGGGCAAACAGGGACCTGCCAGGAAAGCACCTTGCAACACCAGGCTGCTGCATTTCCCCTTTGCCAAGTCTGTTCATCTCTTTCAGTACCTCATTTTTAATCAAACACTCCTTAAAAAAAAAAAAAACCACAGGATTGTGTCTACAGGCACATCATAAGTTTGGATGATTTTGAGTGTTTTCTCAACTTAAAATGTCACTTTACTACTTTTACAACCATGAGCATCACTGGAATGACAGGGCATGAACAAACAACTGTGTGTTTCTTTTCACTGGAAAACAGTTCCTTATTTCAGTTATAGTATTTGCAACTTTTTTGGCTCTAAGGTGTGCAGGTTCTCCATCAGAGAGATTTATTCTGTGCTTGGTAATTTATATCTCTATGTCATGGATGTCAAAACTTTGCAATGTGTGAGGCTATGAAAATGTTGAGCTCAGCAAGTCATATTCCAGTAAAAAAAGATTGGAAGAAATGTCAGCCATGGACTTGTTCTTCCTGGAAGGCAAGGCAAGATTTTACCTCAAGGAGAAACAAAGAAGTCACTTATGTTTGTTTGTCACAGCATGAGAACTCATTTATCCTGAGGGTGAGAAGTTTGGATTCATCTTTGTCTTTTCCACATGAAAATTACTGTACTAATAAGGAAGGAAGGAAGAAGAAAAATGGGGCAATTGCTCGACAATTAAATCTTGCAAAAGAGAAAAAATATGTTTACAGAACCATGTTTATATTATGGGATGGAACAACCATTAGGGATTTTAAACATGAGCCATTCCAGCCTCTGTAACTCCCAGATGTTCCTGCTGGAAGAGGCCAGCTGTCCCTCAGCCTTGCTCTCTGTGCATCCAAAAAAGGGATGAGCAAGGGCTGGGGTTTCACCTGGCAGCCAAATC
>VRYO01001717.1:4511225-4526012 GCA_009812075.1 Sialia sialis | reverse complement strand
CTCTCCCAGTCACTGCATCTGACCTGAGAGGAATAATGGGAAGTGGGTTCAGGGTAAAGCTGCTGTCAGTGCATCTTTGTGTCCTGCACTGCCTTTGCTGGGTGACATTGTACCTTTAGAAATGTGGAAATTACTCCTGTGCAAATTCCTTGCCTGGTGTCTGGGACACCTACAAATGATATTCTGGGGGGCAAATATTTAGAAGGAAAAACAGGTGTTTTGTTGATCAAGTGACTTCTCCTTTTTGGTGATAACTGATGCCATGAGAATGAAGCCAGCTTTCAGAAGTGTGTGCTGTAACAACTGCAAACAGGGCTGCGTTGAAAGATTGGAGGTGGTCCCATGGCACAATGTTTACTCTGCATCTGGAATCATGACTTTTCCCCTTGCTTTCCTTGGGACTCTGTAATAATTAAAAGAAAACAAAGGTTCAACACAGCAGCTAGATTTAGGGAATCATTTCAAAAAACTTCCCTGCCCTGTGAAACATTTCCTCTTAACCCTGACCTGATGGACACTGGAGAAGCCAGTTATTTCTTTGCCTTACAAGCAGAAAACACCAGCCTTTCCATATTTCTGATCAGCAGACTTCACCATGGATACAGATGACATAAAATGCTCTTTTTTCTTTTCTTTATGTGCACCATTAAAATACCCTTGGCACAGTTGAGAGTACTTGTGAGACGGCCAGGTTTTAACCTTCAAATAAAAATATGCCTGTGTTTCTGATTTATTTGCCCCATTTACTGACTTCTTTTTCCCCCAAGATAACAACTTGGCCTTTGGGAATAAAGCAACATGTGAGAAGTGCTGTAGCAGGAATCCCAGTGCAGTGCAGGCTTTACAGATGTTCAGGAGCAGCTGTGAGCCTCAGCTGGGGCTGAGCACAGGGCTGAGCACAGGCAGGTGACAGCATTGCAGGGATGGATCCTGGCTGGCCAGCAAAGCTGCCAGAGCAGGTGCTGCTGGGGGTGACCTCATCTGTGCTTTATTGAGAGATGGAGTTGGAGACGAGGGCTGTAAATATTACTGAAGGACTTGGCATGGCCCAGAGGCTTGGCTAACAGGATCCAATAAGAAAGGAATGTTTTTATAACTGTGTTATATGGGCTGAGCACTGCAGACAGGATTGCAGGGGCTTCAACAGCACATCCCATCTCTGGTGCACGGCTGGAGCTTATCATGACTCCTGCTGTGGTCAGTTTTAGTGCTGGTTGATTGTAACTTATTTCATTGTACACAGGGCACAGCAAATTGTTTGGGGTGCTTGTTAAAAATAAAAGCAATCCGCTGGTGCAGTGAAGATTCCTGTTCTGAAGTTCTCACATTCTTGCAGTCCCTGGGAAGGAACAGGAGAGCCACAAGCTCCAAGAAGCACGAACATCTTACATTTTTAGAAGGTACTTTGGAGAGCATTAGTGTTATTTTGATGGCATGCATTCCAAAATCAAAAAGAGATAAGGAGTCTCTCTGCAGGAAGATGCTAAAATAATCCAATCTCATATTTAAAAAGTGGAAAACAAACTTCCCAGTATGATATTTAAAGGCTCTTAGGGCTGCCTGAATTAAATGTTCCTGTCTCTTGTAGTGCAGAATCTAAAGAATGGACCACAGGTAAATTTAAAATAGCAGAGAAGGGAAGGCTGCCAGAGCTCCTTTTCCAGCAAAGTTTCTTCTTGCAAGTGTCCTGGGAAAGAAGCAAGAAATAATAACAGGAGTGTTGCTTTAACTCCTTTTCTCCAAATATATTCTAAGATTGACCTGAAAAATATTCCTTCTCTAACCAGGCAGTGAGGGTGCTCTTGCCTCTCCAGGCTCCCTCTAACAATGTCAGAATTGCTACAACAGAAATAAGGTCAGCTCCTTGTCTGGGCTTTGTAAAACTAGAAATTCATCATTAAAAGAATAACTTGAAGCCAAATTCACTACTCAGTATTTTGTGGAAGTGCTAGCTCTGTGGGATGTGTGTGAAAGTTGTAAGAATGTGATTGGTCCTCTAGAATTATTGCTTCCTGTGCTAGTTTGAAAGACAGGTGTCTGCTAGGAAAGGCAGGAGCCTCTCTTTGAAATACAGAATGCAAACCCCCTCCCTCCAAATTTTTAATTTTGAAATCAAGGGGCTCTCAGGCAAAGATATGGGAATTAAGAACAACAGTTCTTTACTATGAAAATTAAAATAGAAATACAGTACTACAAAGAACAAGCCCGGAACACTGACAGAGTCAGAATCCAAACTGACATCCTGTCAGTCGGTCAGGATGTTGGCAGCAGTCCCATTAAATGGTGGCTGCATCCTCCTGCAGTGACAGATGTGGTTCAGTTGGAGCAGTGCTCCTGTAGAAGGTGCAGTTTTCCTCCAAAGGTCCAGTGATGATGTGGAAGGGTCTGGTTTTCCTCTGGAATCCAGTGGAAAAAGGGCTACTTGGTGTCCCAAAATCTCAGATTTTTATCTAGGTAGGAAATGTTTGGCTCCTCCTCCTAAGTGGAGCATCTCCCAATGGGATGATGTCATTTTATCAGTCACACAGTGGGACTCAGTGACCATTAACAGGAGATATCTCCCAGAGGGAGGATGGGATGTGGAAAAGGTAAAGAATTCTGCCCCACCTGGTTTCAATGGATGGCCCATTAGCAGAATATCTCCCACAGAGATCAGGATCACTGCCCCACCTGGTCTCAACACATGGTGATAGAATAGATACTTTGGATCACATCCTGTATTGTAATCCAAGACACTTCCTAATTTTTATAAGCCAGCAAGTGCCTCAGAAGGTCTTCAACAACTGCAGACATCAACGCAGGAAAGTTTTCAGTGCCTGCAAGGGTGTGAACAGCCCTGTATAACCTGGTTTCTGCTGACTGTGTATTGTAGCTTGGTTTTGGTGCCATAAACATGGGAGTTTGACTTGGTTTGCTGTAAATGGATGTCACGAGGACGCTGAAAATTCCAAAATTCACTGTTTCTGTCATGCATCATTTTCTTCTCCTTGTGTAGGATCACCAGCCTATTTTGCTGTACAGCTTAGGGTTATTTATTACATATTAGAGGCAAAGTTGCTTAAGGAGTCCAGGGGAGCCTTCTCCTAACAGGAGCCAACCTCAAGGACCGGATTTCCAGCTCTCAGGAAAAGAGATCTGCTGTCTCATTTCCAAAACATTTGTCTTCCATTTCCCTTCTGATTGTGTGGTTCTTCTAGGAGACATTCCTTGTCCTGAATCTCAGCTCTTCTCATAACCAGAGAGAAGAGGCTTTTATAAAACCCTCTTCCAATGAGATGTTTTTTGAATAATAGACCTCTGCTACTGGAGTAAAGTTCAAGACTAAAAACATTGTTTCATTTAGTTTATTTCTAGTTTAAGATGGGAAGTTAATACACTTTTGTGCAAAACTCAGTGCTGACCAGAAGATTTAAGGTGGCCCCACTTAACATCTGTGTAGTTTATCTGTAAACAGGGGAAGCAAAGGAAGAATTATGAGGAGTCATTGGCTTGTTTTCTCCATGCAGCTCTAGGCTCAGGGCCAGAGGCATCTTCCTTTCTGAAACCCAGGGAAGGCTTTTTGCACATGAAGAGCATCATGGTGACTGTTTGGAGAGAAGAAAATTCTTTCGTGTGAGAAAATTCAGAAGCGCCAGGTAGGCAAGAGAAGATGATACACCTGGACTGCATTAAAAAAACAAAAAGCCAAAAGCCCCCATACCAGCAATAAGTCAGATTTGAGGAACTGACCATCAGGGAAAGAGATTTTTTTTAAAACCAAACAGAAAAAAGCCCCATAACACATAAAAAAACCCCTAAAACCAAAACTCTCAAAAACAACCAAGAAAAGAGCAGGATGTTTTACAGGCAGGAGTTGCCCTTCTGTTCTGGAGGAGAGTGGAAAGGGTAAGTGTGATAGAAATTCTTCTGTCTTCATGAGAGTAAGCATTCAAAATTTATTATTGTCTAGGGGGAGAACTGCTAGTGACCAATAAAAGCATATTTAAAGATAATAAATAAGAATAAGCAAGGTGGGCTTTGTTATTCTGGCAAGAACAGCCTCAGGCTGAGCAGGGCTGGCTGGGGATTTAAAATCATCTCAAAACTTCTACAGTCCAGAGGCCCAGAGGCAGCAGCTCCTAAGCTGGAGGGGCAAGTCCCCTGCTGGAGGGTCTGCAGGGAGCTCTTTTATCTGCCAATATTTATTAACATTTCCTTACTCCCTGTGCATTGAGTATAGAACCCTCAGGAATGGTCATTGCCAGAGATACTGAGCCATGAAATGCAACCTGTTCCCAGATATTAATGACTGTAAGGAACTAATTCCAGGAAGACCACCTTGTTCCAGCCCTCTGCTTCTTGTCTCATTGCAGTCCCAGTATCCTGTAGCCAGAAAAGTGATGTGCTTACTCTTTCAACTCTCAGAATGAGTCAGAGGACTTGTTTAACCCATAAAATATAACAACTTTTTTCCTGTTCGTGATTTCCTGGCTTTATCTTGCTAATCATGGTGTAAACATTGGCCATTATTTCCAGGTAAACTTATCTGATAAATGTTACGTTGTATTAAATTAATATTCTACATTCATTATTAACCAAAATGTTTATTGAATCCTCAGTTCATAGGGATGAGACAAGGAACCTTATACAGAAGGATGTATTCAAGGTCTGGGTGACTTCCTCTAGCACGTGTGACTAGCTTTACATGACAAAAACATGGAACTGCTGCAGTCCTGTCAAAATCTGTGAAAAAAACTCCTTAAAATGCAGCTGAAGAGCAGAGACCTCATTCTCAGGATGAATGCAGCAGCTCCTGCCTTCAGCTGTCTGCAGGGATGAGAACTCAGCTGCCAGCACCCAAGCCTAGATCAAGATGTGCAGCATAGCAGGTCAAAATAAACCAAAATTGCTGCTGAGGTTTTAGCAGTTCTTTCATTATCAGCTGAATCATCCCTGCAATTGGAAAGGAAAGCTGAAGCAATAAGTTAGGCAGCAGGACACAAACTAGTCCTTCTTCTCATAGGGGAAAGACAAAATTTGGAGGTAATTTATTTTGGAGAAAACATAACCGCAATGCAGCAGAATGGTAGCAGAGAAATGCAAGAGTCAGAAAAAGGAAAAGATACATTGAGAAAATCAAGATGGATACTGGTGGGCTGCAGAGTGCCATAAGTCCTTGTTTTTATTTCATGCATGTTTAGAGTGGAATAGGAAATGGGAGGCCAGTTTTGAACTGGTAAATTTGGCAAGCAGCTCCTTTGAGGGTGAACTGGTCAGTTTTATAAAGCCTGTGCTCACAGCCAGGGCTTGCTGCGCAGCTTTGGGCTGTACATATTAAAGGAGGACTGTAGGCTTAGTTTGCTCTTGCAAAGAAATTTCCTTTTTCTCCACAAAAAAATTTTCCCTTCCTTTTGTGAGAGAAAAGGGAACTTAAGGGACAGGGGCAGTATTTGTGAGCTGCACCAAATACTGTAAAGGCTACAAACATTGAAGACTGGACTAAGTGAAGGATAAGCAGGAGGACGCATACAAAATTCTGTGGGTGCATCTCCATGAGTCTGGAAAGCTCAGGCTGTAGGTGAGACAGTCCCTTTGCATAGCACACTCCTGAGCTGAGCAGAGATTGCAATAAATCTGAAAAAGCTGCAGTACAAACTGAATGTACTGAACCAACAAAATTTATGAAAATTAGTCTTATCTCGTGTTCTCTTGTAAGTTCAGACTGTCTCTTAGCCCGATGCCAGAATTCAGTCAACAAGGCATGTTTTAGAGACTAACTGGATTTGGAAAGAAAATATTTTCATGGGCATCGGATGCGCTTTTCCTTCTGTCCCCTTTCTTAAACTGAGGATGTGCTACTATTACTGGAAATTAATACACCATTTTTAGACAAAACTTTATTACTATTTAGCAAGACATGCTGTAGCAGTCACATATGATGTGAAAATCACAGCAGCTCTTTAAAATCCTTTTGCTACCTGCCAGTATTGATTCAGCCACCTGCACACTTGTCAGTACCTGCTGAAGTCCAGTTTTTGGCAAAGGGCTGCTCCTGCTCAAGTGATTTCTTGTGCTGCCTTGGAGGTTTAGTTATCTGTTGTTAGCTTGGGGAGGTTTAGAGTCCACTCTGCCTCCCTAAAATCTTCTAACTTTTGTACGAGCATGCATGGAAATGGCTGGAATTCAGGAAAAGGGCAGAGTGACCGAATATCTTATTAAAACCTCGTGCAGCTGTGATTCCTGCCTCTAAACCAAAACCTGTTGGAGTTAATCAAATATGAGTCACACAACTGTAAACACAGACAGGAATCTAACTTTTGGCAGCTGTATTTTGGAGAAGTTTGGCACGGTTTTCTTGAAGTGAAGTGTACAAGCCATTGTCACTTGATTCCTCAGACAGGAATTGTGATGGCTGTCCTGTGATGAACCTTGTATGAGGAAAACAAGGACAGGCTCAGAGCATCACATTTTAATCTCCTGCTCTGTATTCTCTCTGAACTGAGAAGCAGTTTGGCCAGGGCTTTCCACCAGTCCATCTTTACTGGAAATTTGTGCTGAATTAATTGTAATGCTTTTCCATTTTTGCTGATAGTGGTTACAAATCAGGAGCAAAGTGACTACAAACCACTGCAAGAGCAAAAACCCATCAGATTCCTACAACTCCTACACATTCCAATTGCTCAAGAAGAAGAGAGAGCTGTGAGAGGGGCTGCACGCAGGAAATTCTCCTTCAGCTCATGGTCCCAACTGGAAGGGCTGGCTCAGGTTTCTCCAATATTCCAAGTTGTTATGTCCAGGGGTCTTGCAAACCCAAGTTTAACACCAAGTTTTCTTTGCATGCCAAGAATTTTTGCTTGTAAATGAAATGCAGTTCTTCAACTAGACAGAAAAATATTTTGGAGAGCACCATAGACAGGAAAGAGTTTTTCACAGAAAGACTGATAAAGTACTGGAATGCTCTGCCCAGGGAGGTGGTGGAGTCACCATCCCTGGATGTGTTTCAAAAAGACTGGATCTGGCACTTGGTGCGATGTTTTAGTTGAGGTGTTAGAGCATGGGTTGGACTTGATGGTCTTGAAGGTTGCTTCCAACCCAGTGATTCTGTGAAATACCAGGAAAAATATGCCGTAATTTTGTGTGGATGTACTGACATCCAAAATTAGCTGGATAGGTAGTTTGAGAAAAGGTAGCCTAATTTGGAACAAGCAGCAGCTCCTGCCCCACAGCAGGTGGGGTTTAGCAGCTCATTTAGCAGCTGCTACTGCTCTCAGTCTTCACTGCCCAGCAGTTTAGGCCAGGCCTAAATGGTGAACAGGTGATTTGGTAACTGCTAGTTGAGCAATTAACTGCTGTTATATAAAAAGGCTGAAGTTACAGGAGATTTTATGTGGTAGGAGGGGGTGTAGTTGGAAAAAGGGGAAGTTTTGACATAAAGGGTTTATTTAAGGCATTGATAAAAAATATACAGCGGGGTGTTTCAAAATTTAAAAGCTATGTTGAGTTGCTTTTCTAATTCACAAAGTGCATGTTTGCATTAAATCATCTGAGCAGCTGAGCCTGGAGCATTCCTACAGGAATTTGCTCCAGTACAAAAGGCTGGATATAAACCTTGCAGGTGAGTTCCATGGAACTCTAGTGCCACTCCAGGTAAATATACAGTTTAAGTAAATAGCTAAAGTAGGTGATGAATTGAATAGTCATTCAAAAGTCCCCTGCAGTGTGGGCTTGAAACCACCTAGCTCTGCCAAGATGCTGAGCTACTGGGAAAGGGCCTTACACAGCCCCCCTGGTTCTGTGGGTCTGGACCTGCTGCAGGGCCATGAGTCTGTCTTGAGGTTCTGCTTTACAATTTGTATGCCTTCCAGAATGGGTAAGAACTTGTGTCTGCTTTGGTGATGAGCCCATCAAGCTTATTTCTGCCTGCAGAGTGCTCCAAGGTTCAGTACTCCAGGCTCAGTACAATCTGTAGGTTCAATAGAAAGCTAAGGTGTGTCCAGCCAGAGCATGCAAAATATACCTCTTATCAGCCATCCTTTCTGCATTTTTAGTCTCTTTTAATAAAGCTTCAATTTTAACGCTTCCAATAACCACTAAGAAATTAACTTGGTGGGTAGGGGTATGGATTTGAGCTGCTAGCAGGGAGACAGGAGGTGCTCACTGCCCAGTAACTCATTAAAGGTAGTTAATAAGTTAACTAGCTAGTTGAGCTCAGTAGGTTTTATAAAGTTGATGCTTTGAGTCTCACTAGCAAGCAGCATTTTCCAGCACTACACAGACAGGTTTTCAACTTGTCTTTGTGCTCTTTCTGGGGAAAGAGCCTTTCAGCCAAGTTCTATCTGTGCTGCCTTCTGCTGTGGGTCCTGCACCCATGGATGTTCGTCAGAGGACAAGGACACCAGGTCTGAGCCCACACCCTCTCTGGAAGCTTCAGGAGTGTCCCTTTTGTCCTTTCACTTAGTGCCTGATGTTCCTGAAGCTGCTCACCTGGACCTTGTCAAAAACAGAAATAACAGAAAACAAAACTAGGGAAAGTGTTGGTTCTTCCCTTTTATCATCTAACATCCTTTCAAAATCCAATCCAGAATCTGGAAGAGTCTCACTTAATTTTGATTGCACCACGGTTTGTATGCAGTGATGCCTAATATAAAATCCTGCTTTAGAATGAATTGGGGATGGGTTTGCTGCAGATACCACTAAATTCACACAAGGCAGTGGGAATGTTATGTCATGGTCACCTGTTTTTTCTGCAGCTGCTCTGCACAGCAGGAGCATCTGCTTTTGGGAAGAATGCTATTAATATTCTTGTTTCTTGTATTTGCAGCTCTGCTTTCCAGGCTTGACTGTCTTCAAATTTGTGCATCAGAACAGGTAAGTCAGGTTTTCCACTGAAATAAGACATGCTTACACTAAAAGTGCACCACCTGCAAATGTGAGCAAGCCCATGTTATGTGTTCTTTATTTTCCCCCTTTGTGTTTGCATTTTGTAGTCATAAAGGAGATGGGAGAAGGAAAAGAGAGCATGTTGCACCACATTTTTTTCTCGCATAAAAGTTAGGTTTTGAATGACTTTTAAAACATACTTGCCGATGATGTGGTTAAAAATGTCATTGGGAAATGCTATTTAGATGTGTGAGGGCTTTTAGTTGTGAAAGATCACCAATGAAAATGCTGACATTTTTTTTCTCGAAAATTAATGTTGGAGCACATTTCTGTACTTAAATCTGAAAACATTACCTTGGAAAGAATTCCGGAAAGGGGATGTAGAATAAATGTTTTTGATACTGCAAATGTGTACAAAAGGAGGTTGTGTATTTGTTTTATGTCACAGAAACCTAGCTGGGCTTAATCATTTTCCCCTTCTCCTTAACCTTCTTTGAGGTAATTTGGTACTTGTGTCATTAGTTAAGGTTTTGCATAATTATGGTTTTTGAGCTATTGCTACTATGCTACAGAAGATAATATCTGTAAAGAAAATCAGGGCAAAAATGTAAGTGCTACAGAGGATTAATGTCCTGGTCACAATCTGCAAGCAAATTTGAACAGTCTGTTCTAAACTACTTTGTACTTCTGTCATTGACAGAAAAGCAGTGCTGGTAAGCTGGAGCAAGTTTTGTGTTTGTGAGAGTTTTTTTGTGTTAAGTCTGGCAAGAGCTCTGTGGCCTGCAGTTGGTACAACTTTGTTTGTCAGGACCAGGGTACTGGGAAGCCAATTGCTGGATTTAATCTACTCTTGGAGACCAGGCTTGGTATTCCCATCCTGTCCTCTACCTGTGGATTTGTGTGAAAGTTCTCCTGTAAACTGCCTTTAATTTCTTTGTTTACAACATAAAACCAAGGTATCCTTTATCTGTGAGGAGTCTGAAAGGCTTTTGCTCAGTAGTGGCTGTTAGTATCATGTCCTGGTGGCTAAAACATATTTATTTCTTAATTATGTCTTTCTGAATGGCATCATTCACCCTCTTGAACCACTCTTCCTTTTCTAAAATATCTTCTAATATGTTTTTTCAGTGGTTTTAAATTTAACCAAAATCAATTGACTGCAGGGGAAAGCCCCAGCTCCTGTCTTATTTCAATTTTACAGTGGTTTTAATCTGACACATGTGGGCAGAGTGTAGTCAAGAGCCTGTCTTTCCCAGATGCTCCTGGGGTATTTCTGGGCAGGAAGGTGAGGTGGATGTCTCCCATTCACAGGGCTTTGTC
The DNA here is from genome assembly GCA_009812075.1 of Sialia sialis. Taxonomy (NCBI): domain Eukaryota; kingdom Metazoa; phylum Chordata; class Aves; order Passeriformes; family Turdidae; genus Sialia; species Sialia sialis. The sequence continues at coordinate 4,515,833 of VRYO01001717.1, read as the reverse complement.
TGCCTTAGGGCCATGAGCTGCTGCTGGGATCTTTTGCAGGGGAAAATAGGCAAAACCTTACCCAGCAGAGATTTTCCTGAGGATGTTGGTGCAGGGTGGGGTCTGGTTTTACATCATTACTCCTGTGGTATTTTACATCTTCTTGCCGAAGCTGTCAGCCTCTGGCTCCTTTCTCTTGTTGAGGTTTTCTGTATGGCCAAGCCTGTTGGCTCTTACCAGGTAGCAAGTGCACTGTGTGCTGCAGTCCAGGCTTCAGGAGAGGCAGAAAAAAGCCAAGCAGAAAACCTGAGAGACATCACATGGGTGGTGTTCTGAAGACAACACTGAACACATGTTCTCTAAATGTGCAGTGCTTTTCCAAGTACCCTGGGAGGAAGCATGCCTCATTGACTGGGGACATTCATGCTCTATTGAAAGATGGGAGAATGAATGAACAACAATTTATTTAAACAAGCAAAACAGGAAAAAAGCAAAACCCACGTGGGAACCAGAAGCAATGGTGTTTTCTTTGATCCTTTATTTGCACAGTGGAGAGACATTTTAATCTTATTCCAATTACAGTGGCAAGCACAAGTTGTGCATTTCAGTTTTGTTGTTGGGTTTTCAGTTCCAAATACTGTAATTCTTGTATGACTGCCTGGAAATGTAAAGTTTGTTCTTGATTTAACTAATTTTGCTCTCAGCTGCTTTTTGGTAGGGCTCTGGCCTGTATCTGGTGAAAGGGACAGAACAGCCCTATGGTGAGGAGATAACTGGAGAAATACTTACATCTCATCTCAGCCTCTGGCTGAGGATTCTTGCAGTTCAGCATACCCAACTTTAAATTTGTGAAGGTGGATTTATTTCAGTTATACCTGTAATCTGCTCTGTGCTTCTAAGTGAGTGTGATGGGTCCATGTAGCAGTGGTGCTCTTATTTTTTCCCCGCTTTGGGGGGACTCAATGACAAAAAGGAGCTGGAGCTTGGCATGAAACTGCTCAGCAGATCCACATGATAGGTAATGGAACAAATGGGCAAATTTCACTTGGAGATATGTGGCGGAGATGTACCTGATGAACCTCAGCTTTCTTTCCTTCCCTTCCCTCCTTGGTATCTAACCCTGCTAATAAAACAAGATCAGTAAGTTTGGTTTCCCATGTTATTCCAGTTCTCTGGCATAAACATACCCACAAACCACGGGCAGCATTAACATGGATGTCTTCATTACTTGCTTGCATTCTTATCAGAAATGAAAGTCTGCTCAGCTGAGCCCTTCAGGCACTTTGTATATTCATGTTTTCTCCTTATCAGAAGCTGTTGGTTGCTTTCTTTTGAAAGAGGAAAATGGCAATTTCACAGTCTTCTTGGTTTTGATAAAAATCAGTGTTATCTGAGCTGCTGCTGGTGAAGATTTCTTAGCTCTTGAGGTGAAAATTCTTTTCCAGGGTTGAAAGAAAACACTTCTAAAACCTGTTGCCTGGATATTGAGGTGGCTGTTTAACGGATTTCTGGCTAGTTCAGCTCCCTTCTGTTCAACTGTGCATAACCAAATTTAACAGGGGCTTTTTCTTCCACACAGCAGCTGAGGGTGCTGATCTAACCATCATTTCATCAAGGTTTGGTTGGGATATGGAAGCTCCCTGTGGCATAACCCAAAGCTGTGTGTTGTGGGGATTTAAGACATCAACATCTGGTTTTCAATGAGCACAGGGTGGACTGGTAGCTTGTGGTTAGCTCCTGGAAACACAAGTGGGTATCCAAAACTGATGGATATCATTCCCAGCCTGCAGTCAGCCTCAGTTAACATTATTTCAGTATTTTTAAATTAAGTTCTTGATGAAATTTGGTTATTAGTGATTGACTCTCATGAGCGCTCATGCCCACAGGAGGAATCTTTTTGCCACTGACAAGGGGATTACAGAGCTCACCATGGATGGAATGGGAGGTGTTTCCATCAGGCTGGGGTTGGGAGAGGCTGGAGGAAATGGCTGGGGAGTTTGAGGCCCTTCCAGAAGTGAGCCCTGGAAATCATGCAGCTGAAACTAAGCCACTGAAACAGCCACTGCCAGCATCCTGAGCAACGTGTCATTTATTTGATTCTGAAAAAGCTGATTATTTGTGGGGGGGGCGGGGTGGCTACAGGAAAACTCTACTTTGTAAATACTAACTTGTATGTCTGATGCTAATAATCCTTGGATTACTGCCAAGTAGACCACAGCTTTGGAGCCAGTGTATGATAACAAATTATTTGAGACATCTGCTTTGTAATAGCCACACTTTCTTTCCTGGATTGGTGAGCCAGCACTTGATAACTTGCCAAGGGTTAGGTGGCTGAGATTTCCAGCAGTGTTAGCACGTGAAACACTGAATTCCTTGGTTTTGTTCCTTTGAAGCCTTATTCCATGCCACCACACACGTGAGTCAGCCAATGCACCAAAGCTGTTTGGTAATATTCCTGGAACATGGTGTAAAACAGTTTATTCTGAGAAGTTACAAACTGACAGTGACATATTCTTACTCAGCAGTCCTACTCCTCTTACTCACCACAGCTTATTCCAGCTGGCACACACTTTTTGCTCCTTTTTTCCCTGGGAAGTTTTTGGTCAAATGTCAATTGTCCAACCTCTGGCACGGGCACACCTCTTAGGAGGTGCTGTCGAGAGCCCCTGCACAGTTTCATGAGGATCTACTGCTCTGTTCGGACACCAGCAGGAGGTAAGGGAGCTTTGATGGCAGTGGAGCAGAGATTAGCCTTCTCCAAAATGGCACACAATAGAGGCAGTGATGAAAAATGAGATTTAAAAGACTGTGGGTGCATTAGAAAGAAAGTGAAATGTTTCAAATATAGAAAAGCCCACTGTATTTGTTGATAGATCCCAGCAATGTGTAGAGACACCAATAAGGAATGCTTTTAGTTTTACAAAGCAGATTTTGGCTGTGTTTTTATCCTGTCCTTGCTTCCTGTGAGCAATACAAGAGCAATTGACTATACAAAAAACTATGGAGTAGGAATTCCTTTGATGGAAATAGTTTGGTGGCAACAACTTCTGCTAAGTTAGACCCCTGAGCTTTAGATACCCTCCAATACCCTCCAAAGGGATATTTAAATGCCTCTTCAACTCATAACCAGTATATTGTGGCAGCAAAAGCCATTATTTCAGGATCAGCTAGTTCTAAGCCTGTGTGCATTTTGGAAGACATGTAACCTCTGGGAAGGAAAGGATTACTTCTGAAAATACCTCCAGGGCTGCAATCAGGACAGCACTGTGCTTCCAGGCTCCTTGCCAAGCCCCAGGGTTGCATCTGTCCTTTTAGAGTAGGCTTTGTTAATGCTAGGGGGACAGTGTGCTCTTGGATGTGTAGTCTCTTCTCACTGGACTAAGAAATGACCTTTCAAAGGAGATTTAATTGCGTTTTCCTTCCTGTTTTGTTTGTTGGTTTCCTACTGAACCTGAGCAGAGATCTGCTGGCTCTGAGCTGTACTTTTATCTCCTCAAGGCAGCAAATTACAAAGATTAATAACAAATGAAGGGCTCAGGGGGAAGTTATTTTTCCAAAATACCTAGGTATCATGCACTTGTGGGGAAGTTCTGAGTGGTAAATAAACTTATAATTGCAGCATTTCTGTACCCACAATATGTAATCAGGCAATAGCAAAATCTCAGGGCTCATTTCAGGCCATTTTACTTCACGGGGGTGGAAATGGGCACAGCTGCCATGCAAGAAATAATTGAAAGAAAAATCCACAGGCTATTCAGCTGACAAGTGATCCAATGATGGTCATGGAAAGGAAGCTCTAAACATCTAGGAGACTTACATGGGAATTCTGAAAATTCTGCTTTCTGTTCTTCCCTTCAGATACGGGCTCTAAATTGTTTTAATACGCTCATTGGTTTGGCATGTTATTTCTTTTTGATGCTGCCATTTTCTGTGTGGCTCTTCTGTTTCTTCAGAGAGTCAAGGAAATGTATTGATCCTTCATGGAGGAGCAGCATCCCAGTCTACGTTTATAGAAAATTTCTGTATATACCATTAAGATACCCTGACTTACTGAACTTCTTTTATGTTTGAACTTTAAAGTTTTTCCCTTTTGCATGTAGTATCAGTATAAATAGATTTATTTGAGTAATAGCTGGCAAGTTTCCAACATGTGGAAGTGTCTGAAGAAACCTTGCTCAGAGCCAATTTGCTACAGCAGTGGCAAGGCAGAGATAAGCTGCACTTGTGATAACAGCACCTTTTCAAGGAATTGCTGAAAGAGAACACAAGTGACACATTTACGTATGTATTGGTGTCAGAGCTGAAGGAGGTGCTGGATTGGCTGCTGTGCACTCTGCAGTGTGTACCCATCAGGGCTTTGGCCATGTCAGCTCTGAGCTGACATCACCTTCCCCTGGCTGAACAAACCCTCTGCAATCTTCTCAAAGGCACGGTAAACACAAGCTCCATTCCAAACAGGTTGGTCTGGCTCCCTTATATGGATTAAACTGTGACAAAACCAAGGGCAAGCAGAGCTTTTGGCAGCATTACAATCTAAGTGGGACTGAGGGGCGGGGATAAAAAAGGAAATTGGCTTGTACAGTAATTTCATGATTATAAGCTGCACCTGATTATAAGCCGCACCTCCCG
>VRYO01001717.1:4492352-4510225 GCA_009812075.1 Sialia sialis | reverse complement strand
TATTTTAAGAGTCCACTGTCAATGGAAAGAATTCCTTTTAGGAAGCTGGGGAGGTTTAACAAATTTTAGGTCTTCAATGAGAGTCCGTGGGCAAGTCTAAGAATTAGACTCAGATGATTGCTTGGAGAGTATCTCCAAGTCTTTTTGGTTTGGTTTATTAACAGAGCCCTTCCCAGTCTTCCAAAAAAAAATTAAAGTTAGGGACATCAAGCATGCCTATAATATTTGAATACTTCTGCCATGCAGAATATGATGTGGTTGTAACAAAATGCAGACCACTCCCTGTGCTTTTGTTGCTTAACATAAATATTTGTGTGGTAGCTGTATAATATGCATTTATAAATATTATAATAAAGCATATTAAAAACTAATTTTACTGACAATGCCTAACAGCTCTTATTCATGCTTTGAAGACTGACAGTTAAATATCTATTATTTAAGAGCTGTTGCAACATCTCAGCGTGCTGAGGCCTTCTTATGTGCTACATTCTTGTAATAACAAATCTGTATGGCAGTGATAAATGGTCCCTCTTGGAACTTGGACACTGTGTAAAATATCAGATTCTCCTCCAGGCAGGTAAAAGTAACTTAGAAAAAAATAAGGCAAAATGTGGCTACTGATGTTGAGAATCTAGAGGGGCATCACAGCAACAAACCAGTGTGAATTAGCTGGACTATTCAGGAAATTTTTTTTTCTGAAGAAAGATGCTTCTAGTGATGGGGAGTGGAAAAACCAAACCAGAGAACAAAAACCTTCCTCTGGGTCCTTGAGAATGTACTGGAGGATGGAGGAGTTGATGCAGTAAGAATTTGAAAGGTAAAGGAAGTGTGTGGGCTTGCTGCTTTGCTTTTTGGCTTTGTTTGAATTTTATTTTCTTGCCCACAGACAGTGACTATTAGACAGTTCTGGGAATGCTTTTATATCATCTTCGTTAGATGGAATTGTGTTCTTGCTTTATTATGTTGTGTTACTCACAGGAGGAGGTAAAAGGGTTCCAGCAGCAGGTTGTGCAGGTGTAGGGTGATTATGAAGATAGAACTGTACTTGAAGTAAAACTTACCCATGGAAAATGCTGGATTTGAGAAGCAAATTAGGGCGTTGTAATTAAACAAGGAGTGTTATATATTTTTAAATGTGATCTTCAAGAAGGAATGAGGGGGAAACAAGAACATGGGGTTGAAACAAGTACAGAAGTAAATAATAGTATAAGAAACTAATAACTGTTTATCTAAGCTAACTACATCTTTTTATACATGAAAAAGGCAGTGATTTTTGTCAATGCTCTTGGTGAAGTTACTCATTTTGTGAGTCCAGTTAGGGGTTTTGTGTGTGTGAGATCAGCCGCATGTTCCCTGGCAGCTGCTGTGTCTTTCTTTAAGGGTAATTTCTTTCTTTGAGAGCTGATGAGGCTTTTCTGAGTGCCTTGGGGGATGTTCAGACAGATCTGACAGTAGTGTTATTTTCAAAAGCATGAGTGAGAAAGGGAGTGAAGCACAAGACCCACAGCTCTGTGACAGAAATCATGAGTTGTGTCCAGCTGTTGGCTTTCCCTTCTCCCTGGGCAGTTTGGGCTGAACAGCAGTGACTGCAACTGCTTCCAAATGGGCTTAATAGTAATGTAAAAATGTTAGGAGAGACACAACTGGTCCTTGCATGTTGCAACCAATGCAACAGGGGCTGGAAAGGGGAAATGTGAAAAGGCATAACTTGTCTATTCTTGATCTTTTCCCTACATGCTATTGTTTGTGAAGCTACCTTTGAAATCTCTCTTCTGTATCACAGGGAAATTCTTCTTTCCCCTGTTCCGTGTCAAACTTCTTGTTTATCCCCTTTCCTGATCAGTACCAATACAAGAATAAAATACGAGTCATAAAATTGCTACAATAGATAAAACACAAATTATAACTTTATATGAAAACAGTTTATTTAGTATCAACTTTTTCTTTTAAAGCCCCACTTTGGCTTTTTTGTTCTTTTTGGTTGATGCTATAGGTATAGCCACATCTCCTCTTGTGAGGCTGCACTGCTTGTTTCTCACTTAGCTGGGAATCTGTCTGGGATTAATTCTGCACTGGATAGTGTGGCTGCATCTGCCGTCTCATTTGTCACTCTGCAGTGCAGCAGAGTACGCCTTGTGCTTTTAGCTTCAGTGAGCTTTATTGCTTATTAATTGTCACAGACCTTCATAATTTGCTGATGCAAATTCTCTTCAAATCTTGCACTTCACATTACAAAGGTTAATGACAAGCAGCTGAATTTATATGGCAAACCTAATGATGGAAGTGTTTCCTAATAGGGTTCTTTAGACAAGGGGCAGTAACAATTTCAGTTTCCTGGATGTGTTTGGGGTCCACGCTTTTGTTATCACCTAAAACAAGGCTCTGCCTGTCCAGGCAGGTCTGCTTTGTTCATCCACCAGCAGAGCTATTCGGCCAAGGGGAAGAAAGAAGAATGGTGCTGCAAACAGACTAAAAATAGCAACAGTGGAAAACAGACCAAAAGCAATTTTAATTCATTGAAAAGCAAAGGAATGCTGAGTTTCTATAATGGTATTTCCCACTGGATTCAAATTGCCCCCCTTTACAGCACTGGTCATAAATACTTCTTTCATAGTTTCAGTAATGTTATTGCACATCTGGAGTAAATGTGATCAGCCTTGGGTATTGCTGGTGCTCTTGCAGGAATGGACTGTGTACAAGCTGGGAGGGACGAGCAAACTTCTGATATCCTTCACATATGGTAGTTTTTAAATTGTTTGTGAGGGTTTGAGAAAGTTTTGTGCTAGGCTGAATGGGAAGCCAGGTCTTTTTATAGTTTTGTTTCTCTGCTTTCTTAGGTCCTGTTATTTCTGGTCTTGCAGGAGTGGTGTCCTAATTAAAACATTCTGCCTTCTGAAGCCTGTTGAACATATGTCAATTGTGTTTTTAAATGAAGAAAAGGTCAAATATAATGGAATGAGAGAAGTCTGCTGGAAACTTTAATTTTCTGCTTTATGTTTAGATGTTTGGTGCAGCTTGCTTCCCTAAATGTCTCTGTATAATTAAATGATTGAGTAACTGTTTTGTGAGGTTTTTTAAGCTGTACACATTAAAAATAATTTTCTAGCATTAAAAATACAGAATTATGCTCGCTTACTGAAATAGAAACTGCAGTTTAAGACAACTTAATGTAGTAATGTGGGTATTGTCTTTAGCTGGAAGTCTTAGAAGAATCTGTCTTAATGAAGAGCTGAGATTTATTTATGTCCTGATTTTTAACCCTGTTTCTTTGAGCACTAACAATTACCATTATTGTCATGGTAATAACCCCTCCAGCTTTCCTGTTTTTTGTTTCTTTTTTAAAGCAGCATGTGCTAATGCCCTGGGGCTTTCCATGAGGACTACTAGCATTAACATAATGTAAATAAATGACAGTCAAGTCCTCTCTGTGCAGAAGTCCTTTCAAGTTACATCACTGCTAAAGGCTGACAGCCTCAGATTCACGAGTGCTTTAATCAAAGCAGCTTCTCAGCAATGGTTATAAACTTGTGCTGGTGGGGTCAGGTAGCTCTTGGCACTGGAAAGATCTCTCTTCTGCTTATGTGAAGTGCAGGTGGAGTAGATTAACACCTTCCTACCAGTGTGGATGTACTCCAGCTGGCTGGCTGTACCTGTGAGCCACTGGATGCTGGGTAGAACAGCTGTGCTTATAGCCAAGATGGCTGGAAGACCCAGTGCAGGTACAAAAACTGGAAGAATTCTTTCAAAATCTGGGAAGAATTACCTCTGGGTCATTTGGACAATGAGATTCATGCACCACTGCACAATAATCAGTACAGTAATTTCATGACTATAAGGCGCACATTTTTGACTAAAATTTTGATCAAACCTGGGGGTGTGTCTTATAATCCAGTGCGCCTCATATATGGACAAAGTTCAGAGATTTGGCAGCCTGGAAGTGCGAGCTGAGCCAGGGCAGCCGGCACCGGGCAGGAGTGCCGGGGCCCGCGGCACAGGGAGGGCACCTGAGGCTGCATTTAAAGGCTACACTGATCGTGAAAAGTGTTTGCAAATTGAGCCCCTGCTAGTAAACCCCGCAATTGTGCGATTCTGTTACTAATTCGTTACTTTGCACGCAGATCCTCACTGCAAAAAAAGGTGCACCTTATAGTCTGGTGCACCTTGTTGTTATGGAATTAATGTAATCAGTAATTCCAGGCTAAACTGCTAAAGGCAAAATTATTATTAGCATAATCTGTTAAGCATTTACCTATTAGATAAAATCTTCACTAGATTTCACCTTTGCTGTTTGATATCCTAAAAAAACCTCCCTGAAGATTTTGCAATGCTCTGCTTTGCTAGTTTGTTAGAGCAGCAGGGCTAAGCAGAGCACAATGATCCTGGTACCTGCTTTTTGCAACTTCCCACTTCTATAACTGACACTACAGGAAGATTTCTCCCACTCCTCCATGCTTAGCAGAGTAAAACTACCAGGTTTAAATGCCAGTGAACTGACCACCTAGTATACTGCAAAGACAAAGCAGTTTTATCATGCTCTGGGCAATTTTATTCTGCTTTAGCTCAGATTGGGCTGCAGGGAAGTCATTGCCATGCTGAAGTAGCAGCAGCAGAGTTTCCCCACTGTAATTTGGTTGGAGGAGCTGAGGGCTTTGCTGTGCACTGTTATAGTGGTGATGTTGGAAGGATCTGTAGGGATAGAGTGGAGAAAGGTTTCTAAAGTAGCATCAGGTTACTCCTGACAGATTGAGCTCATCCAGGAGCTGTGTTGATGTTAATCTGCAACCAATGCCATGTGTGCAATATGGATTTGAGTTATTTAAAACAAGCATCAAACCCTCTAAAATCCTGAAATATGGGACTGTTAAACATGCTTTAAAAAAAGAATTTGGTAATGAAATAATTAAAAACATAGAAGGCAGATAGAAAGGGAAGGAATTTGCAGAGATACCAAGATAAACGTATAAATAAAATATGTTCTAGGAAGAAAGAGCAAGGTGCCCACCAGCAGAAACTGTTGCGAAGATACAGATAAAATGAAAAGCAGTGAGAAGATAATGAGGAAAAAAGCAGTAATGTCTGCATTGGTATCTGAACTGAAATGAGATTACATTAGTAATCTTAAAGTAATTAGTATAAGTTATAAAATCCTCTTTTGTTATTAAAGAGCTCATTTCAGCAACAGACACAATTATGAATAAAGAAAACATAGGCAATGTTTCACAGGCTAGGTATTTCTTCCTTTTTGAAGTTTTTCAGTAAATGCAGTTCTTATTAATGATATTAAATACTAAGCATGTATTCATTGGTAAAGTAATTAATAGAAAACATGAATGGTTACTGCTGTCAAGAATTAATGTAATCTGCCATGGTCCTGAAAGACTTATTAATAACAGGGTCACGTATTGTGAGGGATAAATCTTTGAGAATTATGAACATCTGAAAATTGCTTTTACAAATTTTGGGAGTTCTTTCCTTGAAATGTATGCAGGTAAAATTACAGCCCTGTTCCCTTTTTCTTTTCAAAGGTGAAGTAGATCATGGCAGGAAGGAAAAAACTCCATGAAATAATGGAGTATGTAACAATTTCTTCAGAGGGAGGTGTGGAAATCTTGCTCTTACTTAGTTGTTCTTATTTACTCACCTGTTTGTTTCTGAGGTGATTACTGGAACCAACGCTTGCACGTGAGGAGTGTGGGAGAAAAACCTATTTGCCTTGGCTGGTGCTGTGTGTAGTGACAGCCCTTGTGGTGGGTGTTCTGGGCAAGTTGTGACCTGAGACTCAAGAGCCAGGACATGAGACAGGGGCAGCAAACCAGTTCTGGGAGGAGGTGAAGGCCACGTTCCTTTGGGATGTGGCAGCAGGAAAAGCAGTGTTGGGAAAATTAATCCACAAACACCAGAGGTTCATGTCCAAAAAGGAAACGGAGGAGTCCTGTAACTTTATTCAAATAAAGGGAGAGGCCATGGGGCATTCCTCTGGGATCTCTCAGATTTTTGGAGGACACAGCCTCCCTTTTTATCTCAATTTTCCATCTGCACTTCCCTCTCTTTCCCTGTGGGCTGAGGTACTTGAGAGGTACACACTTCCCAGAGCACCTGATACCTGAGATTCCCTCTAAAGTATAACCCTCTCTTTTAATTTTTAATTCTTATAGAATTCATACTTTTTCCCTATTGCTTCTTTCAATATCCAATTCCATTTATCAGCAAACCAACAGTTTGTTTGTAAAGGCAAGTGGAATCCATCCCATTGTTTCTTTTATCTCCCAGTGCTGGTCTGTTCTACCAGCAGGCTCAGAGCTTGTTTGTAAAGACAAATCCATCACTCCTCCCAGCAGGGCACACTCTCAGTGCCATGGCACAGCTGCTGGGCAGGCAGGCACTGCTCACATCACATCTCTGATGAGAGTTTTAGGGTTTGGCTTCTGAGCTCTTTCCCACCAAGTACAGGTTATGGGTCTGTGGGTTCCTATGCCTTACAGAGGGTGGGTTTGGGGAAGAGGAATTGCAGCCTTGTTCCTGGCCCCATGTAAAGATTCAGGGTTCCCTCTTACTCTCAGGTCTGTGCCCTCAATGCAGAAATCCAGGGAGAGGACATGGCATTGAAGGGCTGGGGTTGGGAATGGGGGCTGTGGCTCACCAGTTGAGGTTTGCCATGCTTGAAACCCCATTTGTGTGATCTGTTTAGCATGGACCTACCCCATTTCCCAATTTTCTGTGATGATGATTATTGTATATGATGATGATGATTTTTGTGAGTAGCGGCTCTTAGTCCCTGGATAGTTGTATTTAGACTTGAGCAAAATCTGAGGTACAGGACTCTTGAGACAATTGCCAAGGTAGTTTTGGAGAGGAAAAGAATTTCATAGATAAATCACTTATTGAAAGGCTGTTTCAAGATGCCAGTGCTGGGTAAAGGCTGGCAAATGTGCAACTTCGAGCAGATAAACTTAAGAAGCAGGTTTGACTCAGCTGTGTGAGCACACACCTCTGGTGCTGTGGAGATGCTCTAGGACTGCCTGTGGCATCCAGTGCAGAGCACCTCACCATGTCCCAGTCCCCAGAAGGACATGTAGACATGGGAAAGTCAACAGAGAGGCACTGCCTGGGGTCCAGAGCATGACACAGTCCTGCTCTTAATAACTTGCATTCTTTTCTGAAGAACCCATTGCACAATTTGGCTGCAGTGGCTGAGATCTCATTTCGAGTGAGATGAGAATTCCAAGTTCTTGGAATCTGTGTGTATATGATGTGTAATATGTCAAAGACTGAATGATTTGCTTCCTCAATACATAATTTGCTCCTCTTATATCTTGTAATCTTTCTATATTGTTTCACCCTTTTTTTTCCTTTTTGATTTTAAAAAAACCCTTAATATCATAGAGCCTTTTGTGTATTATAATCAGACCCTGAGTTGGGTCTGCCATTTTAAATTTGAATTTTGTCTTTTCTAAAACCCTTGTGAAGTTTGAGATTAAAGATTTTAACAGCAAAGCTTCTCAAAAAACTACTGACATAAATTAAATGGGCAATTCCACTGCAATGACCACCTGTGTGAGGCTGCATTGTAGGGGAATGTAGGTAAAGCTGTGTCAGGTTGTAATTTTTGCCCAAAACCAGCTGTGTTCTGTAGCTATGGGTTCCAGCTAAGCAGCACATGCAGTCAAATGTTCTTTTTGAAGGACTTCTTCCACTGGTCTGTTTAGTGAACATGAGATCAAACATCAGTTTCTGAAGGGCCCTGAGATTGCAACAGTGCTGTACATTTGGTAATACTTGGAAATGCTGCAGTCATTTCCCTTTCCTGTGGGGCTCTAAGTTCCCAAACATTCTCATCTGGCTGTAATTGGTGATAAACATCTCTGCTCACCATTTGTTTAGATCACTTTTCTACTGTACTGCTGTGCTCACAGTGAGACTGACATTCATTCCTTGGGAGCTGGAAGAAGGAAGATCTAGAGTTAGTATGGAAGTACAAAAAATAATGAGAAATTGAGAGAAAAGCCTCCCAACAACTTATTCTCAGAAATCTTTGGAATGCACAGTAGAGTGAGGTTTTATGTTCTCATTTATTACCCATCTGTACCAAAAAAATTAGGCTAGATTATTTTTAAAGCTTAATTTTGGGTGATTCCAATTATAAGGAGATTTTTACTTTGGTTTGTAGACCTGATCTGCAATCTGTTTTGTTTGTTTTAATTTAAATTTACACTTACATCAACTCTTAGTGTCTAGGTGGTAAAATTCTTGGAAATAGCAGTATAAAGATAGTGTATAGATTTCACAGCTATTATTAAGAAAGTAGGCCTGCATAGCTAATATTTACAAAGGAAAAGAGATCTAATTGTCAGCTCTTTTTAAAACAAAACAAAACCCCAAAAAGCCCTAGACCATCTGTCCAGTATAGGTTGTTATTGTGTTTAAGGGAGCCTCCATAAGTCAAGTTTCCAGGATTGAATACAGTTTAACTGTATTAGGGGGTTTATTAATCTGCATTTTAGTCTTTCCAAACTTAAATCAAAGGGGTGATTCTTCAAATATATTTTTTCATTCTTAATTAAATGAGGGAAGAATGAGAGTTCTGCCAATCTAGCTACTTTCAAGTTTTATCTTTTTTTACTGTAGCTTTGAATGATTAATGTGAGCAAATGCCTTTTAGGTTTGTCTACCAGTGGAAAAGTATACCTGGGCTCATTCAAGTGCTGCTAATGAAAATGATAAAAGCAGTGATTTGTTATTGCTGCTGCCATTAGTTACTGTTTTATAAATCATATGATCTGATTAAATACCCTGTTTATTGCCCTGCATTTGGTAACCCAAAAGAAAAGTCAAGCAAGAGAAACATCTCTAGCAGTAAACAACAAATCCATTTTGGGAAAAGGACCCTCTTTCCCCTACCCCCCTACTGAGGAGTGTGAGATAGACAAGGGGGAGAGGAAACCAAACCCCAACATTTTATTCATTTCTAGAAGGAAAGATAACATTAATAAACGCACCAGGAATAGGGACTGGTAGGCTCATGATCTGTAAAATACCCACTAAACATTTAATGCCATAAAAATGTCTGTGATTTATTGTGTGTATTTTGGGTTTTTTCCTTCTTCTCAGAGTGGCTTTTGTCACTGATTTGCTTCCCAGCAGGATTTTGCTTTTTTATAGAGATCCTCTAGTTATTTTTCTTTGCAGGTCTAATCAAACTCAAGTCCAATACTCTGTGCACCCATCAGTAGTTAACAGCAGCAAAAGCTGTGCTATCCCTAGCTGGATTTCCTGGGGAGGCCTTTCTTGCTGAGTGGTTTTGTGAGCTGTATAATCACATATTTGTTGATAATCCCTTTATATGAGGTCACTGCAAAAGGAAAGGAATTATCTGCTACGCTAGCACTCCCTTTTCTTACACCAAATTCTCTTAAAGCTTTCTGTTCTAGTGGAGGTTGTGCTCAGACTTGCTTTGTATTTTGCTATGCACACATATATGAATCCTAGCTTGAGAGTTCAATTTAAGAATTGTGGATGAAAAGAATTTGAGGCCTCAGATAAGTTTTAAGTTAAACATGTTCACTTCCATCTCATGTTGTCATTAGGGCTCACAGAGTTACAATTTACCCATATAACTTCCCACAAAGCCAGCCATCGTATTGTACATTTGATATTTGATCAGTTGATTTGATATTTGTTGATTTTAATGGCAAAATACTTATCTGCCATCAGTAAATCACTGTCACTCTCTGCAGAAGTAGCCTGTGCTGTGCACACAATAATGGTGCTGCTTAGATTCCAGTTTCAGTGAGGTTTGAGAAGATCAGATTAGTTAATGATGTAAACCAGAGTACTGTAAAATAATTAACAAATCAAGTTGTCTTTGACAGTTTATGGGTGAGAGAGACCTGTCTGTGCTGCAGGAGGATCTTCAAGGCTTGTATCCAGTTCTTGGGGAGTCTGAAGGGAAAGTGATATTTGTGTGTCCATACCCAGAAAAACAAGCCAGAACACCAGTGCATTTTACCACTGAAGAAAAACCCAGATGACACTGGTAATATTTTAGTATACTGTAGAGCAAATGCCTTCATAGCACATGTTTTACATGATAATCAGCATAAACCTGACCCTCCACCAATGAATACACATGAATACTCCATGGTTTAAGCAAACAGTTGTATTTCAAATTGATCTTGTAACCTTGAAAGGCTGTAAGACTGAAACAACCGCAAATGCAGCACTGCATTTGCTGTTTTTGGTTTTTTTTTCTCCTGTAATGCATAGTCAAATAAACATTTATTTCCCAGCAGCCAAATGCTATTTTAAAAAAATACTTTTAGTTTCCCCAAATTTCAGGGTTTTATTGTGGGGACAGGAAAACAAAGAATTGTTCCTAAAGCTACAGTTAGATCCCAGAAAAACCCTGATTTCTGGTGAGCCCACGTGCCTGGAGGTGCACAGTAACAGTGAAAAGAAAAAAAACAAAAAACTTAGTGTTATAGACAGATAAAATTGAGCCTCTAAATCAACTTTGTATAGAAAAAAATTCTATTTCTTAGAGTTTTCCTGTGAATTTTATGCTTTGTAGCAGATAAACTGAAGCTCTGCAGGTGTGTGACAGCAGGAAGATCTGGTGGTCAGCAAAAACACCAGATAAAACCTTTGCTAAATCCATCAGTTCCATAGGGTGTTTTCAGGTTGACCTTGTCTGTTAGTGTGGAGAGGAGACCTCTAAAGGGTTGTGTGGTGCTGATGTCTTTTATGGGTTGAGATCTTCCAGAGGAGTCATTTGAGTGGCCCCTTTCTAAATGCTGCTGCAATTTAATTTAAAACCATGCTTCATGAGCATATCGGTTTTTAGACTGGTACATAGTTTTCATGTTAACAGTGAACATTGAGAAAACGTGAAATAGGGGGATCCTGAAGCTCCAGAAACCAGGCAGCCAACAGAAAGATTCAAGTACACACTATTTTAGAAATACAGTAATTTCACGATTATAAGCCACACCTGAATATAAGCCGCACTTTTTTTTTTAAAAGCGAGGATCCATGTGTAACAAAGTCACAAATTAGTAACAGAATCGCTACCAGCTGGGTTTGGTGTCAGGTGCTCAAGTTGCAAACAGTTTTCATAGACCAGAGAAGCCTTCAAAGGCAGCCCCAGGCGCCCTCCCAGCCAGCTCTCACTTCTGGGTTGGCATTTCACTGGGATTTGTCCATAGATAAGCCGCACTACTGGGGTAGGCTGGATTCTTCAATGAAAAAGGTGTGGCTTATAATAGTGAAATTACTGTAATTGCACAGCTTATTTATAACTGTCCTGATTTAAGCCCTTACATTTGATGAGTTTGTGGTTGGCAATACTCACACTTTTCTCTTGGAAGTGCAAATGTCTTGCTGAGTTCCCTATAGCTGCACATACTAAAAATAAAAACTGAGGGGGGGAAAAAAATGATGAGAATGTACTGTTGTGCCAATTGGCGTTTAAAACCAACAGGGGGAACTTTAAAATTTGCTCAATATTTGAATTAGAGGGAGTGGTTTAGTCATTCAAAGCAGCAACTGCTCTCAGCCAACATTTGGAAATGCAGCTGATTTGGGCTTGGCTTCTCCTCCAGTGCCAGCAGGGAGGCTGCATTTTGAGACTCTATAATAATTTCATTGTTACACGTAAACCAGAAAATAATGTGGCATGATCCTTTAGTGATGTCAGCCTGCCAGAGGCAGTAAAAGCCAGCATTGGCTCAGTTTTGCTAGGAGAGCAATAAGCAGGAATGTTTAAAGGTCACAGAGCACATCTGGCTGAGCAGGAATGACTTTTTTCTATAGCCACTTGTCAGGGGAAAAAAAATAGATACTTTACATACACATTTTCTGTTTTCTTTAACAACAAAAAAAAAGTAATGCATCTTGGAATCTTTTTTTTCACCCATTTTACGAAGCGGACAGCACTGAGTAGAGTTTTTGCCTTACTCTTGCAAAGATCAGACAGAGATAGATATATATATATATAGTTAAATAGTTATAGAGATGGATATATGTAGTAATGGTATAATCCAAAATACAGTGATGTCAATGGCCTCTGGATCTGATGTTAAAGAGAAAACAAAAAAAAAAAAAAAAAAAAACACAAACAAAAAAAAAAGCAGATCCAAGAACTTGGCTCCTGAGTTGTGCATCATTTTGCTTGTGTTCTTGGTGGATGTCGTTAAAAGATTTGCCTATAGGTGAGATGTGAGTTCAAATATTAAAATTCTGTATGGAAAAAAGTTTGAGGGGAGGATGAATAGGAATTTTTTACTCCCTTTTGTACAAGAGGAGCTGGGCATTTGTTGTTGGTCTGCCATGTGACACTTCAGGCATCTCTGTAAAATAAGGAGCTTGTGATCTTGTCACCTGGGGGTGTATGTGACTTGTTAAGAGCTTCCTGGCCATGAAATCCTTTTCCTCTGCCATGTTATCCTCTTATAAGCTCTGCAGGCAAGACAGAATTCTCTTTTCATCACTGTGTTCTGTCTTTGAGTAGATCTTGTAGATCATAGGCCCCTCTGTAAATATATAAGAAGCCAAATTTATATTGCCTCTCTATATGCATTGCCTTGAGAGTGCTTTGCAGGCAATGGGGAAGTTGATAAAGCAGTCTAATTCTTGATTGCACCTTGTAAGTATTGTTAGAATATGTGAAAATGGGGGATTAATTTCAGCATCTCACCCCTATGCTTCAACCTTGCATTTTCCTGCACATGCAAGGCTCCCTAGTAAATATAATCCCAGAGTAAATCTAAGTTAGGAAACACTTGGCCCACCTTTCCTAAAGAGCTGCAAATCCACTGAGTTTAGAGCTTTTTATGTGAGCACATCTTTCCTTTTTGGGCATCATAAAGCTTTTAAATTATCTAAAATTCAACCAGTAGTGTTTTTAAGGAGGCATTTTAAGAAGGGCATCGTTCTGACTACTGCTGGAAGCTAGAAGTGCTTTTATTTAAAGCCAGCTTTCTTGCTGGTGCAGCATTCTGGCCCTTCACATTTCTGAAGATTTTGAGTACAGCCTGTCACCTGCTGGGATGGTGATCACACATCTGCTACTTCTGCTGTCACTTTGTCCCTCTGAGCAGTTTCCTGCTGAGGGGCTTCTCCTTGTACTGTGACATCCTAGGTTGCTGCCAGTTTAAGATTTTAATGGCAAAAAAATCTTTAGGGTTACAAATGCTGTTAATTTTCTTGCTCTTGGTAATTTTTCTGCAGTTTGAAAATAATGCCAGTCCTCGGGAGTAACTTTTAGAGGTTTGTGCTGTGGTGTGACTTTTTCATCACTATTTTTAAAAATGTAATTCAGCAGTAATATTCTGGACTGTTCCCATTGGATAAATTTGGGAGGGCTCTGAGCCCTGTATGAGGCAGAGAAGGGTGGAGTGGAAAGTTCAGAATTGCTGCTGCATCTACAGTTCTTCCCATCCCTGGATACTGGAGTGCCTTCCATGGCATTCCCCTGGATGTTATGCCATCCCATGGTGTCCTTGCGGTACACAGAATTTCCCAAGTGAACTTTGTCGCTTTTCTGCCAATATAAAGTGCTATTCAGTGCCCTGAGTGGGGATGTGGCAGATAAACCATGCCCCCATCGCATGTCTGTGAAGGGATGACGTGTGATTGCACAAATGGCAAGTTTGGGAAAGCGTTTGCAGCATGCTATGTTTATTTTCCAGTGTGATGCGTGCTAGGCATGTCACAAAGTTGTTTTTCATTAGTTGTGTATAAGGCAGCATTTATTGTGCAGCATGAGTTATTGATTTTGCTTTGTGGGAACTTTTCTCAGCGATCCATCTGGGACACAAACACACAATTCCTTACATTTGCTTGTTACCAGATTCTCAAAAGACTGGGACCACTGGAGCACTTCCTCCAAAGACACCCTTCAGCAAAAAGGAGGTCATTATTGCAGGATTAGCTGTGGTTCAAAGTATAAAAAAATTAATTACCTTGTTGAAAATCTGTCCCCTAATTTAAATATGAGCTGTATGGACCTTAGATTTTAAAAGGCTTTCCTGTTTCTCCTAGATCTTGTGCTTGGTATGCTCAGACAAATATTTTTCTTGCTGTAACAAATGTAGCTCCATTTCAAGGTGCTCCATGTAATTCCTCTAGAAATGGCATTCACTTATTTAAACTGTGCTTAGGAGAAACACAAAAGTACTCCCTTTTTAGACAGCAACTTCTTTGGAGACAGGAATCATCACAGAATTTAGGAAATACTGATGTTTGTATTTATTAGCAAAGTCTTTGGGGGCACAAGATCATCTTGTGATATTTGAAGGCCTTTAACCTCTCAGTTGATTTATCTGAGGGTTGGATATAAGCTCCAAGCATAAGGTAAATAATGAAAGGTTAATGCAATCTCAGCTGAAAGAGACTTCCATCTCTCCACAGCTGTTTACAGTGCAGCATGACACATTATTACTAACCTACAAAGCCCTTGGAAGTGGCTAAAATCAGATTTTACTTTCATGTTTGCTATTCTTAAGCAATAAGTTCATAAGTAGGAGTCTCCTGCCTGATTCTGGGAAAGAGCATGGAAGTAGTGAGGTGAGAGACTAAACAATTTAATGAAAAACAAAATGAGGACAGTCAGCTCCATTTAAGTGCATGTAGCTCCATTTACACCAACTGGTTTTCAAGCATTGCAGTTTTAGGACACCAACGCTGGTAACTTGGAAAAAATGCTTATGCTTATGTTAGTAAAAGAAAGGACAGGGGATGTGTTCCAGTGGGTGCTTTCCATTGTGCGTCAGCCAAATTTGGAGTGAGATCCCTTGCCATTGAGCATCTCCTTTTCATGGCAGCTGTAACTTTGTCAACAGCTATTTAGTGTCACAGGGCTTTTTAAAATTTTAATTAAAATCAAAATTGGTTTAGGTGTGAGTGCTGCATGGTGCTTTATGGATTTCTGCTGCAGAACAGCCACTACCTGCTCTGTAGCTTTTTTAATTGGTAATTTATAATTTATTTATAACGTGATGCAATTCCCTCTTTCTCTGAAAAAGTACATGGTGTAACTAGGTGATTTTTCTCAGGCTGACATGGTCACACAAAAACAGAATAAGAGAAATGCTGCCACTATTGAACTGTGGGGTCAGTAACTCTCCAGTAACTCTTGCCACTGAAAGATTTTTTTTTTTTTTTTCCCTCTTGTGAGCTAATAGCCTTCTCTTTGTAAAAACTCATAAAGCCTGTGGTTGTGGGGAGTGGGAATCTCTAGTTCTTTGATTTTTTTTTTTTTTTTTTTCCCTTCTTACAAGCTACTTCTGAGTCATATTTGCTGTTCCTGACACAGAAAATTGTTCCCCTCTGCCAGCAATAGCACTTGTATAGAACAAGTGACAGACTCAACCTGAATATCATTAGGAGAGCATCTTATTTCCATTTCTGATTATTTGTCTTTAACATTAATCCATGAGGCAGAAAGAACCCTGCCCGATGGGGCAGCTGACACAGAGGAAAGCCTTTTTACTTTGCTTTAAAAATCAGGAAAATAGGAAGGGCAGTAAGGGAATAGGTTATGATGATCTGTATGAATGCCCCTTTAAAAGCTGTTGTGCTGACAGTTAATATCTTCCTGCAGTGATTTGCAACATGATTGGATTTGCTGAAATGTACATATTACACTGGGGAAAAAAATCTCCAAAAACAGCTCAGGCTTTATAGCTGGGACTCAAAAATTTAAATTGTAGTGTCCTGTGGGAGCTATTTTTCATTTATTATACATCCTCCACTGTGAGTGGCTCCCCTCAGCACCATGGTGCAGAAATCCTCACCCAGTATTTGGAAACACTGTCTGGGTTTGTCCCAAATTTCCCCCAAATTGCAATTTCAGGGGTGCTCTTCAGCTGCTGCAGAACACAAGATTCTTATCCTTACTTAGAACTGTTCCTGTTTTCTTCTGCTCTGAATATCATGCAGAGCCAGCAAGTATTTGGACTCATTCTCCTAAACATGGGAAATATGTGAGTTTTGAATCTGCTGTGCCGAACTCTAGCTTTCTTAAATAAGAACTTATGCTTTATACATATAGCAGTGCAACGAGTTCTAACAGTGTTCTTATTTTGTGCATCTGATCTTTATCTATGAGTCATTCCTGAAGCATTTGATGAAAATATATTTTGTAACATATGAGACCTTAAAACCCCAATGAAGTATCAGGCAGTCCATGGATGTCTCTCAGAGAAGGATAGAAATTTTAATAATTTCATCTTTGCCTCTCCAATTACAAAAGGAGATTGAAACAAGATTGAAAGCAGAATGAAACTAGAAATTTCTTTTCCCCTGAAAGCTCAGGGTGAGTAGGATCAGAGATTAGAGCTCAATCTAAACTGGACAATGCTGAGTAAGTTAAGTGCCTGAGATTAACATTGATATTTGTCCAGCATGTATCTCAAAGTCAATAAAAGTCATATAAAACTTGCCTTTATATAGATATGATAGCCATAAAAGAGGGTGTAGTTTATTAGGATGAGGCAGTAAAAAATGTTTGTCTAAAAAAAGACAAAATTAAAAAAATCTCCTGTGACATGGGGCATGTTTAGTGCTTCTCTTGGCTTTCAAGCAATGTCAAATGCTGAGTTTATATTGGACTGTAAGTTTGTATAGACCTGCCTGAAATCAAAATAGCCGTATTTATTTAAACTTTATTTAAATTTCTTTCAGATTTGGGTTTGACTGGCACATATTGTTCCTACAACCATTTTTTTTCCTTCCAGCTGAAGCACACATTAAAACACAGGAAAAGGTTTGAAATGTTTCCTTTGCCTTTAGTGTTGTTTTCCTTGTTTCCATGAGGTCTGTGTTCAACTTTATATTATATGAGAATTTTACCCAGTACATTTTCTACAGGGTATTGAAACTTCACAACTTTGCCCAATTGCAGCTCCTGCCCACGTTCCCTATAGGACTGCCAGTGGCCACTTCAGAATTCTCTCAGCTGTATTCTCTGCTAGGTCTTGGTGACTTTTGAATCATTCCACTCGAATTCTACTCCTCTCACCCTCTGTCTAAAAGTAGCTTTTAAAAACTACACAATATTCCATATTGAAGATAAAATTATGCATTAAATTCTGGCATATGGTTATTTATCACCTGATGTTAGGCTGTGTTGCCCAATGCCTTCTATTTTGGATGTTGTCATGTTGCAATCATTCATCTTCTATCCACTGAAATGTAAATTAAATTCAGCCTTTGTGGCTTTTTTTGAAACCTGGATAAATTCATGTAGACTTCTTACTATACAGAGATGCTCAGGAAATATTAGATGAAGCAATATCAAGTAATCTAGCTTAGCTACCTACCTCTGAATTCAAAGTGTTATTTATTAAATTTTTTTCTTCAGGTGATGGCTGCACAAGGTGACTTTTGTGTAAGGAAATGTTACCATTTTGAGGAGCCATTTTAATTTGAGTTAGAAGCTTTAAACTTGTTGAGAACTCACATTTTCCAAGCACAGGCGTCCAGGGCTTTGTGGCTCTCTAAGTCAGACTCATTTCCTAACAGACCAAGGAACAGAGCATGCTGATTTTTATCTTCACCAGTGCTGATTTGGAACATCTTCTCACTGAGGTCTGTGTTTCATTAGTCTGACATTTTGTGTTTCTGCTGACAATGGCCTTAACCCTGAAGCAGGACAGGAGTAGCACAAAAACTGCATGTCGTAGTTTGGAGGACAGGTGTCTGCTAAGAAAGGCAGGAACCTCTCTTTGAAATGGAGAATATAAACTCCCTCCCTCTGAATTATTATAATTTTGAAATCAAGGGGCTCTCAGGCAAAGATATGGGAATTACAAATAACAGTTCTTTGAGAAAATTAAAATAGAAATACAGTATTACAAAGAAACAAACCCCAAGCA
>VRYO01001717.1:4476799-4491417 GCA_009812075.1 Sialia sialis | reverse complement strand
AACTCCCTGCAGGAAGGATGAGTTGTGAAAAGAACACTGCCCCACCTGGTTTCAATGGATGGCCCATTAGCAGAATATCTCCCATGGAGATCAGGATCACTGCCCCCACCCTCAACATATGCTGATAGAATAGATACCTTTTATCACATCCTGTGTTGTAACCCAAGACACTGCAGCACATCCTGGGGCAGGGTTTGAGTTTTGGATTGTCCAGCCCCCACAGGAGCAGCCTGTTACCTGCCACAGTGTCTTATGAAGTGTCCTGTCAGCTCTTGTAAATGGGAAATTACATCTCAACCACTCCTCACAGCTCTGTGGTGCTCACACAACTGTATTTGCATCAAGAAACTCTTCTCTCTCAGTATTTATGAAATTTAAAGTCCTTTCTCTTTGCTTCTTCTAAGACATAATTGCAGCAAGGCTACAAGTTCTTGATGTGTAGGAGCTGTGTGCTTCCTGCAGGACTGCTAATCAAGCACAGCCACACGGCCACGATTCTCCTGCAGAAGGAATTGCTTTATAAATAATTATAAATTGGTGGTAAATTAATCTCAGTGCTGGAGCTATTCATGTCTGTAAGAGAGATAATGGAAATGACTGTTTTTATGTTTTATACTGGGGAAATATCAGGAAAACTGATTTGGTACATCAAAGAACATGATCATGTTACCTTCCAAGCATTTTGATTTTTCAGCACCCTTATTTGTGCCAATGAATCTGTAAAGTACTAAATGCCACAGCTTTTAGTGCACACCATAACTTTCAGCAGAGAGAAACTGCTGCATGAAAGTTCTAACTGGTTATCCATGTCATGTTATTCAGATTATTTTGCACTATTACACAAAATATTAACGTTTATAGGGCTAAGGCTGGGTACACATCACAAACATTTCTAACATGAATGCATTTGCAATGCTGAGAACTTTACATGCCAAGATACAAACCAGGTGTCCTCCCACCAACACGTTGCTGATAATGTTTCAAAGTGCAAAATCTCATAGTTAGAGACTTCTTTGGGTTGTTTCTATTGATTAAAAAGCTTCACTTAGTTGCATTTTTCAGGGTACCTTTCCAAATTTCTTGACTTGCTTTTTTTGTTTTATTTTCTTAGTGGATGGTCTTAGTACCCACAGTGTGTGCCTACGCTGCTCCTAGTGCTGACCCCTCTTTTATGCACATCACAGGCAAACAGGCTGTGGTTTCCATCAGGAAAACTCCTTTGGGCTCTGATGCTCCCCTGGCAGAGCCTGTTTGGACTGGAATGATTTTGCCATCTCTGCTGATCAGCTGTGATGACATGAAGCTGTATTTTACTTCATTGAAACCTTGCATGTATTGTCCAAGTCCTGTGACTAATGGTTTCCACCTCCTTACCAAAGTTCTTTCTATAAAATCTGTTGAAGTGAGACAAAAAGCATGAGTATCCTTGCACTGAGACCCAATTTCTTCCTAGAGGCAGCGTTGTGAAGCACTTTGGAGGGCTCTGGGAGAGCCTTTTTCTGCTCTGACCTGTCAGTGTGCGCCTACCTGGCCAACCTGCTACAGCACAGCATCTGCGGGATGATAGAACTTTTTAAACTTGTGTGAGGTCCTCTGTTACTTTTCTTATAGCTGTTGCCCAGGTTATGGCTTCATTTTCATTTGAGACTCATAAAGTGTTGGGAAGGAGCTGTGCAGTTGCTCTTTGTCACTGGAAAGCTGACAAAGACTGACCAGCTTTATCCTGATGCTGGGGCTTTGGGAGCACACACTGGCTCAGCTGCTTGCTGCAAATTAGTCACAGGAGGAGATCTTTCCAGAGGGCATTCTGTCCTTCCTGGGGTGGCTGTGACTTGGGATCTCTGGGAATTTGCCATTGCCTGTGAGGCACAGAGTGACCACCCTGGTGGGGAGGGGAAGGTTGTTGGTGTCCCTGCTCCCTTTGACTTCCCAGCTCTGTGATCTGATATTTCTTTCAGTCTTATCTCTCTCCTCTGACTCATCTTCCTCTCACTGAGCCTCCCAGGCAGAACATGAGCTGTGTAGGATTGGGACTTAAATTGAGGTACTCCAGCAATGCAGTGCACTTATTTATTTTATTGCAGCTCACCCTACTGGTAAACAGGCTTTGCGTGTGGGATGTGCATCTCTTTTCCCACAGCACTGGCCCTGCTGGGGAGGAGATGTGAGGTGTGCTCGCTTCCAGCAAAGCTGGTGTCAGAGCAGGGCAGCAGCAGAGACCCTGGCCTGTGCTTAGGGAAGGGCAAATATCACAGGGATCTATTTTCTATTGATTGCTATTCCATCAGAGCTCATTCTGTATTCTTTATAACTTATGTATTCATTGTACACAGGATTTTGGAGTTGTTCCATTTCTCTAATGGGAATGGGCAGGAGCAAGTTAACTTGAGTTGATCGTTCTAATAATCACAACAGTGTGATGTTTGAATTTTGTCCTGTGCCTCCTCATTCTAATGCTTCATACACAGGCAATTATATACTAAAGCATCTGGGGACCAGAACCTGACATGTTAAAATATGTCTATAAAGAATCCAATTTGTGCAACTCCTTAAATTTAAAATAAGAAAAAAACCACCTTTATTAGTAACTGACTCTGGAAAAGTTGGAGAATTAAAATCCCAATTATGTTGGTAGTCTCTAGTGAGTTGTACATAGATTTGGAAAAACATCATATGTGCTGATGCACATTCTTTTGCAAAAGCATGAATATATCTTATTTTTTTACACTAAACTATTTGCATTAAAGTAAATCCCATCTAAAAAATCTCATTACTAAAATGAATGATAATGAACTATTTAGGGTTTGCTTTTTCTATCAGCTGCTTTTCAGGGGACTACATGTAAGATATCTTTGTAAAGTTAAATTATGCAGTGACTAAGAATCAGTAATCAATAGCTTTGTGTTCAAATGTTTTCTTGCCTGTATTACAGGCATTAAGATCTGTAATATTGCTGAAAATTAAAATAAACTCATTGCAGGGTTTTCTCCCCAAGTTTGTCTTTGCCATTAAACATAAGAAAATACACCTGTAAACCTCTCATGCCTTTTTGGGAGGGTGTTTAGGTGCAGGATTTTCTGCTAATTTCATGTTTTGTTGTATCCTTCACCATGCTCTCAAGAAAAATTTGGAACTTAATGGGTTGCCAAAACGATTTTGCAATGTGTTTCTCTGTCAGCTCTTCCCACTACCATCACTTACAGCTTGATACCCAGAAATTTCCCCACCTACTTCCCTGTCCAGAATATTTAAAGTCCATAAGAGTGGAGAGTTTAGTTGTTAACCAGGTGTGCTGCTGTGCTGTAAAATTACAGCATTTAACCCAAATCCCCCCATTCCTCCTATTGCACAGAAATTCCACTAGATGTCATCTGGAGTCGTGCTGAAGGACAAGGGTTGTGCTACACAAGAACCAAATCTGGCAGGTTTAGTCAGTGGTTGACTGGATGTGCTTTCCAGAGAGAAAATAAGTGCACAAGTATCAAAACTGAGAAAATGGTTGTCACATCAAAGCAGCTGAATTTAGCAATTGTCAGAGCTGTTCTTTTTCTGGGAATTAACCCTTGGCTGCCAGTTTACATGAGGTATATTGACCATGTTGATTGCAACCATTTTTTTTATCACTGAGAATAAATCTCCCAGAGTTGTTCTTGCTCAGAATTTGTTCCTTTCCTGCACTCACTCACTTTCCTTAATTTTTGTGTTCTCTTCAGGTTTTTTTTCCCTTCCCACCCTTGTGTGAATTATTTCCTACAAGGGCATGTTAAATAGGAGCGCTGAGGATAAATAATATATTATAAAATATAAAAATGTTTTTGTGAACCCTGAGGAGAGCACAGAGTGGATGTGGCTGCTGCTCGAGTAGTTTAGTACAGAAATAATGGCTCCATGTTCTTGAGCTTGGTTCTGCCACAGGTGTTTCCAGAGAAGGGTCCTGTTTCTCGAACTGTATCTCACTTGGTGGTTTTGAGAAATTCTTTTGGAAGCTTTCTTGCTATATGTTCGAAAGCAAATAAAAAGTTTGATTTTTCTGTGCAAAGTTCTGCTCACAGGGTTGCAGAGAACAATGTTCATAGCATCAGCCTTTGAAGTAGATCAAAACAACCAGAAAGTTGATACAGAGATGATGGAATGTTTTTTGTTTCTGAGTAGAAGTTGGCATTGCTTGCTAATAGTCCTCACTGCATGAGGAATTAGAATAATTTCTATATTCATGGCTTTAGGTTTGATCAGTAAAACTGGGCAAATCTTACATGGTGACCCATTTCTGTAAACTCTACTGCCCATTGTCCTGCTGAGTGAGAATAGACTGGGGTCTGAATATCACTTCTGGAAAACTGACCTCAGTTGTACTCTGTGACCTTTCTGTTCCTTTTTTATTCCCAAAATCTGTGATGTCATCATGCAAGCCTGATGCTCTGCAGCAGTCTCAGGAGGAGAGGAAATTATGCCATGAGAAGCTGGGATTAGCTTTTTACAGGAACTCTCACCCCAGCCCTTCGGTCAGGCTTGCCAGAGGTGTATCCCCCTGCTGCTCTTGACACGTCATTCCTGCCAGTTTATCTCTGAATGATTAAAGCAGCTAGTAGTTGCTAAAAAGGTTACAGTAATTTCACATGTATAAGGCACGCATTTTTGACTGAAGTTTTGATCTGAACCCGGAAGTGCGCCTTATACACTGGTGCGCCTTATATGTGGGAAAAGTTAATGAATTTGCCAACCTGGAAGTGAGAGAGAGCCAGCAGGCATGGCCGGGGGCCCCGAGCCTGTGGCAGCCCCAAGCCAAGCCAGTAAGCCCCGCGGTCGTGCAATTCGTTACTAATGCGTTACGTTGTTGCGCAAAGATTCTTGCTGGGAAAAGTGCGCCTTATACACGGACAAAGTACTGGAACTTGCCAGCCACCTGAAGTGCGCCTTATAGGCATGAAATTACTGTATTTATTGTAAAAGTGCATCAGTCTTCTAAGGCACGGTCATAGACGTTGAAGTCCATGCTAAGTTTTAGCATGAAGTCCCAAACAAAAGCAGGAGCTGCTCCCAGGGATCCTGGAGAGGGCTGGTGTTGCTGCTGGAGCTCTGATCTTCTTCTTGGATGGTGGAGATGTTGGAAGGCAAAGCAAAGCAGTGGCAAAAAGCACTAACTCCCTCATACATAATCTTATATAGGGTATTTCTAACAAGCAAATTCAAACCACCTTCTCTCAACCTATGAAAATTCTAATTTCTTAACACACTAGGATACATATGAACTATATATATGATCTGTCTTGGTCTATTGGAAAAATGTAAGCAATATTCTCTTCTCACTGAAGTTGTATTTTGTCTAAGTAGTGTCTAAGAAGGAGCTTCTGGAGCCCCTGCTGAAAACAACAGTGTATTTGATAACCTTCACTAGAACTTGTTCTTCTACTCTGGTATCTGCACCTTTTACTTATTAAAAACGCCGCAGCTCTCACTGAAACGTACTTGCTGACTTATTTATCCTAAAATTCAAACTTATATCTAAACTTATACTCAAACTTATTCTTATATTTAAATTCCCTTTCTATGTGTGGTGGCTTAACATGTTTCAATCCATCCAAGGGCTTTAATTCAATTCCTGCACTCTGGCTTCTGCCTGAAGGATTCAGGCAGGCCCTTGACTCACTGACTCCAACCTGCTGTGGGTTGGATCCCAAGCACGGTGTGCCCTGAGCTCTCTGTGGGATTCTGCATTCATGCTTCCACAAAGCCCAGCAGGGAACAGGGTCCCCTACACCCCACAGCTGTGTCCTCCTCTGGGACATGCCAGTTCTTCATCCTCTCATAGTTCAGTGTCAAATTATGGATTAAAGTGTGGGCCAAGTCAGAATGTTTGTGTTAGTCCAGGGCTCCCCTTCCCCCAGATGTTTGTTCCAGCACCTGGAGAGTTCCTGGCTGGACTTTTGGGCTTTGAACATCCAGAGGGCATCCAGAGTTTCCTCAGACTGGCAGAAACAAGAAAATATGTTCCCAAACTCATGGCTGGCCAGATTCTCTTCAGAATTGAATCTCTTCTCTGTATCTAAAGCTGCCTTCTTGACCTTCATGGTTGTCAAACCACTTACCACAATAAATACATTGCAGACTTTTTCCATAGGTGGCACGGAAATCATGGGTTACTGAGTTATTAGTGTTATGCAGATAGTGTTTATCTTGTTTTATTTTTAAAGTTAGCCCTCTAATAGCAGAAGCCTTCTGGGCACAGTGATTTGAAAAAAAAACAAAAACCCAAACTCCTTGTGACTCCAGTGATGTTGAGTTTGCAGGCAGCTGCTGCTGCTACTTTAGTGTTTTGTGTCACAGATTTTGAAGGGAAACATTGCTAATCTGCTCTTTCTCTCAGTACAAGACTAGAGTGGTCCTGAAAGGTTTACATTTCTGCATTTCATGCTCTACTCAAGCTATTTTTAACTTGGTGGGTGAAAGGGACCATGTGAGAGCAGGTCACCAAACGAGTTTAGATAAATGCTTTAAGGCTGTGTTGTGCTGGAAGAAATTGAAGGGAAATTCTCAGTAAAATGTAAATGTTGATCATCTTTGGGGTCCTTCAAGAGGGTAATTTCTGGGGATGTTTTGAGAAATGAGGGGGAATGTATTTATTTCCAAAACAGCTCTTGATTAATTCCAAATAGTTCCAAATTGGTTCTTGATTGATGTAAATCCCCTTTTAGTGACTAAAACCTTTTCCAGGCTTTATCTACCCAAACAAAACAAGGGGATAACCTCAAGTCCCCTCTGACTTTGCTTCTGAGCATCCAAGACAAGTTTTTATCATCCAGTGATTATTAAGCAAGAACTTATTTTTCAATTTCTGCCTCTGTTTAATGACTAAAGATTTAATTTTGAAAAGCTCCATCTGTAGACATTACACACTCTGATACAACCAACTCATGCCTATGAATGGAAGATGAGAGCATCTAGTTTTTCCATGGTCTATTTTTTTCTTTTCCAACTCATTTCTCAACCATAAAGGAGGTGAGATGTGAAAAGGCTGTTGCTTCAGAGTGTGGGCAGGCATGGGTGGCACTGAGGAGTTTGTGGTGGTGAATTTGAACTCTTCATCACCAGCTCAGCTTTAATTTCCTTCCTGTTTCACTGTTCACAATAATGCAATGTTTCCATGGGTGGCCTGTTCAATAGATGGGAGAGATTTATATTATGCTGTACCATATTTTTATTTAGGATAATACTAAAAATATCTGATTTGGGTTATTAAGTTTTCCAAATTGAAGAGGTCAAAGCTAATCCTCTAAGTACACATTCAAGGTCTGCTGGACTCTTGAGTCCTTCCATAAAGAAAACCGCATTAGAGAGAAGTTAATTGACTTCAAAATTACAGCTGGTTCAAAAGGTTCAGGTAGGGTTGGTATTGTAAAAATCTGGGGTACGAGTCCCTTTCCATAAGGATGTACACTGTTTTCTGGGCTTCATCAAAACTTGGGTCTTGAGCCTTTTTGGCTGTTGCTTCTCTCATCTGATAGTCAATATTGATCTGGAATAGAAGTTAATACATTCCAAAAGTGTACCTGAAGATGGTACAGTGAAATTATTTTTTTTTCCACTGGAACATTAACAAACAATGAAAATGGGGGTTTTTTGAACACTTAAAGTCTGAGTCACTACTGTAAAATCTCTTTTCCATGTACTGCATCCTGTTTTCCTGCACTACTCTGTAGCTGATGGCAAGCCCCATTCAACTGTTTCTTTTAGAGACACTGAATGGAACTGCAAATTTCCATTCTCTTGTGGTATATTTTTTCCAAAGAGGGAAAGTGAAATCTAATTTTAAAAAATGCCCAGCCCACAGCTGTGAAACCAATGTGTGATGCTGGGAGGAGATGAGAGCACCCACCTTGTACAAGGATGACAAAAAGCTCAGGGTCCTTTGTTCTGCGTGTTCTGAGTCACCCAGGTGCCTTTTTGAAGAAGAAAAACACCTTTTTGCTCTCTCACTCTTCCAAGTTATGAAGTAGGGATAGATGCTTGTGGAAGAAAGACAAAAGTCTATTCTTCCCTCCTCAAAAACTCTGATCTGTCCTGTGTAATACAAGCTGGTGAAATTGCTGTGACAGTCTCCTCTGCTAGCAACAAGCCATTCAAAAATAAATGAACTCATGCTATGAAATACGATTTTAGTCAGAAATTTCATATGGGTGTTTGGCTAAATCATAGCAAAGTTGTGAAACTTCAGAAGGAGCGAAGGAAGATCAGGGCCATAATGATTTAAAGGATTTACAGTTAAAAGAACAATGTTACTTGAAATGCAGTGTCTGTTTAGCTGATATTTCAAAGTTCTCTTATCTTCTGTGAGCTGGAAGTTCTGCAGAGACATTTGGTCCCTGTAAATTGTGTCAGGGCAAAGAGGGTGATGCACCTTGTGTGGGAGGCACTGTTGT
Source organism: Sialia sialis (assembly GCA_009812075.1). NCBI lineage: Eukaryota > Metazoa > Chordata > Aves > Passeriformes > Turdidae > Sialia > Sialia sialis. The sequence continues at coordinate 4,483,000 of VRYO01001717.1, read as the reverse complement.
TATTCCTACTTCACAGCAATTAGATTTATTCCTAGAGATCCTGGAAAACTAATGAATGCCAGCTGGAGACTGGTTTGTTATTCCAGGAGCATTCAGGTTTTGCAGTCAGACTCTCTCAGGAGCACATAAAATAAAATAATGCTGCAAGGCTGGGGTCTGATCTTCTGCATTTATTAGCCTGGAAAGGAAGATGTAATTTGGAATGGCTTCCAGCTACTACAGTAGGAGACAGTAGAGATTGATGCTTTTCTGTGTCCCTTCCAGTTGTTCTGCATCTGACACAGATTTTGGTTCTCCCCTGAAGATCCCAAATTCCCCAAAAGGTGGCAATAAGAACATGGTCTGTTCTCACCAAGAGGTGACATCTCTGAGTTTCTAGCTTCTCCCTTTGGGACAGAACAGAGTGGGGTTTGTGTTATACTGGAAAAATGGAAACATTTCAAGGGTGAGATAAAATCTTGTCTTGCCACCCATGTGATTGCAGTGTCTCATGATGAGAACTCCTAAAACCAAGGCATTCTTTGACTTGTTTTCATTATAAGCTCTAATGTCACAAGGTCTCAAGCACTTGAGTTTTGGAAGTGCTCTTGTTCTTAGTTACATGTTTCGAACATAATCACAACTTTTCTTTTTTGGGGGTTGTGAGGATGGGTCTGTGTAAGTCAGTATCACTTGCTCTAGGTAACTCGAATAATGGTAGTGTAAAATAGGCAAAAAGAGAAGTGGTAGAGCTAAAATTAGAATTTGAACATAGTAGCACAGTGAGACTGGAAGGAATTTTGTGTTTCAATACTTCAGTAACTACAATGGAAAAATCACTTCAAATAAGATATAAAACCACTCTAAATCTTTATTTTTAACTGTATTTTAATGAATAATTACTTATTATTTTTCAATAAATTAAACAAAATTCTACATAGCTGTTGAATAGGAACTTAATAAAAATACAACTTATATAATTCTTATATAATTTAAACCATATAGATTTTAAGACACATCAATTCAGAATATATTTACATAGCACAACAGCATTGTGGAGCTCACACTCACACTTATTAACCCTTCATAGATTTTTTTAAAGAGATGTCAGTCTTGGCATTTTCCTGTTATGCCCAAAATTGTCAGTCATCCTAGTTTTTCTCCTGAACTTGATAATCTTTCCCAATACTCAGCTTGAGTCATGCACTTTTTAACAATCAGCAGTTCTTTGGGATCTGAGGCATGGCTCGGTGCTCACAGTGCAGGTCAAACATGGTTTTCCTTGCCCTGCCTTGACTCCATGGCGTGTGGCAGGAGAGGATTTTCTCCCTGTGCTGCTCTCCTTATGGCAGCCCCACCAGCTTTTATCCTGCACCCACTGGTCATGGAGCTGTTTGCATCTCCCTCGTACTCCTCCTCCCAGGACAGGGATTTTCCTTGGCAAGATCCAACCCCCATGGAGGATCTCCTCACAGGATATCTGGCAGAGTCTGCTTGGATCTCCACACTTCAGACACTTTATTTCGAAGCGTTGCTTTGCAGCTGGTTCAAAAGGTTCAGGTAGGATTTGGATTTTAAAAATCTGGGATATGAGTCCCTTTCCATAAGGATGTACACTGTTTTCTGGACTTCATCAAAACTTGTGTGAGTTGGGTCTCGGGCCTTTTTGGCTGTTGCTTCTCTCATCTGATAGTCAATATTGATCTGGAAGAGAAAAAAAAATAAGTGCCATTAAAAACTTAACTTTAGTCTCTTTCTAGATCTCTTTGTCAGTACCTGCATTTGCAGCCTTAGAACTCAATGTCAGCACTGTAAATGGGGGGAAATCAAATACACGTGTCCCAGTTAGACACAGAAATTGTTGTTCACTATAGAAATGTAGTTTGTTCTGGAGTCAGAATTAATACAGCTCAACCTTGAGGAACAGCCTCTAGTTACTACAAGAAATGTTGTGTTGAGTGTCTCCAGTTTACATATGATCACCATACAGAACTTTAACATTTCCAGAAGGCCAACATATTTTAAAGGGCAAGAAATGTTCTGTGCTGCTTCCACCAGCAAACAGGAAGAATGTCCAGATGCCATCAGCAATTCAGGCTGGGCTGGCTCAGTGAAGAGCATTGTGTGCTGAGCTCTGGCAGCAGTGGCCTGCTCCTGTGACAGCTTGTGAGATCTGACAATGCCACACTGCAGACAGCTGTGATGCAGAGAGGAACCTGAAAGTGGATGTGTGTCTGCTTCTTATGCAACTGTGAGCATCTCAGAGCAGCCATACTTCTCCCTTCATATACACCTGCTAAATATGCATATATTATCCATATATAATATATATTATAGCTGTTTAATATGCATATATCATACATATATATTATATATTATACCTGCTTAAATGCATATCCATATACATAATATATGTAATATATATTATATCTGCTTAATACACACATATTCATATACATACCTGCTTAATGGCATCTGACTGGACAAACTCAGCATAAATCCTCTCTGCTTTGCCATGTAAGTTATCAGACTTGGTTTTCTTGAAATCCTCACAAGCCAGCCAGAACTCAATGTTTTCCTCACTGAACTCGGACTTCAGGAACTCCCGAAAGACACCTTGACCACCTATATAAAAATAAATCATCATTTAGTGCATGGTACCAGGGAGGAGGCAATAAATTGGGAGTCTTTCTAATTATGTTCAGTGGTTTTAGATCTAGACTCTGGGTCCAGATCCTATAACAATGGATTCTAGTCCTTCCTAAGTGGATTGTTTTAGGGTGTAAACAGACAGAAAACTCCAGATTAAACTGATGTATTATCCAAGAATTGGAGGCTCATAATGAGCTGTTTTGTGGGTTAATTGCTCCACTGAAAATGGAAAATATCCCCAAACCCAACTTGGAGCCAAGCTGTAGCAGTGTCCATGTTACACTAGAGCTGTAAAACGCTGAGGTGTAGCTGCCCATTTGCTGGCAGTGTTTATACAATGCTGCAGCTTTGCCTATTTGAGTTTAGATAAAACCTTGTCCTCAGAGTAAGAACAAAGTCATACTGTAGTGACAGACTTACTTTGGCTGGCCAGGAGCTTTTCCAAAGACTGTGACCACTGAATAACTTCCTCTGCAGAAAGCCTGAGGTGACAAGAAAAAGAAAAGGCTTTTTAGGCAAGAAACCATGGGCTTCTGTTTCTGTGTCTGAAGGACACGAAAAGTATAACTCATTGTATTCCAGGAATACTTTACTAAATTTACAGCTTGTCATAATCTGAGATCCTGGAGACAGCTCACATTGAGAAAAATAGAGATGGAAAAATTATGGAACTATGGTGTTATCTTGAATTCTGTTCTCAGTAAAATAGTCTTCTATTGTGACTATGATAAATTATTTTGTACCTGTATTTGTTTTCACATTTTTGCAATAAGAATGGTAATGCCTCCTCATTTAACTTAAAAGTATTTTTCTTGTAGAACTTTAGAGAGCAGTTACAATGTTCCTCTGATAAAAAATGGATGTCTTCTCCCTCACTGTTTGATGCAAACATATCAAATCACTAATTAAAAATCCTTAACTCCATGAGTAGTTTCTAATTACTGATGTTCACTTCTCATGCATTTTGGAAATTCTAAATCTTTTTACAGTATTTGTTGTTCTAGAAGTAGTTTAGAAATGAAGTAATTTACTGAACGATACTCCAGCTGTGGTTGGATTTTATAATTTGGTGTGTTTCTGTACTTACATGATGTTTCTAGAGTTGGAAGTCTTGATCCCAGGTTCAATATGTGGCACCATGCACTTCAAGTAACTTTTGAGATCTGCCCCACTGAAACAATGAACAGACATTTTTTAATCCATTAGCATTGCAGTCACACTTTAATTCTGTTTAAGTTTTCTTCAAGCTTTCAAACAGGATGGAATTCTCTCTATGATCAAAGTTGGGAAGTTACATATACAAGTAATTAAAAAAAATACTGAGGCCCCCACTGTATCCAAATTCTATTTTGGATTATTTAAATTAATTGGCATGCCTCAGCTCAGGCTTTTTTAATGATATTGCAGTCCTGGGCTTTGAGCAGGTTTTGCTCACTGAGCCCGAATCACAGTGCTAATTCATCATCTCCAAGATTAGCGAGTGCTATCTCACTATAAAATTTAATGTATTGGAAGTAAGTTGTATATACTTACAAAGCCTTTTGCTTCTTTTTATGGACTTTGCCTTCTGCAAGCTTGCAGTCTTCTTTCCCACTGAGCTCAGTCATGTTGCTGTGGGAGAAGAAGAAGCCTGGCATTGTCCTTGGGCAGGCTGGTGCAGCTCTGACTGAGCTCCTGCCTGTGCTGCCTTTTATTGGCGCTGGGAGCTGAGCTGTTTATCGTGTCTGCTCATCACAAACTCGGGAAGTTCCCCTTGCAGGGCTCGGTGACGTGAGTCTTTTTGAGAAAGAAAACAGACGACGCTGTCTCGTGGTTGAGGTTAAACCAGAAGAGGCTGAATTGCTTTGGGCTTGTTGTGTGTGACTGTGTGTCTGTTACCAAAAAAAAAATAAACTAAACTTCCTGAACTTTGAATTCTTGCCCCTTTCTGATAGGTATTTTCACGTCAGAAGCATTATTTGTTTTGATCAACAGAGCTGCAAATACTGTATTTTTTTTTTTTCTTGGCAAAATTGCATTGCCTGCATCTTGCAATTTTACACTTTTCATTTGGTTAGGTGGGCTCAGCAGGAAATAAAAGGTACTTTAAGATACCCCTGTAATAAAGTTCCTGTTTGCAAGTCCCCTGCTGCTTTTCAAAGTAGAACATTACTTTAGACAAGTTTCTTTACACGTGATGTGTGAAAATATTTAAAGTGGTTTTCTCAGGAAAGGGTTTTGAAGCAACAAGAACTTAGTTAATTTGGTTTAATTTTTGCAAGATGGAATCTTTGGAAGCACAATGCCATGTTTCAGGAATACCTCCCTAATTATAAGCGACTTGGCATGTGTAAATATTAATTAGGTTAGGGCTGTTGTTGTAAACACAGAGTTACAATTACAAGCTGTTTGAGGGAGGTGTGAGTTATTTGTGCACGCTTGAGTTCCACTGTGAAGAAACAGAAGCAGCTGTGAATTTAAGGCAAAAGACAAAGAATTAAGTGCAACTCTGTTTTTCTGTCCAGGATGGAGATTTAGATGTTGAAATGCCCAATGCAGCCCTTGAGCATCCCAGTTTCTGCTTGTTTGCTTGAGTTCATTTTTTCTGTGATGCTTCAAAGCTGTTGGTGTTTTTTTGGTTGGTTTGTTGTTTTGTTTTTTTTCACTAAATAACGTGTGCAGCTCTGATTATGTATAAATAGCTGGTGGATGATGTGTGCAGGGCTGCACATGACGGTGGTAGGTGCTGCCCAGGAGCTGCTGCAGACATGAGCAGGGACAGGCAGTCAGCCTGGGGGTGGTTTGGGGCACAGCAGGCTGGCAGTGACACAGATGTGTCTGCAGGAAATATTTATCTCCACGCTATCAGTGAGCACTGCCCTTGGGGCAGGGGCAGAGGCATTTACTGACTGTTCTCACCTCTGAACACAAGGAAGGAAGGGATGATATCACTGCTGGGTTTCTTCTGTATCTAAAGGGCTGGGCTTTGACGTTCTGTCCCCCTCAGCATCTCATCCCATTCCCTCAGTCAGGAGCTGTCCACTGCTGGGAAGCTCAGAGAGATGCTGCATCCAAACCTTTCCCAGAGGAGGGCAAAAAAAAAGGGTGAAAAGCAACAGGGAAAAAAATATCCCATCTCAACTCCCAGAACTCTGTAGCCTCGGGCTAAAAGTTGGGCAATGTCTTGAGTTTGCAGCAGTATCCACCAGTGAAGTTCTGGGAGTGTAAGGGATGTGTTGATTGCTCGGAGAACAGGATGGTTTGCTTTTCTTGCACCTGTTATCAGTGGTGGGCTGTTGACAGTTCATTTACAGGATGAGGAATGCCTTTTCACCATTTAAAGTGAAATTGCTGTCCTTACCCTTGAGATTTGTTAAACATTTCAGTGCCTGTCACAGGTGTTGAGTCAGACCTTCCTGCAGAAAGGAATTTCTGCTGGGTCTCATTGTGCTTCAGTTTCTTTCCTTAAATATTCTCTTGTCATTTACACTAGAGTAATGCTGCTGTCCCACAGCATTTGAATTGCTTCCGGGTCCCACAATACTCGAATTGTTTCCAGGTACAGTAATTTCACAATTATAAGCCGCACCT
>VRYO01001717.1:4446676-4462723 GCA_009812075.1 Sialia sialis | reverse complement strand
TTTATTTTCAGCATCAAATAAATCCATTTATTTTTTAAATCAGTCTTTACTCCCCTTTACATGGATAAAGTGACAGCACGTGTCCACACCACTTAATAGACCTTCATAAGACCACAGGATGTAATCTTTTCTTCAATTATAAGTCAATTTCCAAAGGTAAAAAAATTATTCTCAGATTTATTAATAGTGTGGTGGACTGTAGTTCATACTAGATACTAAACCAATAAGAGAGTATCTTCAGTATGTGTAATTCAATTTTTAATGACTGACTAACAAACATTACAGCTCTTAACCCTGAGAAAAAGGATTCTAACATATCTTAATGGCCTGGTCAAATCAATTTCTCACTCTAATATTTAGACCTGAGGATGAAGTAGATGTTAACCGTGGCACTGAAAGGAAGATCTTTAATATATTTAAATGGCATCTCTTTAAAATGCACCAATTATGATATTTTGACTATGAGCCCAACTCATGTTATTGTGATTCAGGAACACAAAAGGCAATTTATCAAAGAAAGTAGGACTGATAATTTTTGGTTTAATCTTCTGTGATTCCAAAGTATGTGATATTTGGTTGTGCAGTGAGGGGTAATTTGAGCCTGTTTAGACCATGGAGATGCTGAGGAGGGTTGGGTTTGTTTGGTTTGGCTTTTTCACCTGATCAATATTTGCAAAATAAAAAAAATAAATAAAAATCATGAAGTCCCCCTGATACCACTCAGTGTGGAAAGGAATTGAAAGTGAAGAATTTTAATAAAAATAGTTAATAAAAAAAACAAAGAAAATCTGTAGACAAAGGATTAAGGGGATTTTACTCCTATCACTAAATGAAGCATTTGCCACTACCCCACCAAGGCTTCCATCCACAGAGCCCCCATCTACATTTTTTTCTGGAAAAAGTGACATCTTTTGGAGAATATTTATACAAGACTATGAAAGGAAATATTTCAGACTGAGCAATACATTTTGAGTGCCCACAGAAATCAATAATTTGTAGAAAAATATAATTGGGCCAAAACACTGCAGAATCAGTTCTTGGACTTTGAAGGTGCCTACTCCCTGGAAGTGAATAAAGTAGCAACCCATGTTTACATCCTGATACTCTAAATTTAATTTTTCCTCAATGTCTCCCTCCCCAGAGAAGTATGGAAAGGTTTAAAAAATACACATCCACCAGGCCCCAGAGGCCTTGGAATTTCTCTGCTTTCCCTCTCTGTAATGTTTGCCATGCACCAAACCCCAGGGAAGGGAATAAAGCATTTCCTAGGGGCAGACTTGCAGAAATACCTGGGAAACATCTACCTCTGGTAACAGCAGTGACTGAGAAAAGAGAAAAGGTGCTCAGCACACAGGTTTTAGTCTTATGGATATATGTTTATTAAATTTTGCCTTGGACAATACTATATACAGGCTTAAAGGAAAGGCTAGCCATCATTGATATTTGTGGCGTGGGGTATTTTTTTTATTGTTTTTTTTTTTATTAGGCACAATGGGGACAAGGCTTCTGGTTCAGAGAGCTATGGCTCCAGTTGTAAATGAACTTGTAAAATTTAGATGCATTTGTAGGCATTCCCTTCCATTTTAAATGCACCATGAGCTGGTCATCTGCCTGTGCTTTCATATTAATGCCATAGTTTAATGTCACACTTCTGATGATAAGGGCAAGATAAGATGAAGTCGCTAAGAAATAAAATCCCCTGGTTCTGTGTCTATAGTTGTTCAGCCCTTCAGCTGACTTCACTGGGATCTGCAGAAAATGGAACTGCAGGAATTCCTCCAAAGCAAGGCCATTAATCATGGGCATGATTTCCATGTTCTTTCAAATCCTGTTGACAATGGAACAGCACAACTGCCAGAAGTTTAAAGCAACTTAAACTAGCAACCAGTGTGTGTCACAGAATAAATGTCCAACAGCCAGGGTGTTCTGTGTTCTCTCTTTCTGAGCATTATTTGATTAATGTTGGTACTCTCAGTTTGCATGAAGTGAGATTTGCTGAGGGGAAAGCAGGTGACAGGCACAACGCTGCAATTTATTTGTGAACAGCAATAAACCAACTGGTTCTGCTGATTGTGAACTCCACGTGAGGAGTTCTGAGTTCATGGGATTTATTTTAGACTCCACAGTGAGTCTGGATGCCAGATCACTGAAGAGTTGAGAAGATTAAAGGGCTAAAAAATACCTGCAAAATAAATTCTTATAGGTATATTCAAAAGTTTTCAAACCCTTAGATGACCTAGTTTGGTGTGCTGCAATATAAAAGCTTTACAACTGTGTGCAAGTAAGACATTGTTTAAAATGCTAAGCAGTTTGGATTTAGAGATTAGTACCAGTGCATTGTGTCTTAACATGGTCTTGTCACTAAACAGTGTCTCGTTCTAGTTTGAGCTGGTCTTGCTTTCATATTTCTAGTTCTCTTTCTATTATAAGGCTATGATGACGTTATTTGTTCATCTGTTCCATGAAAAATTAAATAGATTTAATTTCTTAGTTTCTTTATTGGTGAGAAGATTACTGAGCCCCAATTCTGGTTCTTTCTGTGAGCCTTTTAAATTTGGAAGTGATGGTTTTAGCACATGGGGATCAAAACTAGATATGGGATGGTATTTATGTCCTACTTGATATGCAAGGATGTTAATGCCTCTCTGTATGATTAGCCAAACACAAAAATGAACTCCCTAATCACATTTGGAATGCACATGTCTATGCTGTATTGTATTTAGGGATGGTCTCATGCATTTTTCCATATTTTGAGATGTTTGCAGAGTAGTCCAGGTTTTTGGAAAACATTCTTAACAAAGTAAAAATGTCTTATTGAGAGTGTTTCAAAAAGGACATTCCTTATTTGCTAAGGTTGAAAGGAAGAATCCTTGATTTTCCCTAGTCTTTTAAAGAAGAAATCTCTTGTCCTGATTTTTAAAGACATAATAATGGAGGTTTTTCATAATTTGTGGTGGGGGGCCATGTAAATGTTGTCATTCCTTGGTGATAAAGTGTCATTAACTGTTGTGGAACATGAAGTTGTGGAAAAGGACAACTGTGATTAGAAATTACTGCATGAATTTCCAAATTTCTTCCTCATCCCCAAAACCAGAGCATGTGAGGCAGCTGCCTAAGTACAGGTGTAAGCTGCAGGTGCCCCAAAATTCTGAAGGTCCAGGGTTGTCAGCTGTGACACTGAACCTGCAGTTCTGAAATAGCAACTAAGGGCAAGTGCTATTCAGAATGTAAAATAGCACTAAATAGCTTTAGTAAATAAAAATCCATTCTCCTGCTGGGTACTTTTGGTGAAGTAAAATAGGGTTTTGTGTTTCTAAGCCCTGTGATCTGTATTCCAAGTGTTTATTATTGCTGTCCCATAGCTCTGGCTGAGTTTGGGCCTGGTGGTGAAGGCAAACAGCATCAAGAGCTGAGGCTTTTGGTATCCAGGTGATGCAATAGCTATGCCAAGTGGATTCATTCATTTCTCAGGAGGTTTTTGCTCTTGGAGCACATTTATGTGCACTCTTGGCTCGTGCTCTTTGGAAGCCTTTGCCCAAGGATATTTAAACACTGGCCAGTCTCTTCTCCCAGAGCAGAGAAGCAGCCCAGTCTCTCTGCTTGTATAAAGCCTTGCTGTCCTCTGCTGGTAACTAACACAAACTTTTAGTTTTTTTGAAAAAATTTTAGGCTGGTCTGAGCCCACTTTTCTGCAGACTGCTATTCTTCATGCCCCATCAAGCCCTGGTAAATTTGGTGTTTGCTCTATTTTTGTGCCTGGGTCAGTGGGGCTCCAGTGTGTCTCTGGGTGCCCTCCCAGTGGGAAGGTGTGAAACACAAGGGCTGTGGGTGCAGAGAGTGGAACCTTCTGTAAGGGTGAGGTGGTGAGTGGGAGCAGGATGAGACTTTGTCATGCTAAGAATAGCAGCCATGAGTTTCCCCAGAGAAAAAGATGCTGCCCTGGCCTCTGGGTTCTCACAGCAGCTGGTTAAAAAGGTACTGTCAATGCTGCAGCTAGAGATTTGCTCCTAGGCTGGGAAGGAGATGTCTTGGAACAGCAAAGCTGGGATTGTGCCCCAGCCTGGGTCAGGATTGGCGAGGAGGGGATGACTCAGAGGAGCAGAGCAGCTGGGTGCATTGGCAGAAACTTTCCACCCAAGTCACCACCTTCTGTCTGGTGTTTTGAGATGGCCTTTACACCCTGCAGTTGTGGAAACATCACGAGTATACATCTATATATAGCTGGAGAGGCTCAGGCGTGGGGCACAGTGCTGTCTCCATCACCCTCCCCCAGGGCACACAAACCAAAAAAAAGCACATGAGGCCACAAGTCCCCCCACAGGCTGAGTAATTTTCAGCCTCTGTGGGCAGACACAGGCCTGGGATGGCATCAGCAGGAACTCAAAAAGCAACGTTTTGCTACAAATCAAGGGAAAAGGCGAGAGGGGGCAATGGGAAGTTGGGGGACAACGGGTTTGGCGTAAAAAGAAACCCCAAACCAGAACTGAAAGTGTGTTCACATAGGAACCCACAGCAGACAGACCGACACCCCTCAGTCACAAGATAAGCAGGAGCTGGAGTGAGGGAGACTTGAGACAGCTGACCTGGACCCTTGCATCTCTACACATCCCAACTTAGCTTGTAAATCACTGGTTATTTCCAAATGAAATATTTCCATATTGTAGTCATGAAGAAAATCGTTTTTATTCTTGTTCTCCTCTCTTTTTTTGTCCTGAGAAAAATAGTTTTGAAACATATTTTTTTTTTCCCCATCAAAAAGCTTTTGTTGAAAAATCCTGGCCTTGACATCCAGAAGAAGAAATTTTTTCATTTTTATTGCAGGGCCTGAACTTACAAGGGTCTTACTGACAAATGAGGTACAATTAAGCTGAGAGCGAAAAACGTTCTCCATTACAGCATTATCTGATGGAAGCTTCCTCCAGCTGTGTGTCCCTGCCATCTTTCCATGCCCCACTTTGCAGATGGTTTGTCCATGGCATTTTACAGCTTCATTATCCAACCTGCTGAGATAGTGAAAAAAAAACCAACCCAAAAATGCTGTATTTTCTCAAAATGTTCTCTCTCTTCTGTGATTTTCAGGGAGGATTTGACTTTCTGGGAGGTGAGCACATGTTTAAATACTTTGTGAATTGGCTTTTTTTCCTGAGGAGAGGGCGTGTGACGTGGTGTGCTGCAAGCACAGAGTGATAAATGGAAGCTTGGTGTGTTGAGGTTAAAGAAACTGTTTAAGAAATCCTTCCTTTAATTAGCTCTATCTATCTTCCCTTTCTGCTGCCTCTCTTGCCATGAGTTACGAGTTATTTAATGTAGCATCAAGGCACGGGCTTATAGCTCCTGTAAATGATGGATATTTGGGGAGATTATTTGACAGGTCACAATCAACATTGCCTTATAGAGTTGGGGAGTTTGGAAAACACTTGTCCCAGGTACAGAAGTGCCTGCTCAGTGGAAAAATGTTTGACTGTTGTAGCAGGCTGGGACACGGGGCAGTGTGAGCCTTTAAAGGGGCAGCTTTTTAAAAGTGAGAGGAATGGTGAAAAGCACACATCTGGTCACTGTGGCAGGAGCCAAGATCGGTGCTTCAGGAGAAAGGGGGGTTACAGTATTTTCACGCGTATAAGGCGCGCTTCCGGGTAGCCAGCAAGCCCCCATGCTTTGTCCATATATAAGGTGCACTGGCATATAAGGCGCATTTCGTTTTTTTGCAGCAAGGATCTGGCTCCGAGCAGCCCCGCCCCACCTCAGGACAACCCGGCTTGCACTTCTGGGTTGACAATTTTCCAAACTTTGTCCATATATAAGGAGCACTTCTGGGTTTGGATCAAAACTTCAGTCAAAAAAGGTGTGTGTTATATGCATGAAATTACTGTACTCCTCTGATGGCCACCTTGGCACTCCCCTATGATATCTTTAAATCTGAGGCGGAGAGGTAACGGTTGGAGAGACTAGAAAGCGTGACAGGAAGGTGACATTCTCCTGAGAGGATGTAAGAGCTTTTGTTCTTCTCTTGCTTGGTGTTTTAGCCTCATGCTGCACCACAACTCAGAGTAATTTTGCATTTTCATATTTACAGTAATTTCACAATTATAAGCCTCACCTTTTTCATTGAAGAATCTAGCTTACCCCAGCAGTGTGGCTTATATTCAGGTGCAGCTTATCTATGGACAAATCCCAGTGAAATACCAACCCAGAAGTGAGAGCCAGCTGGGGAGGGTGCCTGGGGCTGCCTTTAAAGGCTTCACTGATCTATGAAAACTGTTGCAACTTGAGCACCTGACACCAAACCCAGCTGGCAGTGATTCTGTTACTAATTTGTTACTTTGTTACACATGGATCCTTGCTTTAAAAAAAAGTGTGGCTTATATTCAGGTGTGGCTTATATATGGACAAATCCTGTGGTCTACCCAGCTACCAGGCGGTGCGGCTTATAATTGTGAAATTACTGTAATTTCTAACCTTAATCAGTGGCTGCAATGCACAGTACAGTGCGTCTCCCTTGGGGGTTCAGCTGGGAACTGAGCAGCAGGATGCTGGAGAACCAGAGACAAAACCTTTGCTTCAAACTTGGTCATTCGTGCCTCATTTCTGTGCCAGCTTTAGTCTTTTTTTACCCTGAACTGGTGCTTACCTTTGTGAATAAAACAGAAGCACACCCAAGTTTAAGCTGAGATGTGGAAGCTGCTTCGTATTTGAAATCTGAAAAGTCACAGAGCTTCCTTGCACACGTAATAAACAACCTGTGAAGTCCTGTTCTCAAACACAAGAAGTTCTCCTTCCTGGTCTGTGTTTTCAAATTAGTCAAATCTGGAAGAGATTAATTTGTCCCTAAGCTTCAACACCCCGAGACAGTCTTCAACCAAAGCACAAAGTGTAAACAGATGGTTGCTCTTGTTTAAGGGAAGAAATCTCATTTCCTGCAGTGTCAAAGAAGGCTGAAGGTGGCTGTGGGAGGGGCAGCCCAAAAGCTCCTGGAAACACTATTGTTTGTTATTCTTTGGAGTCTCTAAAAGGATTCAGAAGCAGGAGAGTACAGGGGAGCTCATCAGCTAAAATAAATACTTTTTCAGCTCTCTTAGTTGCCTCTTGTGCTGCTGGTACCTGCAGGCTCCCAGCAGCTCCCTGAGCTGTCTGTCCTACCTGGCAGACCAGCCTGGAGGCTTCTCCCACCTTGGAACCTCAAAAAAAGCTTGTGTGTAACTGTGTAAATGTTTTTAAATAGTGCTGGAATGTTGATATCCAGCATTTGCTGAAATACAGTTAAAATCTGCTTCAAATGTCAGGTGTTCTAATTAATAGGAGGATGCAGATGGTTCAGAACACAGCTTAAAACTGAGAGCAAACGCTGGTTGTTCAAATTTAATTTTTAAAAGTCATTCAGTCTTAATGCCAGCAGAGCTATTTGTAAAGCTACCACAAGGTGGTACCACAGTATTTTAGAAGATTTTGGCATTTTTGTGTTAGACCCACTATTTTCTTAGTAGAAATGCAATGAAGAGGAGATGAAAATGCAAAAAGGTGACTTTATTTGAAGAAAATTCCCCTTTAGTGCTGCAGAGGGGTTCCTGCAGAGGCACCTGGGTCTGTCTGACAGCACCAATTTAACCAAAGCTTGCAATATGTTCTCTCTCCTGCCACAATTATGCAGGATGGATCATTCAGGTATTGAAATTTAAGCAGAATGATGTTTTTCTAATGATGATATCTGCCTGAATAAGTAATTTTGATGTCTGTTCTGATTTTTCCCTTTCCTTCTCCCACATGTTAGCTGCTCTGAGGTTCTCCAGTTTTCCAGACAAGGCCAGCTGTGCCTGCATTGTGCAAAGACATTCCCCTGAAAATGCCAGGATGTTTAAGTGCCAAGGGAACAAGAAACCTGGACAATTCTGCTGTCTGGGAATTAAAAATTTTGGCTTTAAGCTGCTTTAAAATTCATGTTTCAGATCCCTTTGACTGAGATTTGTTTTCATGCTCTTCTCTTTAATGTTTCTCCATAAATCAAACCCCTGTTGCCCTAACCACCCAGTCACTGAGCTCCTGCATCTCTCAGATAACTGAGGAACCTCTGATTTCCAAATGCCAATGTATGGAAATTTTAGATAGCAACAGTTCTCTGCCTTGTTGCATGCTGATAGGATTTTGAAAAAGAAGTGTGCCCTAAATAGTTCCAGACTCTGCAGCATTATAGACGTAGATTGAATCCTAGGGCTCTGTATGCTCAGATCCATCTGAACTGCTTTTGATCCTTGTCCTGGTTTGCAGGACAGGTGTCTGCTAGGAAAGGCCTCTCTTTTAAATGGAGAATATAAACACCCTGCCTTCCATATTATTATAATTTTGAAATTAATGGACTCTCACACAAAGATAAGGGAATTAGGAATAACAGTTCTTTACTAGGAAAATTTAAATAGAAATACAGTAATACAAATAGCAAACCCCAAACACTGACAGAGTCAGAATGCAACCTGACACTCCATCAATCAGTTAGGGTGTTGGCAGCAGTCCCATTAAATGGTGGCTGCATCCTCCTGCAGTGACAGATGTGGTTCAGTTGGAGCAGTGCTCCTGTAGAATGTGCAGTTTTCCAACAAAGGTCCGGTGATGATGTGGAAAAGTCCAGTTTTCCTCTGAAGTCCAGCGGAAAAAGGGCTACGAAAGGTGTCCCAAAATCTCAATTTTTATCTTGGTAGGAAATGTTTGGCTCCTCCCCCAGGGTGGAGCATCTCCCAATGGGATGAAGTAATTTTATCAGTCCCACAGTTGGACTCAATGGCCATTAACAGGAGAGAACTCAAACTCCCTGCAGGAAGGATGAGTTGTGAAAAGATAAAGAACACTGCTCCACCTGGTTTCAATGGATGGCCCATTAGCAGAACACCTCCCGTGGAGATCAATCAGGATCGCTGCCCCACCCAGTCTCAACAGATGGTGACAGAATAAATACTTTTGATCACATCCTGTATTGTAACCCAAGATAGTCCTTGAAGCAAAGCTCAGTGGGTTGTTCTTAATGCAAGGCCATGCCCCTCTAATTACAATTCTGGACTCTGTGCACTCAAACCCAAAGGGGCATTGTACAAACATTGTCTGTGGGCTCAGATTGATGACTTTGAGGGGAGTTAACACAAAATATGTGAAGAAACAAGTTCCAGCAGCAAGGCACACTGTGTCTCTCAAAAACCCTGCTCTGAGCTGTCACTTGCCCAAGGGGCTGCATTCCGAGCTGTCCTCCCTCAGATTTATTGGCTTAACATTTATAAACCATTCTAAAGCATGTGTATTTGTCTGTCATTATCCTGCTGTCTCTGTGAGCTTCTCTGCAATTACATTGTACTCACCTCCCTTTTTTAATGCCACTGGATTACATTTGCATATGAATTTCTCTCGCTTTTATATAATTGAAGAATTTAAGGGATCTCTAGTGGGCTGTAATTCCTTTTGTCATTTCCCTTTTGTTCATATGGACTGCCACCAAAAGATCAATCCCTTAGCTAGTTTTAAATACACAATTTTTAAAAAATGGGCAGTAGTACAAAGTAATACTGAAATGCATTACAAAAATAAGACATGAGATACAATTTTCTTGTACAATAAAACCAGACAATTTTGTAGCACAGACTGCATTGTTTTGTGAACACTTTGTCCTCTGTGAACACTCTGGTGAGAAACAGCCCTTTGGAAATTGAAGTTCAGCAGACAATTCCTATGCATAAAACTCTGCTTATACAGAGGATAGAAAAGTGTGAATTAATTCATATTTCCACCCATTCTAAAAGGAAACAAACCAAACCACTCTCTTTAAGAAAGAATCAAAAGGGTTTATTTTTGTAATTATTAAATCCATGGATACCACTGTCCTAACTGTAAAAATGTAAAATATGTTTTTAGGTTATGAAGTAATAATGGTGCTAGGAATGTGTTTTTGTTAATTCACAGAAACCTGAGATTTTTATGAGCCTTTTTAAAAAACCACAATCTTTGTGCCTTCCTTTATCATTCCTCTAATTCTAATTTCAGTCTAGGATACAGACTTATTATCTGCATGGCAAAAAAACCCCCATTGTTAGTCCTAATAAAAATGGGGGAACAAGTTTGAAGGATTATCACTAACAGGAGATTGCAACCAGCAAACATATTTTTAAAACATCAAATTATTTGGTACTTAAAATGTATGCCAAAATGCAATCTTGCTATGAAAACCAATGTTTCTGGCAAACAGCATTGTCACTGCAGGGGGATCCACATAAAGGGTGAGAAAAGCTGGGAAAAGGGAAAAATATCAGTTTAAAGTATGATCCAAGTACAGTTTGTTCTGGTAATTCCTGTCTCAGAAGATGTAATTTCCAATACTGAGTCACTATCAACAGTGAAAAACATTTGGGGCTCAAAAAGGTGTCAGCACTAATGAGTCTGTCTAGTTTGGAATATGTTGTACTTACCATTTGACATGAAAAGATATCATGTCACAAAAGCCCCTCTCATGCCATTTATCAAGTTGCACTTTTCATTTTATTCCCCTAAAAAGCTCAGCTCAGGCAAGAAATTCAATAAGTACGAGAGCTTTTTGCTAGTGCCATTTTATCTCATTACAACAGGCAAAATGATTGCATGGAGATCAAAACCCAGTCCATTTGTTCTGGAAATTAAATTCTAATCAATTTGAAGCTATTCCCATTGCACAGTTGCTGATGGCACTGCAAGACAAAGCGATAGCACTGTGCAAATTCAGAATGGGCTTGAAGCAAGATCAGTCCCTCCGTGGTGAGGAGCCTGGGTGAGAGACCAGGAAAACAGAGCACAGAACTTGGGAAAATGATGCTGCGACAGCAGCAGTGTCCTGCTAGCAGGTAAAACGCCATGGGCTGGCAGCTCCTCCTTTATGTGATGCCATTTCACAGTGCCAAGAGCATTTCTGAGGTTCTCTGTTGTCAGCCCTGCCAGCCTGCATTTGCCTATGCATCTTCTCTCAAATATAATGTTTTAAATAACAAACTAGTACAGCCTTTCAAAGGAGCTTGCCCTGTTTTGTGATGTGAAGAATGAGCTTTCTTGAGTTTGTGGTATTTACACTTCTTTCTGTTCTACGTAATCAATGTGGAAGTGAATGCCCCTGGAGCCCTGGGCATTTCCCAGGGCTGGTGCAGAAATATCTAGAGACACATGAGGATAACTATTAAAAGCACTGTTTATGTGTGGTGGTGGCTCAAAGACCAAGGGCTCTGTGGTTAATGCAGTGCAGTTATTCTATATCTTGGAGGGATAAAAAATAGTGGGCTTTAACAAAAGTGGTTTTGCTGCTGGGATTTGGTTAAGAATTGAAAGGTGAATGCATTGCAGCTCAGGCTTGGGCTGATTGGCCAAGTGTGGGAGTCTGGGCTGGGAAATCTCCCTGTATCCTGCCTTGCTGTATTCCCCATGCACTTGGAGTCATGGAGGAGTATCTACAATACATTATTTGGTCCAAAGTACCAAATCATTTAACTTAATTATTTTTTCAATTCTCTCCACGAAAACATGACATTTAGAAGTACAACATATTTGAAATTATTCAAGAAGCAATTTATTTATGGATTCCCCTCCTCCACTTCTTCCCTGGTTTATGAGCCTGTAAGTTGTAACCGCTGTATTAGGAAAAAAATGTTTTCCCTGCAGTTTTTACTGAGTACTTGCTTTTGTTTGTCTTTCCAGGAGTGTTATGCATAGTAGGGAAACTATTCACAGAAGTAAAAATAACCTCCATGCAAACCTAAATGGAAACAGATATGGATTGAGAGACAAATCCAGCTCTACTCATTTTATATGCAAATAACCTAACCTGTGCAATACAGGAGAAAAAAATTAAAAGGCAATGTCGCTTTATGTACAGAGAAATTATGACATTGCAGCTAGAAACAATAGCAACAATAGATTTTAAAAATAAAGTAGGGAAGCATTTGATCTAGTATTGACTCGTTTTTCTTACTAAAGATCAAAGCTCCCAGGGCCTCCTTTGAAATATGTAATAATACATTGAGTCTAATTTCCAGGGCCGAATATTATAGAAGTTGAAAAGCTGGGAAATAAATGTGAAAGAAACTTTGCTGGGAGGTGTTTGTTCTCAAAATGAACAGCTTCAAAATACTTGAAGTATTAAAAGATAATTTTAGTGCCACTTGTCAGTTTGCCAAAACACTTTCTATCACTAAATAAGTATTCCAAATCCATTCAAAATTACCATATCAACCAATTACTGTTCCCAGGCAGCTCACTGTTTGCTGAATGAAGGTGAATATGCATGAGGATCTTTTTTCATTACTCAATTTAATTTTTTTCTTAACGAGCGCTGCTTCTTTGAGTTACCTGAGACCTTTGATTGGTGTCAACAACTGTGACAACACCTCTCTCCATGGTTTTCTCCCCTCCTTGTTTTCCAGTAAACCAAAAGGCAGAAAATATGCTTCAATTTCAGAACCATAATGTGCTGTAAAATTCCACCAGAGTGCAATTATCACGCAGAAATAAAGATATTACAGTGATTTCATTAATTCAATCCTCCTGCCTTGCCTTTGCAGGAATCAAATCATAAATGATAGGTTTCCCTTTCTGAGACACAGCAGTGAAGTCTAGACATAGCAGCTGCTCTCCCCCAAAATCCAGTGGAGCTTTTTTAGTTAAAAAATATTAATTTTGGCGCTTCGGAATTCCTGGAACTTTTGTACGTGTAGGATTTTACTGACTTGTGTCTGACCTGTCCCCCACAGGGGTGAGCAAAGCCTGTATTTATGTGTGTCTGTTCAGGTTCTGCATTACAGTGTCAGCAGAGAACTTTCTGGCAAAAGAGAAAATACAGAGTTTTCATCCCCAACGCTTACAAAAATGCCTTGAATTTAACAAACCTTTGACAAGGCACACAGAAGAGGGTCTTGTCACATGCAGCTGAAAATGCAACTGCCTGCCTTTAATTTGTGGCCCTGAGCTTCAAAACAATCCTGTGTTGAGGGGACTAATTTGCATTTATTGTCTTTGTGTACATGCCTATTATTTTTCTATGCATATTTTATAGATATAAAATATATGAACAGAATGGAAGCATGTACTCTATGCCTTTAATTTTAAATTTAAATTTTTAATTTTAATGTTAAACCTGGGGTGGTCCTGTCACAATGTAAGCATGATGGATGTGCTGGGATCTCTGAGTTTAGATGCTCTTGGAGTTTTAGGATTGGCACTGCATGAAGAAACTGGGAATTTTTAATTTTTTTATTTTTTAATACGTGGTATTCACTTCGCATTTTTTATACTCATTTCTGTTTGGTAGGATTTTTTGGTAAATCTGCCTTTTTGTGCTGAACAAGATTGAGTCTTTTCGGCAAAGTTCAATCTAAATCCTCTAAATCACACTTCAGTTCTTGGCCTTTCCTCGGTCGAATTATCAGAGTCTGGGTGCTAAGCTGTGACCTTTTTTTGGTGATGTAGGAGTATGAAGCAGCAGTTTTAGACCTGGGAATTAAAGAGAAATAAAGAACTACTGCCTCCCATCTTTCACACATGGGTGCCTTCAAACACTTTCTGAAATAGATCTTTCGTAGTGCTTAAATTTTAAGTTACATTACAGAAGTTTTCAGAAATTTGATTGCTAAAATTCAAATATTGATTTCATTTCAATATTCTGTAAATGCTTTTGGGTAATTGCATATGATACAGACAGATAGTGCTCTGAGGGTTTGGAAAATTATTTGTGAATGGCAATCCAATGGCCTTTGGATATATATGAATTTATAGTGATCCTTTATTTAAATCTCATCTCATGTTTAGCATCTGAAACAGATTAATAAAAATGTTGTCAGTCTTGATCAACAGCAAAAGTTTGATTAACTTTGTCAATTAGGAGTACCTAAGTTTTCATTAAGAGGCTATGAAAGAATTAGTTCTGTTAATTGACCCCTGAGTCAGGGATACCCCCTAGAAGTGCCGTTTATTTTAAAAACATTTTAAATTAATTGAAAATATGTTAAAACCCTTCATGGTTCTTGACTGTTTAATTATTAAAATTAATATCATATGTGAAAATGTCAAGAATTATCACCTCTTGTGACAATAATGGTGCTGTTGATAAAAGAGGATCACCCTGATATTGTGCAGACATGATGCTTCCTGATGCTGTTTTTGTTATCAGAATTTGACACATGTTATTTTCATCATGTTGACTCTTTTCCGTGTGCTTGTCGCTTCTCCTTGAGCTGTGTTTTCAGATGGCCAGGAGCTGTTTCTGGCACTTTGTCTCTGTGATGGGGCAGGGCCAGAAGTTTATAGGGGAGAATTGTGAGATTTCTTTGCCACCTGTTTGTTTTCAAGGCACTTTTTTATCCTCATGTCCCAAAAGATTGGTGGCACAGAAATTTTAGGTTTCTGCTTGACTACAAAGAGTGGTGTGATCCCACCTCTCCATTTTCAAAATTCCATGGGAACTTTCTGTTCTGAAAGGAGAGCCAGGTTTGTAGGAGGAGAAGATGAAGATGCACTTTGGAGCCAAAATTTGGGCCCTCCTGTGCTGTGCTCAAGCAGGAGAGGAGATTTTCCCCCGAAATGTCACCTGGGATGGGTGGCACAGCAAGAGGAGCCCACATCCTCCTTGTCACTGAACCTCAGCCTTCGTGCTCATTCCTCTAACCACCAGTGCTGGAGGGGGGAGAGAAAAGAGCAGAAAGAGAAATGCAGACAGCAAAAATTACAGCTAGGTGATAGACCAGAAGTATCAAAGAATAGGTATTTTTCATCCTGCCTGCTCAAGATGTGGCAGGATTTTAACCTCAGTTCAAGACTTGAGGCAGTGTGTTCAGGCTTTCAGGCTGCTTCACATCCTTTATGGTCTGAATGACTCAGTTCCTTCATGCAGCTTGAGAAAATAGAAAGGGTATTTTGCATAGAGGATGTGGTGGTGTGTAGAAGGGACGAGCAGGGCTCCACACAGGGCAAGATTCCTGGATGTTTATAGCTCCTCAAAAGCATCAAATTAAAATTATTTTCTTTTTCTTCTTGAAAAATCTTATTGCTGTCTCTTGTATTTAGAAATTCTTTTCCCCAT
Organism: Sialia sialis; assembly: GCA_009812075.1. NCBI lineage: Eukaryota > Metazoa > Chordata > Aves > Passeriformes > Turdidae > Sialia > Sialia sialis. Next base: position 4,447,662 of record VRYO01001717.1, on the reverse strand, counting down.
AGCAAAGATTATTTAAATTCTTCTTTCCTCAATACCATGGCCCAGCTCCTCCCTTCATCTGAATAGGTGCAATAAATCCCCCAGGAGCACTGAATTTGTTCTGTGTGTGCATCTATAGACACCTGAAGATTGCAGGTTCCAATCATATCTTGCTGATTTGAAAGACAACACCATGACTATATCCTGATTTATATGTTTACTTTACAGCCTGAAACTGTTTCTTATGCCTGCTTGTCTGTATTTTATCGAAATTAAATTAATACATTTATTTCATTAGCAGTAATAAATGAAATTATTTCTTTGTGAATAGATGGGGGGACAGTACCACCAATATATTTGGAAAGGCAAAGAAAATTAATTAATTGAAAATGTAGGAAGGAAGATTTAGTTGTGGTTTTCTTCACAAATGCCTATGCAATTAATGAATTTAACTTTTCAATAAAAAATTAAATTAACATGAAGAAACAAAGACAGCTGTATTATGAAACATTAATTTGCTCTGAATGCCAAGAACATTTGCTATTAAGCAGCTGCCTATTTATTAAATATTACCATAGTGTGCTATCGACTATATTTCTAGGTCTCCTGTTTTGAATTAGTATAAAACATGTTTGAAAGAGTATTTAAAATGTTTTGCGAGCTACCAATAAGATGACAAATGAAGGAGTAAATGTATTCAAGTCTCCTGAAAGGGATTTAATTTGGAGCCCATACTTCTAAAGAGGAATCAACAGCAAACAAGAAAACCAAAACATTCTACTTAAAAATCTCAGATCTCTTTGAAAAACGAAGCAAACACTGGGAAAAAAATAACAATGGCAAACTATTTTATTGGAAGGTATCTCAAGTGTCTGGCATATTCTATCCTACTTGTTGAATATTTCTCTACTGTTGTTAAAAAGCATTGTGTGCAATTTTTACCTTAAAAAATTATTTTAATTTTTAAAAATAAAGGCACAGGTGGTTCTCTAAAGTGGCTTCTATAA
>VRYO01001717.1:4429364-4445676 GCA_009812075.1 Sialia sialis | reverse complement strand
GAAATTACTGTAATTATCTGTACTGGATTATTAGTTCCTGAATTATCAGTGTTCTTCCTCACAGAAATGGGAGCCACCTCTTGTGGTTCCTGTCCTGGTGCTTCTGTACCAGCTCCTTGTACAGGTCTGACCTCAGGAACCTGGGGAAAGAGTCCTTGGCCATGAGAGAGTAGATGGAGCTCTGAGCAGCATCAAAGCAGCTCAGGGTGGGCTCTGACATGTGCTGGGAGATGTCATTCTTGGTGTGGAAGTCAATATTGATCTGTAGGAAGAGAGAAGCATGGAAGCCAGGTCAGTTTGCTCAGAAAGCTCAGGGCTGTTTGTGTCCAGGACACAACTGAAATTTGAATTTCCTCCCAAATAACCCCACTGATGCAAATAAACAGGAAACTCATCCCTTCCTTTTCTAGCAGACTGGACTCTTCATTTTATTTAGCTCTTTAAAAGATGGCATCCCTGAAAAAAAAAAGTAAAAAATGTTTTCTGCCAACATTTTTCATTCCTATCTTCTGCCAAACCAAATCCTATGGAGCACTGATTATCAAAAGTAAGTTAAAAGTGACGGTACTCAGCATCATTTTAGATTTTGGCCCTATGGATTTTTGTTTTTAACAATAATCAGACGGATTTCAATCATATGTAAGACATATGTAAGACATTTAAAGCACTCTTGCTAGCCAAGGCAAAAACATCAGTGAAAAAGTTTAAGATGCAGAAAGTGAATAATGATTAATAAGCAATTTGTTCTTTCACAGTAAGCCTTTTTGTAATAATGATGAACTTGAATTCTGTGATGGAAATTTTTGCATTCTCATCATGTCAAAAATACCCATACAAAAGAGCAAATGCAATCATACACCTATTAATGCCCCACACCTTAAATATGGAAGAAATGGTGCTTACTGCACTATGAAAAATGGTTAGAGAAAAATTATTTTGAGCAAAAACTTTCTGAACACTTCAGGCAGAAAGTTCAGAAGGTGAGGTAAAACTTATTCCCAGGGTGAAGAATTTAAAGTGTGAACCACAATCACTTCACAGAGTTGCACAAGGTGTTTACCTGGTAAATAATGGACATGAAAATAGGAGTTACAGCCAGATTGGATTGGAATTTCTGTCGTTGCTTGAGTTCTCCAAACTTTCCACTTCATCCCCCTCCTCAGTACTCAAAGCACACACAGCACAAGCTCTTTACCTCCTTTGGAGCATCAGCTTGGATAAAGTCAGAATAAATCTTTTGGGCTTTCAAGGCGATCTTGGTGGAGGATTTGGTTTTCTTGAAGTCCTCGCAGGCCAACCAGAACTCCACGTTCTCCTCACTGAACTCAGACTTCAAAAATGTCCGAAAAGCTGCCAGGCCCTCTGGGGAAAATGCATCACAGGGTGGGGGGAGGAGAATTGAAAGGGCAGTGCAATTCAGGTGTGTGCATGCTCACACATGTATGTATTTATATTTTTATATTTATTTTTATATTTAAACTCATATATGTTTTTATCTTTATCTTATCTTTGTCCTTGTCCTTCTCTTTATCCTTATTCTTCTCTTTAATTTTATCCTTATCCTTGTCTTTATCTTTATCCTTATCCTTTGCTTTATCTCTATCCATATTCTTATATATTTTCTATTTTTATTTTATATTTACACCTATATATATGTATCATGATATATATTATATATATAAAATACACATCTATATTTATATTATATACATATAATATCTATTATATAACATATACATAATATAAATATATATCTACAAAATATACATTTTTTTATATATTACATATATATTGTAAATTATTATACATTTATATCTATATTTATATTTTTAGTATGTGTACAGTGTAACCTATGTATCTGCCACTCCTCTACATGTCAGCCAGCAGTCAGGTGTGAGAAGCTGCTGCAGGGGGAAATAAATAGTTTAAATTAGATAACAGAACTTCCTGGTGAGTTGCCAGCCATTGCTGCCCACAGCTGCCTGCTGTGGTTTGGTCTTTTTAGCACTGGTACATTTGTTAGAAGATTTTTTAAAATCAGAAGTTTGAGGCTGAGCCCTGGGTTGGGGAGCAAATAGAAATGTAGGTCACACTGCGATGTGCTGCCCTGCTCAAATGGGGCTTCCCAAATCCTTCCTTGCAAGGAAAGGTTAAGACTTGGATAAAGGATGGACTCCTTGTTACTTCTTTGTTCCTGTTTTTATTTATTTTTCACTTTGAAGGGGAAAAAAATCAAACAAATAAAGGTTTGTTTGGAAGAAACTGGTTCAAAGTGAATCCAAATCATAAGCTCTGAGTAAAGAAAGCTGCCAATACCCAAATTCAGTTGTGTTAGTCAAGTTAACGCTATCCAGGAGCAGTGTGAAGACACCCCCAGGGTCCAGGCCACAACATTACTGCTGGGAAATGGGGCAGGGGCAAGGAAATTCTCAAGCTGCATGTGGTTTGTGGTGTCAGGTCTGTAGAAATGACATTTCTAGGAGAAGTGACTTTAGACATGTCATTTTTCGTTTGACTGGAAGCCACTGCACAGCACACACATTTCTCAGGAATACCCAAGAAAACGTCTGTGGGTTTTTTGTGTGAAAAATAAAACCATTGCAAGGGAAATTTAGCAGCCACCTTAATAAAAGCCATTTCACAGCATTTCTGCCTGCCCCTGAGCACTGGCCAGAAGGAATGTTGTGTTTGCAGCTTGGACAAACTTCCCAGGACAGCAACTCTGCTGGGTTCAGTGCTCCAGGGGAGCAGTGGGAAGTGTTTGGCAGCTGGGATGACAAATGCTTTAAAATCACATCTATTTCTCTATCATTTCTTACCTTTATTGGCCAGCACTGTATCCACAGACTCGGACCAGGCCATGTTTTTTCCAGTGTTTGACCTGTGGAAACAACATCTACCCCTGAAAATAGCATTGTGGTCTTTGCCCTGTGCAGCCTGGGGTGGCAGAGAGACACTCATCCTGCCTTCCCTCCCCATGGAAAAACTGGGATATTTGCACTGCTGACCTGCTTATTCATCCTGGAAATAGTCCTGGCAGCTGGTGGAGCTCCAATAAAGCATGGGAATGTTCTAGAGAGTGCCCTGAATTTCTTCTCGAGTTCAGAAGGATTAGGCATTCATTTATAAGGCACTTTTTGCTTGGAATGACTGGGACTATCTAAAATGTTACCAAGCCAACACTAGTAGGAAACATGGGCCTCATATGAGATTCTCAGTGGTATAAATAATTGGGTAAATTCATAGTTTTGGCTCTTCCCCTGCAACTTGCTGTAGGCTTCTGCTAGATACGAAGGCAAACAGTGCTCTGTATAAAATATTGCCAGTTTTCTTAAAAAAAAAAAAAAAAAACAGAGCACAAAAAAAAAATCCCAAGCAGTCTCAAGTTCTGTAAAGAACATTTGATGTTCCTGAGGGGGCTCTAAGAGCTCAGCTATCAAAACCCGGCTCTCTCTGAGTTATAGAGGCTGGTTTGAGAGCTGTGCCACTTCTCAGCATCACCAGTAATGGTATTTTCTACTTGCAAATTTATAAAGAGATCACACAACAGTGTCAGGATATTACGTGGCTGTAGTTATAATTCTTACAAGGGATGGTGGCATTGACACCTTAAACAAGGTTTTGGTAGCTCTCCATTTGCTTGTATCCAGTGTGCAAAAATTATATTTAAGAAAGGAAAAAAAGTGCATATTTATAAGTATATATAAACACATACATGAGGGAAGCTGGAGTGCAAATATAGCAAGCCTGTGAAAACTAAACATAACATTATGTTGTACTTTGTGAGACATCATGTGATGATGGAATTAATCAGCACAGAATTTGTTTTAGCAACAATAAGAAACTTTTATCAAATATATAACACATTTTCAGGATTTTTTTATTAAGTGTTTATTAGCTTTCTTGTCAAGTAAGAAAGCAAAATAAAGGATCAAGATAAACCAGACAGTTGTGCTTCTTGTTCTTATGGGCAATATTAGTTGTTTTAATATTTACTCACCACTCAGAGAATGATCTCACTGACCATGTGGGATTTACTTGAATGGGAATGGCAAGCAGAACTGACAACAAGCAATCAAAATAGTCATATCCCCTTCACAGGGGGAAGGAAAATAAAGCTGTGCAGATTATTCAAACTTGGTCATCCCATCACATAAATCTCCTAGGATTAAAATAGCCATAAACAGCAACTCACTTCACTGGCATTTTTTGTTCCACTGTTTGTCTGTTTGACTGTCTCAGGGAAGGCAGAGTTTCCTTTTCTGACTGATCTTCAAGCTGAAGACAATGTTACAGCAGGAACACAGTTAGCATGTGAATAACCGAGCAGGACAATGCACACTGACAAACCTCAGCATTTTCTTTAAAGTGATTTATTTCAGAAACATAGCCTATTTTTAAATTATGCCATTCTCACCTAGCAGCGGCCATAAAGAAGAGGACTGGGAGCAATGGCAGCAGGTTCCTGCCCAGGGTCAGGGCTGGTGGAGCAGCTCCAGAGAAGGGTAGCAGGTGCTGGAGGGGCTGAAGTGCAGGGCTGATGAGGGACCAGGGCTGTTCAGTCTGGAAAAGCCCCAGAGGGGACCTTGCTGCTCCCTAGATCTGCCTGAGAAGGGATTGTAGTCAGCTGCTGGTCTGTGTGATTTGTGTTTTGCGCTTGATAATTACAGTAATTTCACGACTATAAGGTTCACCCTTTTGACTGAAATTTTGATTGAAACCCAGAAGTGCGCATTATAATCCGGTGTGCCTTATATATGGACAAAGTTTGTAAATTTGCCAACCTGGAAGTGCGAGCCACGACGAGCGCACCAGCCAGCGCTGGCTGGGGATGGGCGGGAGTGCTGGGGCCCGTGGCACGGGGAGGGCGCCTGGGGCTGTGTTTAAAGGCTATGCTGATCTGTGAAAAACGTTTGCAAATTGAGCACCTGCCAGTAAACCCCACGATCGCGCAATTCCGTTACTAATTCGTTACTTTGTTGCTCGTGGATCCTCACTGGGGGGGAGGAAAAAAATGCGATTATAGTCCGGTGCGCCTTATAGTTGTGAAATTACTGTATTGTGTCATCCCCAGCTCTTTGCTTCCTCTGTACAACCCTTACTGCCCCTCACTCTCCTGAACCTGCAGCCTTACTGATTGATTTAGGGCCTTTTGCCTTCTCAGTTAAAATATTTTACACCTAGTAGAGCAGTCTTGGGAGCTTAGGTCCCATTTGATTTTCCTCTGTTGTACAGCCATGAGCAAAGCTGCCTCCTGCCTGCCTGAGAACATCTTTCTTATTTTAGCCATGTCCATCTCCTAAGCACCACATGCCATGTTTCACCCTCAGCAATGTTAAGAGATTATTCCTTACCCTCACCTTTTGTAAGCCTGTATAAGAAGTGTTAGGCCAATCTAATTGATGAACTTCACATGGAACAAAAAAAGAAAAACCCAGTGAATCTGGTCAATTTGGCTCGAGGAAGATGAAATCAGATGGAAGATATGGAGAGGTGCATTTCTGGGAGCTATGATTGCCCTCTGATGAGAGAAAATACTTATTTTAACATAATGGTTATACTGACAAAAGAAGAAACTTATATAAGCAGCCAGTGAACGAATTCAGGCTGAAAACCAGAATAAGGCTTCACAAACTGTTGTTTTTTACTGTCTCCTGGTAGAATTTGTTGTCCTCTGTTTGCCTCTGTACTTTGAAGATAAAGCTTCATGCATTTATGAGATAATTTTAAATTGTTGTCTTCATTAATAGAACACTCGAAATGACAACCTAAGATGCCCTTTTAGTCCCACATATTACTAAAAAAGATTCCTAGCAGCAAAACATGGATCCTTTCTGTAGCTCCTTAGCTTTGCATCTGCTTGCTTCTGAACATTACAGCAGAAGAACAGAAATGTTAATTATCATCCTGATTTTCTGCCGTGACTCTTCTTTTGCTTAATTGGTTATTTTCTCTTATTTCCAGAGTACATCTTGTGTACTCTTATTTCCAGAGTACATCTTGTGTACAGAGAGGACCAAAAGTTCATTGTGCTATTAAGACTGACTTCAGCATCTTACAACTGGGGAGAAAACTTTCAGCATCTGCATGGGCATTAACTCCTTTGTGCCTGATTCAGCCCCAGGCTTGAGCATTGGTAAAACGGAATAAATATCATGCAAAATCCAGCTGATATTTATCTGTGAAGCTTCTGGACAGGCAGAGTGTAAACAGCTACAATTTGAAATTTTTAACAGTGTCATGCCAGAAAAGTCAGTCCAGTTCTGAGAACAGAGATGACACTAAATTAGGCAACTCATAATTCTTGGCTGGCTCAATTAATTTCTTAATGTTCACCCTGTGTCTAATCCCAGTGGTTCTACTCTTTACCCACCTTAGAACTGTGACCATAAATTGATTAATTTTGCTTTTTTTAAAGAGATATTATCATTGTTCTATCATAGTTCCATTAACTCCTGCGAAACTAAGAGAGGGAAGGTTGAGGAACTGCGCCTATTTTTTCTTAACATTATTAATAGATGATATGCATTTATTTCAAGACAAAATTCCAGGTAGTGCCACACATGTATTTTTAAAATTTCTACCTGCTAGCCTGTTATCTGAGGAGCAGACATGAACATCTCTTCAATATTTTTCAGGACTGATGGGAATTTTTCAAGTCAGTCTCAGCAGCCACAGGACTACGCTAAAACCCAGGGATATTCTAGCACACACAATAACTGGATGGATGCAGTTGCATTGTTTTTGCATTTTATGGGGTACACAAAAACACAAAACATCCACAAAACCACAGAGAAGCTGTGAGGGACTCTCATCACTGTCAGTGACATTCTGTCAGTGACTGCTCAGACTGAAAATATTTCAGGCACACAGCAGGTTAATAGAGTTGTGGTATTTGTACTGGGGCAATGAAAATAAGTTCACTGACCAAAGTTAGGCACAGCTACTTCTTCCCATGGAAACCAGCTGGTTGGTACTTCTCTGTACTTCTGCTTGGAACTTTATAGTGCCTGGAAAGAAACTCTGATATTTCACTGAAATGTCACAAGGAGAAAGTGACCTTAGTACTAAAACAAGTGCATCAGCTGCTTGTGCTATTGATAATAAACAGCATCAAGCAAACAAAAGGAAATATGCAGTAGAGATGGGCTGGAAATTGCACATAGAATTAATGCTAAACTTTTTGTGAATCTGGCCCCAGCTGACACACAGTTACCGCTTTAGTTCTCTCACAGCTGGGGCTGCAGAGTCTCTCAGCCCTTACCTGCTCAGCTAATTAGCTAATTGCAGGGTATTTTTATCTGTCAGGCCTGAGGCTCAACCTTTCTGTAACTCTGAGGACTGGGCTATAGATTTCTGAGTCCTCTGTCTCTGATGGCATGGGAGAGCTGAAACTCTAGGAAAGGGAGTGTGGATCTGACTGAACTTTGCCAGTAATACTTGCTAAGCAGCTCTCATTTATTAAGTATTTAAATCTCCAGAACTTTTTGGCTCACAGCTTGACTTTTACTGATGCTCACCTTTTATTCTTTAACTATCTTTAGGCATTAGCTAGGAATTATCTTCCTTTATGAAAAGCTATTGGCTGTGAGGAGCACAAGAGCTGTCATCTTTTGTTCCTCTGACCTGCATACTAATCACAGTAGACAGTCTAAAGCAATGCTCCATACTCAAACCATTGGTTTATTAACCTAAGGAGTCATTTCCATTTACACATTCTCCTCAAAGGGCTGCCTGGTACTCACCTGAGCACTAAGTGGGAAAAGCTCAGGCTCTCCAGTGGATGTGCTGGTGTTTTCCTGGATCAGGTGCAGTGTGTTAATGCTCCTAAGCACCTGGCCTCTGCTCTTTCCATTCCATGCAGAGATTTGCTTGGGTGGTGCTGGCTGGTACGAGGTAACCTCAACAGAACAAAACTTTGCTGTCCTGCTGCCCTGAGCGTGGAGCCCACGGAGATTTGGGTGCATCCTTTATGTTGGGAGAATGATCCAAGCACTGCTGGCATCCCACAAACATGGAAACACCTGTACCACGGGGATGCAAATACACCTTAATCACAGCACTATGGAAATGCCCACCTTCCCCCAGCATGGCACAGCAGGGGCAAATCACAAAATAGCTGATTTCTTTCCCTGTGAATAGCTCTGTGTGCCTTCAGTGTGCCACAGAGTTGTTTTGCATAAGAAAATGAGCTGTTATTTTCCACCCAAGCAAACTGTGCCCTTCAGGTGAAGTGCTTTGATTTCATGAACAATCTGTCAAAATATTTTACAGCGCTCTGGGCTCCTCAAAGTCAGGATTTCCAAGTGCTGTACAGTCACAAACCTCCATTGGAAAAGAGCTGGAAACAATTCTCAAGAAAATGTGCAACCAGGAAAACCTGGAATAGCATTAGCTGCAGAAATTTCAAATGAGGCCACAAAGCTGTGAAGTAACCAGAGTGTCTTAATTATGTGCAAATTTTATGGTGAAGAAATGAGAGTTCAGAGTTGTCCTTTTTTAAGGCTTCAGCCTTATCTTCTGTCCTGCTTGAAAACTCTCAAATGGCTGCTGTAGGATTGTGTTTCTCACTAGTTAATTTTAGTTACCTTTCATGGAGAAGGCAATGGTAGAGGCTAGATTGTAAATCTGGGAGTCCGGATAATTTCCTGTAAAGCATAAGGGGGAATTAGGAGGAGGTTACACAAACAGATTCTATTTAGGAAAGGAGAGACAAAAGCTTTGGTATTAAACCAGAAAGAGTTTTATGAGACCAGCTCTAAGTGATCAGGGCACAATAAATGGAAGATAACAACACATTAACAAGGAAAAAAGTAAAAATGGAAGCAAGCTTGGGTGGTAGATAGAGGAAATCCATTTTTATCTTTGGCACAGAGCCACACAGGAGCTTAAAGGGCATTTGATCAAGGCATTTGACTGAAATGCAAAGAACAGAGTGGGATCTGGGATAGGCAGCTGAGCAAGGCGTAAATTCATGAGCGTATGAATCACTGATGAGAGGAAGATGATTTTCTGCAATTTTTTCTCAGCTGAGGTCTTTGGCAGCATGTGTGGAAAGAAGAGGGAACTGCATTCAAAGCAGCAGCTAATTAAGGCAGGCTGAGCAGCTGGGGACAAGGGGAGAGGAAAATGATCTGCTGTTTGTGAGTCACTTAAAAGTTGTAGCATGTAAAATCATGTCAGAGTCGTGTTATTGAGTGCCTGCTTCACTGGCAAGTGGAAATCAGTCTTCCTCTTTGAGATTCTTTATCTTAGATTTCATTCTTGATTCTTGTCAGCTGAAAAATCAGCCAAGCTCTCTTTTGTTCCACAACAAATCCACAACTCAAAGGAGATATTTGGTGCTGCTTATTTCCACCTCCCTCAAGTTAACCAAGAGCAGCAGATCACAATTCAGCCAATTTGAAGCATCTAATTAGACTGAAGTGTTGAAACAGGAGGCAAACCTTAGTGCCACACAAGCCAGCAGATTGTTCCCCTCGTGCTTTGTGGCTTGAGACTTGACCCATGGCAGGAGAAAAGTGCAGTGTTTGAGTAGGATAAGTTATGGTGCTGGCAGGAGGAATATTCTGGGAGCTCTTGCTGAGCCCTTAATGGCACATATAAATGTAAAAAGCTGCTACGTGAAGCAATCTCCAATGAAAGCACTTGCCCAGCAGGCTTTGTATAGGCGTTATTTGCATGAGGGCAGCTCAATAAGAGGATTTGCATAAATGTGGCACGATTCTGCCAAAACTAGAGGAGCCTGACTGTGTTCTCTGGTGCTGTAATTACATCTGTGTAGGGCCAGTCCTGAGCCTGGTCAATCCTGGAACAGCATCCCAAACTTGTACTAAATCCATGCCTAGATCATCTTCAGGACTGCAGCATAGCACTGAATAGTTGAGTGCTCATTTTCTCTCACTGAAAGGAGGCCCTTCTAGAAAAAAAACCCAAAAAAACCTTTGCCAGATAATTGTGTCATTTTGGTTTATCTTTGTGTCCTTTGCTTTCCTTTCTCTGAGTTTATCTTGGCTTTCTTTTTTACAGTAGTTCCCATGGCATTAGTCTGGTGTAAATTTAGCAAGGGTTCATAATTATCTTTGGAAAACACGCATGCATAAATAGCTACCAGGAATATCCTATTTGTTTGTTTTCATCACAAAACTCATAAGAGGGACTAGCACTGTCAGTACCACAGACTGATGGGTTTGAGGAAGGCCTCCCTGGAGATAAGCAAAATTTTCCATGTCTCTGTGAAATTAAATAAAGGGCACCTGCTGACTTCTGTTTATCATTGCAGACCCTTCTGACTAACAGCTGGGCTTTTGCTAGCACAAAATAGTCTTACTCAGGGTACTATATTTGTCATTTGGTTGGATTTTGGAACATAGATGTATTTTTTTCATTTCTTTCCTTCATGGCAATCCATCCAAGACACGGATTCTCTGCTGGTGTGAGGGGACAGAATTTAGGGCAGAATTTAGCTGCAAGTGTCTAGGTGTGGCAACAAATCTGGTGCCAACACTCAGGTGGGGCTGTCCTCAAACCTGTTCCCTTCCTCCAGCAAGGATCCCAGTACATGACACAGGAGCATGCACATTTTAAATATCTGAGAACTGGCATCAGACAGTGCTGGTGGTACTGGAGAGTCCCTCATCACAGAATCCTCAGGGCTGGAAGGGACCTTCAAGATCTAATCCCACCATTAACCTTCCCCACCCACGGTCACCCCCAAGTAGCACAGCCCTGGAACTCTTCCAGGGACTGACCCCCACTACCCCCCTGGCCGTTTTTTCAAGGAGAAAATCCCTATGTCAGGTGCTGACTGCTTCCACTGGCAGAAAGAGCCTGTGCCTGCTGCTGTGAGGTCAGGGCAGGGTGATGGATAAACCAGCAGGGCTCATCATTACAAGCATGGTTCCTCTCTGCTCCCCAGGTAAAGGTAAGCGCTTGGATGTGGCTCCTGGGTAACTGTGGAAATGCTCAGCAGCATTTCCAGGTGGGTTTGGATCTCTGTGCACTATAATTTCATTAATGTGGCAGTGACTGCTGCTAGAATTGAACCCTAGGTGAAGTCTCCACATCTTTCTCATCGATGTACTGATGATAAATCAGATCCTGACAACTCTTTAAGCAGATCAGGTTTATTGGAGGTTAATAAAGCAGACAGATCCAGCAGTTGATATGCACCCCAAATTAACCATGATCACAAAGCCCCATCCTCAGGAACTGCACCTCTTCTCCTTCACACTTACAGCAAGGGGAGGGAAAGGGAGAAAGCTTAAATTCCACAAGAAGCAACTTCATGTACAAGTCATAGTTACAGATAAATCCTGCAGCCCTTTCCTAAAATAAACCAAAGTTTAAGGTTGTAAGAACTGCCCCAAGCTTCAAAGTGAGTCTGCTTCAAGTGTGAAAGAAAAGGACAGAATGACTGTGTGTGCTGACTATAAAAATATATATCTGTGTTTGATAGTAGAGAAATAAAAAAAGATTTCTCCTCCCTCTTCTATAACCCTCAGAGAGGATGTTAATGACCAGTAGAACTGAAAGTTCTCTGCCTGAGTCCAAGAGCTGTTAATTTTCAGATACATTTTCAAAATAAAAGGCAGAAAAATAAATACAACAAAGTTTAGTGACAAAGTTGTTATACCATAACTGTTTATAAATAAAAGTAGAAATATTTTATATATACACACATAAACATGACCTGGTATTTAAGGATACACATTGTGTTAAAGTAGAATTCTTGGCCCTTTGTTGCTGCTCATTTAGTTGCAAAAAATTAGAAGATTTGATGCCAAAGCTAATATATACAGCATAACTTAAAAATAGAGCACAGACACATGTAATAAGAAAAATGTACTCCCCAAAAATTAAATAAATATTTTTATATTCCTCTTCCAATAGGCAATGGTTACATTTTAATGATAGATATAATTATGCAGTGCCTTTAGTTAAAACTAATGTAATTTTGCATTGTACCTAACAATGTTCCTGTGTGTTTTACAGTAGGAGAAAATACCACAAATTCTCTGTGCTTAGTGTATGAAATATTGCAAAAACCTAAATACATGCAAAGAGTGAATACAGAGATGCTAACTGTGTTGAAACTCTGCCCTAAATGGTACAGACCCAGGATAATATAAAATTCAAATGGATAATATCAAATGGCACTTTATGAGACTTTCTTTAGGCAGGAAATTCAAATTTCCCCCCCCAAATCTGATCACATCTTTTGCCTGAGTTCAAACAAAAAAAATTCCTGTATGAAAATTCTGCGTGCTGTGACTCACCAATAAAAAATTACCTGCTTTTCTGCAAAAGGGAGATTCTGCTCCAGACTCTGGCCTGGTGTAAATGAATTTTATTTTGCTTTTCTGCTTAGTTACACCTGCTGAGGGTTTGGGTTGGAAACACACCCACATTGCTGTGGGAGCTGGGATAGAGGAGAGCTGAGCTCCACTGTCACCATGGGGTGAGGTCAGCAGCATGCCCTGGAGATCATTGGCAGTGATGGAGTAGGAACTCTATTGGATAACATCAAATAGCATTTGATGAGATATTTGAGCTCTGCTGTTGCCACGGGGTGATGTCTGGGTTGGTGCCCTTGAAATCGTTGATGCTGAAGGAATGGGAGCTCTGTTGGATAACATCAAATCTTATATATGTATATATATGCAATTAGACATTTGAGCTCTGTTGTCACCATGGGATGGGGTCTGGCCATGTGCCCTGGAAATCTTTGCTGATGAAGGAGCTGAAGATCTGTTGGATAGAGCTCTGTTGTCACCACAGAGTGAGGTCTGGCCATATGCCCTGCATACTGTTGACGGTGAAGGAGTGGGAACTCTATTGGATAGCATCAGATGGCACTTGATGAGACATTTGAGCTCTGCTGTCACCACAGGGTGAAGTCCGGCCACATGCCCTGGAAATCATTGACGGTGAAGGCGCAGGAGCTTTGCTGGATAACATCAAATATTAGATATATATATATAGTGAGACATTTGAGCTCTGTTGTCACCATGGAGTGAGGTCTGGCCACATGACCACACAGTATTGACAATGAAGGAGTGGGAAGTCTGTTGGATAACATCAAATGGCATTTTATGAGATATTTGAGCTCTGCTGTCATTGCTGTCATCACAGGGTGAGATGCCCTGGAAATCGTTGATGGTGAAGGAGCAGAAGCACTGTTGGATATCATCAAATATATATATATATATATATATCAAATACTATATATATATGTATATAATGGGACATTTGAGCTGTGCTGTCACCACAGGGTGGAGTTTGGCTGCCCACCCTTGAAATCATTGGCAGTGAAAGAGCAGGAGGTCCATTGGATAGCATCAAATGGCACTTGATGAGATACTTGAGCTCTGTTGTCCCCACGGGGTGAAGTCCAGCATCATGCCATGGGAATCATTGATGGTGAAGGAGCAGAAGATCTTTTGGATGACATCAAAAGGCACTTTTGGAGACATTTGAGCCATGCTGTCACCACAGAGTGGGGTTTGGCCGCGTGCCCTTGAAGTCGCTGACGGTGAAGGAGCGTGAGCGGCGGCGCAGCGGGGCACGGGCGGGGGCCCTGCCCTGCAGCAGCCCCAGGTAAGGAGCAGACCTCAGGAAGCGAGGGTAGCTGTCCTGCTCCATCAGCCTGTACACCGTACTCTGCGCCGCCTCGAACGTGCTGCGCACGGGCTGCCCCATGCTCCGGCTCGTCAACTCCTTGGTGTGAAAGTCCAGGTTCACCTGCGGGAGGAGGAGAAGGGGATTTGTTCATGCATTTCCTGTGTTGTTATCCACAGCACTGATACTGCACACTGCTGAAAGGCTTTCCTGATAACAGCGATGCCTTAAGCTTTAGATTCATATTTTCCAGGTTCTGTACTGCATTAGTGTGTGACTCTGAACTCCATATAAAGTGTTACAAGTTCTCCTCACAGCTCAGGCACACACAACAATCCTTTTCCAGCCCCAGAACCAAGGACACCACTGCAGCTTCAGCCCCAAAAAGTGCAAACAGCAAGGAACTGAGGAGAGAATCTGGGAGGATGGGACTGCAGAACCTGGAGCTGGAATTGGACAATGAACCCCAATATGGGAATGGACCAAAACTGATAAAAGTGTGAAAACTCCTGACTCTGAGTTCTATCTGGGTGTAGCCACAGCCGGGCTCTTGCACTGTCCAAGGTGAATCCTTGGAAGGGCTTTTACTAAATCCCTGCTTTATTCCTTTAACTCTGTCCACCCTCTGTTCTAGGAAGCCTCTCCAGGCATCAAGAGGACCTCGAATCCCCCATACAAGAGGATATTAGCACAACACAATTGGTGTGTTCACCTTCAGTGATGGCTCTCAGAAAGTCTCCACAAATGTACCCTTGGTACCATGGAAAACTGGTGAAACAGAAGATAAACTCTGATATTTGACTAGAAGTAACTTTTCAACAGTGATCGCTGTATAGTTGCAGCTTCCCAGCTTTGCAATATCAGTCCATTTCAAATCTCCCCTGCTCTCATTTAGGATTAAAGTAGAACATGTTCTAATGAGATGACATTAGAGAATAGTTAAAATTTATTGTTTCTGTGTCGTCTGGGTGATAGGAAGGTTAGAAAATTCTAATTTTTTTTTTTTTTTTTAATTTAGATGGGTCTCTGGAGGCTTTAGATTGGAAAAGCAAAACAAAATTACTATTTGCTCCATGTGCTGCTGCATTCACCCTGGGAAATATTTAATAATATGAGAATTTTAATTAAGTGACAGACACCGATTCAAGCACGTTATTTTGAAAAGTAAGATAAAATATATAAAAAGTCAAAAGGTGTCTTCTATAATGTTTTTCTTTTCCTCCCTGAGAGGTGCCTGTCATTTCCGTACAACTAGTTGGAACAAATAGTCTAGATCTAAGAGCTGAAGGGCAATTAGTGATCAGATAAGGGTCCACTCATCCAAAATGTTATGATCCCATGGAAATACAGGCTCAGAAATTTGTGTCTAAAAGCATTCTGCTGGACAAGGAATTAAAGGCACACAGCAGGGAAAAGAATGAAAGGAGACATAAGTCCTTAAAAGTGGGAATTTCCTAGGAAAAGCAGATCTGAATCCTAATGCAATCTATGGGAATTGCAGTGGAAACTGCACCACTTTGCAATCCCTTCACTAAAATTAGAATTACACCTCTTTCACCCTCATCACAAGGTAGCAGAAGTTAGTGTTTAACTTCTGCTATTCTCGAAAATAAAAGTAATACAGTATTGGCAAGGGACATATTTGATCTGCTCAAATGTGGTAGAGTTACAGCAAACTGTATCCCTAAAGACCTATTCAAGAGGCTGATTTACTGAGAAGTTAATAATCTCCCAACCTGTTCATCTCCTTCTTAGGGCAGGCAAAAAAATACTTTGTTCATTTATGAGTCCTTTCTAATGCACTTCAGTAAAATGGAGAAGCTGGAAACATGAAAACCTTTTTCATTCTTAGGTTACTAAAAAAGGCCTTAGTGTTAGTGAGGATTGTCATATCAACATTGTTTTGTGTTGGCAGTAGCATACCAAGGATATACAATTGTTGTGGAGGGTAGAAAAGGGAGAGGGAGGCAATCAGGGCAAGGCCATGCTCCTTCCAGAGTTTTGACTTTTATGGAATTCTTCTTATGACAGGGGGCTGCAGGATTAGCTCTTGAAGCACTTTTTAAAAGCGGATTTCACTGGATGCAGTTGTGTCAATCAAACACTGTGTGTTAGAGGAAGGTCCATACCTCTTTTGGAGCATCTTTCTGTATGAATGTTTCAAAAATGGTCTTGGCTTTTGGCAGGAGTTCTTGTGCACTTTTGCTTTTCTTGTAATCCTCGCAGGCTATCCAGAACTCAATGTTCTCCTCGCTGAACTCAGTTTTCAGAAACTTTGTGAAGGCATCCAGCCCAGCTACAAAAGGGAAAGTTGAATTTCATTAAAAAGTATAAATAAAAAATCCTCATCAGACAGTTACTCTTTCAAAGAGTCTGTGCAAAGTAGTAAAATATGTTTTGCTCCCTTGGAATAATACCATATCACAGATAATTATCTTAAAATGCATAATTGTTTTAAAATAAGTGCAGTTTCTCCATTGCGATCCTGCAACTCCTATTACAGAATTCACAGCATCAGTAAAAGAATGCTACCAAGTTCTCATAAATTTAGAAAAAACATTAAGCAAAACATGTGAGATTATGTTGAAGTGCTGGACTTTATTCCAGCTGAATATCAATTTAGGTTGATCAGAAGACTATTTGACTCTTTGCTCATAAGTAAACTATCCTTCATCAGCAATTTAAAATGGAT
>VRYO01001717.1:4401018-4428364 GCA_009812075.1 Sialia sialis | reverse complement strand
GAAGTGCGGCTTATATTCAGGTGCGGCTTATAATCATGAAATTACTGTAATTTGTTTTATCCTGCTGTGGTTGTGCTGAGGATATTTTCTTTCCAAGCACACTTCATCTGTGGAAGCAATGCAATTGTGTGAATGTGAGCTGCTGAAGGAACAGATTTGAAAAGCACACAGTGTCCAGCACCAAGGCTGAAACGTGTGCCCCTCCCAGATGAAGGCAGGAACATATGTGCATTTGATAATTGTGGGAGCAGCAGGGCCTCTCAAAGCATGGCCAGCTTGGATCCAGTCACTGCCTTACAAACAAACTCTGTCAGGAATGACAAAGTCTTTTCTTAACTACATGGAACATATGCAGCCAGGAATGTTCGAGCAATATTCAGATTAAATGCTCCTGTTTACTGAAGGGACTGTTTGCTGTCTGCTGTATTACTTTGTTGCCTTGGATTACAATACAGGATGTGATAGAAGGTATCTATGCTATCACTATCTGTTGAAGCTGAGGGCAGTGATCCTGATCTCTGTGGGAGATATTCTGCTAATGGGCCATCCATTGAAACCAGGTAGGGCAGTGTTCTTTATCTTTTCCACAACCCATCCTTCCTGCAGGGAGTTATCTTCTGTTAATGGCCATTGAGTCCAACTGTGGGACTGATAAAATTACTGCATCCCATTAGGAGTTGCTCCAGCCAGTGGGAAGAGCCTAACATTTCTTACCTAGCTAAAAACAGTTTTAGGACACTAAGGTAGCCTTTTTTCCCCTGGACTCCAGAGGAAAACTGGACTTTTCCACATCATCACTGGATCTTTGGAGGGAAACTGCATCTTCTCCAGGAGCACTGCTCCAACTGAACCACAGCTGTCACTACAAGAGGACTGTAGTCACCCTTTAATGGGACTGCTACCAGCACCCTTGCCTGATGGGATGTCAGGTTATATTCTGGCTTTGTCAGTGTTTAGGGTTTGTTTCTTTGTAGTATTGTATTTCTACTTCAATTTTCTTAGTAAAGAACAGTTATTTCTGTTTCCCATATCTTTGCCTGAGAGACCCTTAATTTCAAAATTGTAATAATTTAGAGGAAGGAAGGTTTATATTCTCCATTTCAAAGATAGGCTCCTACCTTTCTTAACAGAAACCTGTCCTTCAAACTAAGACATTTGTTCAATAAAACACCAAACTCAAAAATTATTTCAAACTATCTTCACAAGTTGACAGCAAGCCTGAGAAAACAAGGAGAGCAGGAGGCACATGCTGCTATAAATGACCCATCATACCTAGTTTAGAAAAGTGCCACCTCTATTTAAGGGCATAACTGGATTTTATCATTTTCCATCCTTTACCATCAACTTTCCATCCTAAAAGTCTGCATGGAGAAAGAAAAAAATACTAACCTTTCTCAGAAAGCAGTTTGTCAAAAGACTCTCCCCACTTCACTGCTTCTTCAGGAGACACACTGCTTGGGAAACAGAAAGGAGTTTTGAAGGATTTTTCAGTGTGCATTGAGGAAGATGTGTGTCACACATCATCTGCTACCACTGGAGTTCAGGACTCTTCCACAAAGCCTTTCCTTAGGTCACCTCACTGAGGGACACCATTCTTTTAGGGACTTCAGGAACATTTGTTTTAACTCTTTCCTGACATTTTTTTCCTGCAGAGTTATACTTCTTTTCTCTTTTTATCAAAGCATCAGAGCAGAGGATTTTTGCTGTGATATTTGTGTTGCCCTACTAATCTTTGAGGGAATTGAGACCATGCAGCATGGTAGAAGTCACAAAGGAAGCAGGTCTTGTCAGCTATTTAAAGTTGAGATACTCATGCAGAGATGTGGTTTTGAATATGCTCACTCTGAGGCTGTTACCACAGTCTGCTTTTAATGAAATACGCAGAATTCTCTAGCCTGAAGACAAAATTGTAGCAGTATGGTTTAGGTGTCAGTCTTACAGGGTAATAGCACATGTAGTCTGGTTTGTCTACCACAGGCATTTCAAATGTCATGCTATTCCGAGACACTGTGCCTCATTTATAAAACTCCTCATCCTCTTCATCAAGGATGTCAAGCTGCATGTTTCACTTTGATTTCAAAAAATCTGCCCTAGGAAACAGCAAAGAAAGGACAAAAAAAAAGGCAATTTTTCTCAGTTGCTCTGTGGATATGAGTGTTTAGAGCCATTTTTATTCCAGGGCAAATCACAGGACACTGAAAGTATCAATAAGTGACTGGTCCAGGATTAGTTGGTCATATCAACTTCTTATGGACTGAACATTTCTGGAATGTGATCCCACTTCCTCATCAAGTCTTGCTGATTTACACAGCCTGGGGTCCCTTGGCAAAACCTATAGACAAGTGAAGTTTAGCTGAAAGGAAATTCCTATCTCTTTGGAATGGAATTTAAGCCAGTAATGACCCTGGGTTTGCACAAAACTCAAAAGGAAGAATTTTTATTTTTTCTTTTCCCCCAGTTTTAATAGGTGTCATGTGTTTCATGGCTGAAGTCACTGCTTGCAGGAATGAAAATTTTAGCTAGGGAGAGGAAAATAGTTTGTGAGGAGAGGTGCAAAGGCTGGAGAAATGAAATACAGAAAAGCAGAGGGATTCTGAAGTCAGGGAAAACGAGACCTCACTCCCTTACAGAGTTATGAGAATTACAAAAAGTACAGTGATGTAAGTACAGGAATTATTTTGGTCATAGTGAGAGATAAAGCCTTATGACTTCGGAGCACACATTGAGCCCACAAAGCAGGGAATGCTGGAGAGGATCTTTGCTGGGTTTGGAAACTCCTCGTGCAAGTTTCTGCTTTTCCTTCAGAATCTGCAACAACCTGAGAGCCTCAGAGACCCCAACACCTGAGTGCAGCAGTCAGCTTGTGCAATAACAGACAGAAACCAAGATTTGTTCAGCTTTGCCACCTTTTAAATAAGAGAAGAAACTAATTAAAACTAATGGATAAACATTTAAACTAAAAATTGACTTTAAAACAAGAGATTGTTTAACTTTTCTACTATTACCCCAATTTCCATCTGCATTAAATTCTCTCTCTACTTCTTTTAGCAACTCTGTGTGAAAAATGGAAATCATAAAAGATAAGTAAATCACTTAATACATTTCACACTATTATCTCAGTTTACTATTTGAAAAAGAGTAATTTTTTTTGTTTGGGTTTTTTTTTTCCATTTTGGACAAATGTAATTGTCACTTTAATCCAAATATAAAGACCAGCAAGAAAGAAAGGTGGAATGAGAGTATAATTTTTATGCCATGATGCTGCAGAATTCTACATATTCCTTCTTCTCACTGAGGACCTACAAAGATAATTTTTAATATATCAGTGAGACCTTGGTACCCCATGGAAATGAGGAATTGAACTCTAATGGAATTCAGTAAACCCAAAATTGTACCCTGCATGTTTATGGTAAATATTAGGGACAATACCACCAGAGTGTTTCAATTTTGGGGACAAGAGTGTTCAACCAATTGCTGAAGTCACCGAGGAGCTCTGCATTGAGTATTTAACACACCTGTTAAATGAGTGTTAAATAATGTGTGCATCTGTACATCACAGAAGTCTTTGGAAAACCTGCCTTGCTGGGAGCTGTGTGGTTTTCCTGCAGGCTGCATTTCTGAGTTGATTATTGCTTTGTACAGCAACTATTGCTCTACTCACTCCCACCAAGGCTGCTGGCACGCGGTTTAAACCTCTCTGCAAGTGTTTGGGAGCAGTGGTGAGGAAACCCTGCTGATCACCTCAGTGCAGTTCTGCAGTGTTTGCATGCTTGGGGCACACTGGTGACTTCCCAAATTGTGACTGCCCAGCCTGAATGCACACGCAGGCACAGGAAACATCCTGAGTCACACAGGTAGGGAACCCCCAACCCACTCAGTTTCTTGCAGAGTTTACCTTGCTGCTTTTGGCAAGCTGCCAGGTTTGCCAAGGTGATCCCCTTCATGGAATTCAGGTTTCTGCAGGAGCAGGCTCAGCCTGTTTCTCTTCTGCTTAGCTCTAGGACAGAATCAGAGAAGCTTTTCAAGAAACCTTGCAGAGAGTTGGTTTTTCCCCCTAAAACATTCTCTGCTTCTGAATTATAGATTTCCTATTTTCACTTACATCATGTTGGCGTTACTTCTCCTACATATATTATTCACATTAATGGTTTTTTTCTTCATAGCTTGGCACAAATTTACATGTGAAGCATTGGCAAAGAAAAATAGAAATCCTTTCATTTTCAGCATCCTCTTAATTTATTTCAAAAATGAAGGGGCCAAACTTCCCATTAGAGAACATAAACAGTTGGCTCAGCGTCTTCTACTTTTAATGTTTCACAAAGAAAAAAGGAAGTATTGCTTCCTGTCACTTGAAATTTTTGAAAAAAAGCTTTCCCGGATCATATTCAGGCTCTAGAAAAGCACTTCTCAGAACTTCTTGCAACCTCTCTTTCTTAGTATTTTTTGATCATTAATGTGATTTTTTTCTTGATGACAAGAAAAAAAAAAACAAACAAACTATTAAAAAAACCAAGAGGTGGTTTGAGATAAGTTTTCCTAAAGAGTTAATATTTTGCACATACAATGTCTAGGATTTCAGCTCAGGAGTCCTCACCCAAAATGAAATTAGCTGTGCCCCAAATTCACCCCCACAATCTCTGCTGGAAGAATCCTCCACACAAATAGAACGCTCAGAGGGTCGGCATGACCCAAACACTCACCCAGCCTTGCTTGCCTTGTGTGGCTCTTCCTTAGCCATTGTTTTTTTGTAAAAGACTTTGTCCTTGGAAGCAGAAATGTTGAGTTGGGGGAATAAAAGAAGTGGGTTCTCCATCTTGCTCCTCGAGAAGTTTCAGGCAGGGCTCCCTCGGCTCGCTGGCCCCGCTGGGTGCTGGCCCAGGCTCTCACATGCTGCTGGCCAGCCCAGCCCGGTGCCAGAGCAGGAGGTGGCTCTGCAGTGGCCACTGCAGCTGTGCCCGGGCTCTGAGGACAGCTGTGCCCTCGTCATTTGGGGAAGTGACACTGCAGCTCCAAACCACAGCCCCGAGTGCGGCTGCTCGCTCAGCTCAGCTCCCGTGGGTGACACCAGCCCGTGCTCCCAAACACCTGCACAGCCCTGCTGAAATCCACCTGAGTGACAGGGATGTCACAGGGAACAACATCCAGCCTTGGCTTCAGCTCCCAGAGCAATCCCACGGGCTGGACACAGCTCCATCCACTCCCAACCCTGAGCTTCTCAGCCTCTTCTCCAAGCTTTGCCTGACCAACCATTCCGCAAGCAAATATTTCAAATGTTGTACTGATCAACCATTCCGCAAGCAAATATTTCAGTTTTTGCACTGATCAACCATTCTGCAAGCAGATATTTCAATTTTTGTACCTTCCTTTGGAGATTACAACCAGCCGCTTCTAATTTCCAGCTTGTCCACTCAATGCTCCCTCTTTCTCTGTCCATGGATTCAATTTTACTTGCAATCTCCAGGACAGAAAGTCTTTATAATAGATAGAAAGTCTGAACTAAAGATAGAAAGTCTTTCGTTCAGAAAAAAAAAAACAACTAGTGGTTGTTTTGGGGTTTTTTAAGTTTTATTTTGCTACTAAACAACTCAAAACTTCTCATTTCATTTTACAAAAAGTATAAATGCATTAATCTTTGAGGCTAATCAGCACAAATGACCTCTTCACATACAAGTCTGATGCCAGTTAAGTTTCTTGGGTTTCAGTTCAGTTTCTGTTGGAGGTGTCATAGGAACAATGCATCTAATAAAGAAACATCAGTGCTAGCTGAATGAGGCACTGGAAAGGGTTAAAATCAAAGCAGTAGTTAATTGAGTAAGAATTAAATAGTTCTCCTGTTTTTAATGGCAGGGTCTTATTTTGATTTCTCGGGTAGGACACTGAGCTTTGAGGAGAAGACATGACCTCATTACCTCCTATAATTTTGTTCTGTTTTACTTACATAAGTGGCTCTGGTGAGAACTTTTTCTTGTGGAGCTGAGAAGGATGGGAATGGGAGATACTACTTTTCAAAAGAAATATAAAAAACCCAACTCTGCTAGGAATCCAAATTTGGGAAACATTAAAATAAGAAAAAAAAGGTTATCTATTATGATATTTATTTTAAGAGTGAAAAACTGAAAAGCTCTCTTGTGCTACATGTGTGATGCAAATTTTAAAATCAGAATGAATGGGAAACAGTGCACAACTGCCTTTTGTAACCCAATGGGCTCCAAGAAGCAGGATTTAAACCTCATCTTCAATTCCAGAGAAGGCTCATGCATCATATCATGCATATTTCAAACTGGCTTTAACCACAGCTGTGTTTAATAATTTATTCTGCCTTTTATAGATAAGTAAATAAGTATAGACTCCATGATTTTATTTCATTTTTCTGCAATAGTAATGGTCACATGAGCATTTTTTTACCTGTTATGCGTATAAAATACTGTCTGAATTTTGTCACCTGTTGAAAACATTTTTAATTGTAGCCCCCACAGTCCATCTAAGCTGATCTAAGAAAGGTTTGGAGCATGGAGTATAATTCAGAAGTGAATGATCTGTGCCAGGCAGCTCCAGATGGGGATGAGCAGCTGTGGACCCTCTTCCAGCACCCACCAGCCATGCCCTGAGGGTCCAGCTCACTTTTCAATCACCCCACACGGGTTTCATGCCTTAAATCCTTGGATTGTTCCTGTTCTACACTGCAGCAGTTGTGTCAGTCCTGACTGCAGCAGTCAGGATTTGAGAATTCACTTGGAAATCTGGAGGAGTGTGGAGAGGGAGGGAATAATCACAAACAATCTTTCCTCCAGGCACACACACTTTTTTTTTCTTTTTTCCCCATTAATAGAAAGCTAATATTAAATCTAGGCCACGAAGTAGCCAAATTGCCTCCAAGTCAGTCTGTGTTTTGTCAGCACTGGTGCTGGTGCTAATGAGCATCCCTGTTTTGCACGGAAGGCTACAGTAGTTATAGCAACAGGATTTATTAATGACCCTGGAAATGCTTCTGGGCCATTTTGGGCGCTGCAAGATGATGAGAGAGGAAAAGGAATAAGTTATTTTAGAACCAGAAAAAGCAGAACCAGAATATTATGTTGATGACATGAGTAGAGATGTAGAAAGCTCTAAAAAAACTTTGTGATGAGAACCAAATGTCCTGATTCCCAACTGTTTCTCTAACCACTGAAACATATTCACAAATCTGTTGGGAAGGATGCTACTAATTTTTAATCCCTGAAATCAAAATTCTCTCTGAAACTTGAGAACAATATTGAGTTAATGTTCTGTTACTTGTAGAAATACATTTTTTAATGGTTAGATGAACACCAAATGCATTTTCATAACAATCTTCATGTGACACAAAAGTAAAACTGAATAGAGCATAAAGTGCAGGATGATGAGGTGATGTCCTGGTCCTTTTCAACATGAATTTCTGTATTTCTTTTTCATGTAAAGACCTTTGAAGACCTGAAAATTAGAATTACGTGTTTTGAATGAATTCAGTTTTAATTAATAATTTTGCTCTTTGGTCACTTCTGACTGATTTATCACTCCTATATTTATGTTGTTTATTCCTCATTGGAAATATGTAAACCAATTGGAAATATTGAAATTGAAATATGTTTCCTTATTGGAAATGATAATTGGACCTGAAATTTAATAATAATATGATCCAAGTTATGGTTGTTTTTTTTAATCTCTTTCCGACAAAGCAAATCCAGAAGGAAAATAGTTTAATTGGAAATGTCCAATAGAGGAGCTTGCTAATTCAGGGAACTTGTTTGGTGTTACATCCCAGGGGAGGGGGTTGGCATGAGAGATTTTTCAGTCCCATCAGGAGAATCATTGCACACAGCTCACGTTTAAAACCGTCCTTTGTTGCTGCTGTTGAAAAGGAAGGAAACAAAATTGGGCTGTTGCAGATAATGAAACATGACAACAATGACAGATAATGAAGCACTGACAACAGGAACATAACATTTTGCTTTTGGGGTCTGCCAGCCAGGCATCCCAGAAGGATTTCTGAGCCCATCCCCGGTGGAAACTCAAGGCTTGGGAATCCACATCAGAACTTGTGCTGGAGAAAGTGTTTACATCCGTGCTAAACTGAATTAATGGATTGGTTCCTTTGGAAAGGTCAGGACAAGAAAGCGAGTGTGCAAAGTTGTGAGCTGTGCTCATTTCCTGCTGGCCCGTGGTTGGGATCTGTTTGCATGTGACATCCATCAGTGTCACCATCAATGTCCACAGCCACTTCCTGGCTGAGCCACAGGCAGCTGTGACATCAGAGCTCATCACACAGGGCAGTGGTAATGAGCAGCTCCGGAAAGCCTCACCTTCCTCACTCCTAAAATGGGCTTTATTCAGTGTGCTATTCACAGGAAATGCTGGAGGCGGGAATGTTCTCTAAACCCTGCCCAAAATATCCTTCCCACTGCAGTTCTGCACTCCTGGATTTATTCCTGTCTTACAGAAACACAGGACTCCTCACATGACAACCTGCTCCTGGGGTTTTTATGTGGTTTTTCTTTTTCTAAGAGATTTTACCAACCCATAAGAGTTTTCTGGTCCTCCTGGTCCTCCTAATCCACCAACTATTAACCATAAAATCAAACTCCCTAGAGCACACAAGGGAATAAAATCTGTGTTGCATCAGGACTGAGTCAGCTATCACTGAACCACTGGGTGATTTAAGCAGAGCCGATGTGCTTCATGCCAGGCATGCCCTTACTCTGCTTTTCTAGACAGAAAAAAAAATATTTTTATTCTATATTTTATTTACATATATTATTTTATTATTATTTATTTATCTATATATATTATATTTATAGAATATAAAAAATAGGGGAATATCCCAGGATGCTGCAGTCCAGGCTGAGCTACCAGAGCAGGCACTGCCAAACCTCCAGCACGAATCTGCATTTTTTTTCCCCAGAAAATATTATAGTAAATATATTATAATAGTATAATATATTAATATAATATAATGTAATATATAATATAATTAATTGATATAATGTAATTAATATCTATTTTTGCTATATTTTGTTGTTACTTCTTCCTGATAGCGCTTTGTTCTTGCATCCTGATTTACCTGAGGCAAAAAGTGCTAGGGCTTACAAAGAGGTACAATAGATTTCCCATCAGGGCAGTAAAAAATTGGTACCCAAAAAACTTTAAAATATGTAGTTAGATTTCCATGTGAATATGTAAATATAGTATCTCCAAAATCTGTCAAAAGAAGACAGCATTTGAAGATATAAAAGCTACATGTCACTCTGGTTTTTCTCTTCAGTAATTACCCAGAGATGTTCATCACGAAAATTAGGTAAAAATAATTTTACATCACATTTCAGTGCAATCTTCAGAATGACTGAGAAATTTTCCAGGAAGGTTCATCTTATTTTTGAGGATTGAAAAAAGCTTTATTCTAAAATGTGAGCTGGGCCAGTTTTATTTCCTATATTATGAAAGTTTGCAGTAGCAGTTTTCTTTTCCTACTCCCAAACTTAGAAATTTAATGAGAGTTTGGATTCGAGGCAGGGACATTCTTGTCAGTCTTTGCCAGTCAGTCCTAGTCTCGCTTCCTCTTTGCTAATACCAGAATTTCCAACGAAAGCCTTCTGTCACCAGTGATCAGGGTACCAGCAGCTTTCCCAAAACTGCCATCCAGTTTCTTCAGATTTGCAGGAATCCTGCAGGAAACTTGCTGGTTACCCAACACAGTGAGAGGCTGTGAATCCTCGAGAGCCTTCAGGGAAGCTTCAGGCACAGCAGAGTGAAGTCCTTGTGTGAGTGTTTCATTCCAGTCGTGCAAGAAATCTTATCTGATTTGTTTGTGGTGTTGTGTTGGAGACTGTGTGATCTTTATCTGAGAGCTTTTGGGAGCCAGCAGATGTGAGCAGCAGCAGCAGGAACAATTGAACCCATCCTTCATTCTGCACTCTGGGCAGCACGATGAATTTTATGAATTCCTCACTGCCACCCAGTGCTGTTATGAGCATGACAAAAGACCTTGATATTTGGGCACTATCCATTCCTCGAATTTTTCAGGCTTTTAGCCTGAGTCATGGCGTGCTTTATGATTATTTGGTGGTGGGTTTGATGATACACTTCTTAGCTTTTGCACGAGTTGTCCATGGTGACCTCTGGTTTTCACACCGGATTCTCATCAGGCCCAGTCTGCTGCTCCTGTCTTTCTCCTCTGTGTTTTTCTGCCACAGCTACAATAACTGGAATCACAAAAATAAGTTCTGCAAAGCTTGCCAAAAATGCTTCCTCAAAAGAGAGGAAACATGGTATTTGCAGTTTCAGTAGGCACACTAGGAAGACAGCTATTCTAGTCCCTCTGTTGAGTGAAAGCAGGTGATCATTTATCAGCTTATGCCATCAATTTGATAAACATAAAACTTTAACAAGTTTGATATTGCTGTGGTCACCAAATCTAATACAAAAGTTGCACTTCATCTGTGGCCAATCAGCCCAGATTGCCTGAGGACAGACCCTTGATCTGAAATGTGTCCTTGTGGTGGCATGCAGGAAACAATTTCTATTCCAGTTGGCAGTGACCACAGGTCAGTTTTTGTAATTCCTAGGGAAGGTCTACAGATCAGGAGAGTTTGCTTTACTTAATCCACAAGTGCCTTTCAAATCCTAATTTAGAGATTTTCACTGAGGCTACGGAAGCGGGATTTTTTTTCAACCCAGAATGGTCTCCAAGTTGAAAACGTTTGCTTTCTGATTATCAAATTCCAGTCTCATGCTGCCAGTGCAGATACATGTTGGCCAGAGCAGGGATATATGGGCACCCAGCTCTTCCAGTGCCAAAATAAAGCACCTCAGGTGTTGGCTGACAGTAGCCACGGCTGTCCCGGTGCTCCCTCTGTTGGATAACTTCTGGCATGTCCTTCCATTAACATGCTCTATTTCTTCTCTGCCTGCCCTGACAAGGCAAAACCCCGAGGTTTAGAGCTCTCTGGGAGCAGGGTCAGACCTGCAGCCAGCAGAAAGAGCAGCTTTGGTACCCCCATGTGTCCATCCCACACCTCCAGCATCTCCTGCTGAGTCACACAGAACCACAGAGTTGGGTTGGAGAAGAGCTCTGAGATCAGCGAGTCCAGCCCTGACACAACAGCCCCTTGTCACCCAGGCCATGGCACTGAGAGCTGTGTCCAGTCCTTAAACACTCCAGGGGCAGTGACTGCAGCACCTCCCACATTCCAGCATCCCATCACCCTTTCAGAAATTCCTCTGAATGTCCAACCTAAAGCTCCCCTGGAACAGCTTGGAACTTTGGTCCTCTTGCCAATAGCCCGGGAGGAGAGGCTGGATCCCACCCAGTTCCAATCTCCTTTCAGACTTCCCTGGTACCTGCAGTTTTGCTGCCTGGCTCACACCAATTCATCCCAGCCATTCCCCACAATGTGAGGATCCTTGTCAGCAAAAGAGCTGTCCCTCATGACTCTGCAAACTCAGAGCATCAACCCTCAGTTTAAAGATCATTTGTATCAGACAAGCCTTATGCTCCTGCTGAGGAGGACCTGGATGCTCTCGTCACCTTGTGATGGATCTGCAGTATCCAGAGCTGAGTGATCACACACTGCCCTCCTGGTCACCCACCCAGTGACAGACCCATCAGTGACAAATCTTTGGCCCTGTTTATTTCTGCTCCTGTTACTTGTGTGGCAGGGCTGTGCAGACGTGGCCAAAGCCACAACTTCTCCCTTGACGTTTGCACCTGGAGTCCTTATCTGGCAGCTGAGTGCGTGCAGGAGCCCGCGTCATCTCAGCTGCACAAAAACAGGTGGGCTGGGAGCTGGGCTCCTTTTCTGCCTGCTGAAGGATCATCTGGCACTGCTTTGCCTCAGTGCTTGCCATGCTGCACTCATTTAGCTGGTGTGTGATGGTTATCTGAGCAGAGCTGCAAACAGGGAACCCCAGCAAGCCCTTGGGGCAGAGCCAGAGCAGACCTTTCAAAGCAAAATCCCGGGTTTGTGCCTAGCACATGTCAGGGAAAGCCTCCTGTGCCACAAGTGAGTCTCTCTGAAGTCTCACTCAGGCTAATGCACAACGTGCTCCTCTTCAGGTGCCTTGTTTATCTGCACTTTCTGCTTACCATCACTTGAGGGCAGTTAAGCTCATGGCAGGCCTTGCTCTAGCCAAGTGTGATTTGAGCAAATGTTAGCATTTTAGCTGTTAAAGTAAAACCCAGCAAAGCCGAGGAAAAAGTCCTTGCTTTTTGGCTGATGGTGTCCAGGCTGTGCCAGGGAAGCTGTAGCTGTTAATACCATCTTCCTGGATGGGAGAGGATGCTCTCCCTTTGCTTCAACACCTCCTGCTTCAGCAGATTGGCTGGTGCTCCCTAAATCACAAATGCTATGTGTGAGCATTTCTTGACACAGTCTGGCCTGTGCAGGGCTAGAATTCTTGGACAGAATTTGCTGGCAAACCATGTTAGTCATGTGAAAAAATTGTGGTCCAGTGACCAGTGTCCATCTCCCAGTGTGTAACTGCAGATGAATGCCACAGCAGTGACAGGAGGCTGAGTAAGTTCAGCCAAAATCAGCTTCTTGGAGAAGATGGAAATTTCCTAACTCTCATGCCCGGTCTGAGTGACTCAGTGGCTTTGTATGGACACTGTGTGGGGTGAGAAATGAGCACCAGAGCTCTCCAAAAAGAGGGGGGCAAGAGGGAAGGCCAAGCCGTGTGTGGGGCCATGAGCCCTCAAATCCCACAAGATGTGTGGTGAACACCACACCAAAATGATGCTCAGTGGTGTTTACTGACCCTACAGCAGGCACACATCTGGCAACCCTGGCAGTCCCTGTGCCATCCCTTCCCCCTCCCAGTGGGATTTTTCTCCTGAATTTTTCCTCTCTGCATTGGCAGCTGTGAGCTTTGGCAGCAGAGGTGTGGGTGATGGAGACAACAGCTCCTGAGCCTGGCCTCAGTGATAAACACTGGGGTAAAATATAAGGTGAAGGAAGAGGTGCAGCGTGATTTGCAGTGATACTGAAAGAATGAGCAATATTGCTGTGGCCTTGCAGAGCTCTGAGTGGGCTAATTAACCAGGATGATGGCATGGCTAATTGGACAAGGCTGGGTGTGGTGCTGGTGCAGCTGTTTTGCTCATTTATACAGGGAGGAAGCCTTCTTGATTGAAGCTGAACTGCCTCTGGATCCTTCCTAACATTCCTGATTGAAGTTTCCTTTTGGTGGGACCAGATGCCACCTGACCTGTAGAAAGGATACAGGATGTCCTATCTCTCCTTGCTCTTTGTGAGTGTTGGACCAGCTGGGTTCTGACTCCCTTCAGACCTCAGTTACTCTGTCAGAGAGATTTGAGAGTCTCTGAAAACAACAAACCAGTCAATAACCAGCAAACCAGAAAATCATAGACCAACAATAAGCACAAACCCCCATTAATCTTTGCCTCAGCCCAGCTTAGCAACTGAGGACTGTACCTTGGACTCTCCACCAGTGTGACACGTTCCAGGGCTGCAGCTCCCTGCTCTGGCAGGGAATGTGCACAGCTCTGGCTGAACCAGGTGCTGCTGCTGTGCCTGAGTGATGGGCACAGGTCTGTGCTGAACACAAATCATTGAGCTGCAGTGACAGCAGAATCAAACAGTAAATCCTCTGCCAAACCAGCTGTGCTGCTGCAGGCAGGGCTGTGCTCTGCACACCAGCAGTGGGCAGTCAAAGTCCATCCCAGTGTCCATCCCAGTGTCCATCCAGTGTCCATCCAGTGTCCACCCCACACCCAGGGGTGGGGGCCTGGAGGGGTGTCCCCCACAGCTGGCAGAAAGCAGAAGTTTTGGCTTGTGTTAGATTTCCCCTCCGTCTTAGCACTGCCCTGGAAATTAGCACCTGACAGGAGTCTGCTCTTCCAGGCAGTGTAAGGAAGAAGGTAAAGCAGCTTTGTTTTGTTTTCTGAGATTAATGAGGTAATTTCTTCCCTCCGTGTCCGGGTCCCAGGCTCTTGTATTTTTCATGCTTCATTAGAAGTGTTTGTAATTATATGAGTGGCTTCAGAGGCCAATTAAGCCTTCATTTGGAGGCTGCTCTGGGTGCTGGAAGCCCTCCATTAGCCTGGGCTTCTGCCAGGGAAAAACACTGCATAGTCTTTAACAACTGTACCAGCTCCTATCTGCTTAATGTTGATTTTCCTATTAAGTTCAGCTAATACTTTTCTAATTGTGTGAGCTGGGCCTGAAGCCAGGCCTAGTGACTTTTGCCAGCTGCTTTCCAGCCTGAATCAGAGATGAGCAAAACCCTCCTGAACACTTCCCTGCACACGTGCTGGGCCCCATCCGAACCCGGCTGCTGTCCCCAAAAGTGACTCAGGCTTTGCTCTGTGCCCAGGTGCTGTTTCCCAGGAAAAACCTCATCCAGCCAGGAGCTGTGGATACCAGGGAGCCCACTCAGCAGAGCCTGGCACTGCGTGCAGCTTGTCCCACAAGGTGCCAGAGGGACTCAAAGCCTGCCCACATCTCTGCCTGCCCATGAGACACACAGCAGGAATTATTTTGTGTGGTCTGTCTGGGGCAGGTGATGCACTACAAACTGCCCAAGAGGGCATTCACAACTATTCTATTCTATTCTATTCTATTCTATTCTATTCTATTCTATTCTATTCTATCCATTCACAAGTAGAAGGACATTCACATCTCTTCACAGTGTGGAAGGAAGGGTGCTGACACATTGATGGGGCAGGAGATTTCACTCAAGGAGCTCAGGGATGCTCCTTGACTGAACTCTCCTACTGCTGTGAATGTGCTGCTCATGAGAGGCTGGTAAGAGGAACCTTCCAGCCCAAACCATCCCATGGTTCCGTGAAATTTAGGCGGATGTATAAACTCATTGCTGACCAGCAATGAACCTAAGCACATCTGTTTTTATTTAATAATTGAGCTGCTTTCTTTAATTAAAAATGGCCAGGCAATTAAATAATGTAATTCAAAAAACCTTATTTAATTTCAATTAGCTCTGATTAATGGCTATTTCTTTGAATCAAGATATCCATATGACAGAAAACATCAGTTTTGAATTTTTCATTTTAGGAACATTACTGTCTTTTAACTTTAAAACCCTCGCAGCTCTAACACAATTATCATGTGCCAGTCAAGTTTTAATGCCTTATTACATCCCAGCACTGACAAACACAAGAGGCTCTGAGCTTTGGAGCTGATTTGCTTCTGCAAAGGCCCTGTGGGCTGCAGGCAGTCACTGACAGGGAGCCTGGGCTGTGTGACCAGCTGTGGCCCTGGGGTGACAGCAGTGACCAGAGCTCACTGACAGCCACAGGACTCTTTGGCTCTGCAGATCTTCTGGAGCATTTGTTTTCCAAGAGTTTGTTCCTCTACTAATGCAGGGTTAAGATTTACACGTTTGAAATAGGAAATGAGGCCTGGGAGCCAAAACTGTATTTCTTTTCCTGAGCATAAAGATTAAAATTTTAAAAGCAGCCATATGACAGGCTCAAAACCCAATTCATGGTGGAATTTCTGGCAGCAAAACATGGCTTCTGTGTAAGGTGTTTGGTACACAGGGAGGGAAGTTTAGAGAGCTTGTAATTCACTGCAACACAGCTCTAGACATCCAAGGAAGTTATTACTGTAGATGGTTTCCTGGTAGCATAAAGAAGCAGGAGGGAGCCAGGCTGTTCCAGAGCAAAGCTGAAAACACTAATTGACTTTTACTCGCTGGGAAAGAAGATGTAGCATGACAAATGGCTTTGTGGTTAGGATCATTAGAGGCTGAGGAGAGAGCTGATGGCTAATGGGGTGCACTGGGCAGAAATGGCCGCGTTAGCGTTGCTGTGGGCAATGTGCAAGGTGTGCTCATAAAGCACAGGAGCAGGCAGCAGGACCCTGGCTGGCATGGCTGGCCAGGGGGAAGGGAGGCTGCAAAGGGTCAGTAATAAGATATATAAGTCCAGTGCTCCTGATTTCACATCATTCACATGGGGGTTTATTCCAGCTCGTGGAAGAAGTGAGCTCAGAAATAATCCAAGGGTTAGTTTTCTAACATTAGGCTGGAATTGTCTTTATTTACTTTTACAGACTTGGCCAAAGCTCAAGGCACTCTAATGCTATGTATTCTTCAGTAAACACAATTAACTGGAAACTCAGAAACACTGATATCATCTTTTCCCTCGGGACTGGTCACTGTGAACTGCTGTCTCCAACCAGAAATTCAACTTCCTTTTCCCCCTGGGGTTGCAGAGTAGGTGGAAATCCATTTAGCTAAAAAAAAGTGAGCCATTTTGATGATGCAGCCTAGCTTCCCTTATGGCAGTGGGGAAAGGGTAACAAAGCTTGAGAAGAGTGGGAAGGTCAGGAGTGTTCAGAGCCAGGGGTCCCTGCTGTTCAGCAGGAGCTGGGTGTTTGTCCCTGAGGCTGCCAGGTGGGATCAGGACACACCATGCACCCAACACTCAACCACAAATCTCCACAAACCTGGAGACCAAAGCTGAGCTTTAAATTCCAGTTTTACCATCTCCCCATAGACCCTGTCTGAAGGAATGCAGAAAGGCCCTCTAGAGCTTCACCAAGCTCCAAGGCAGAGGCAGATAAGTTATGTTTTTAATGGGAGCTCTTCACAGTGGTGTTATAAGCCCTTCTCCAGGTGATCCAGTCTAGTACTTCATGATCTTACAGCTGGAAAAATCTTGTCTGCTGCCTAATCCAATCCTTACTTGGTATAATTGAGGACAAACACTTCTTGTCCTTACCCAGCGTGGACTCACTAACAGTTTATCATCTTCCTCTGTGTGAGTGCAGCCTTTTATGGCTGTGATATTTAGGTACTTTATATATCCTTACCCTGTGTCCCTTTGGTCTGCCCATTTCTAGATTGAACAAACTCTCATTCTTCCATCTTACCTTCTAGGTCTGCAGTCTGGACCCTTGCCAGTCTGTCTGCAGCCTCCTTGAAGAGCAATACCCATCTTCCAGCCTCTTACTGAGTATCTGAAGGAGGCAGAGCACAGTGATTATCCCACATGTAGGTGTGTGAGAGATTTATAACAGAAATATTAAGGTTGAAGTGAAGCCTGAATTCCAGTGCATGTAAAGAATGGGGAAAAAACAACAGGGTGAGGATTAAAAGAATGACCTGTACTGATAAGGTAGAGCACTGCTCCCAGAACTGGGTTTCCAGGATGCCATTCCTGGTTGTAAAACTGAGGAATGTGTTTATGGCATGACCAGAAGACCTGCACTCTGCTCAGATCACAGCACAGGCCCCATGTCCTGCCCAGAGAATGGAGCTTGCAGCAATTCACACACCACTGCTTTTCCTTTAGGCCTCCAGGAAAGCAAACATGTCCAGGCTAGGAGAAGCAGATAAGTCTGAAATTTGAAGAGTTTAGCCCATGTTGTTGGTGGCAGAAGGACAGTGTGTACAGCTTAAAGCTCCCTCTTTGCACACTGTCCTGTGCTCCTGGCATCATGGTCCCAGCCTGGTGGCCTTTTACCTCCTGGGGAAAAAAATTGTCTGCTTAGCCATGTAAAAGCTGCTGTGTCTCATCCATTCATACTACACTGACCTTCAGCAGCCTGTCTTTGTGCGTGGCACACTCTGCTCTCCCTCCCCTGCTCCCTGCAGGATTGCTCCTGTTCTGACTCTCCATGCTCCTGCTCTAAATCTCCATGCTCAGGTTCTACATCTCCATGTTCAGGTTTTACATCTCCATGCTCATGTTCTTAATCTCCATGCCCAGGTTCTACATCTCCATGCCCATGTTCTACATCTCCATGCTCATGTTCTACATCTCCATGCCCATGTTCTGAATCTTCATGCTCATGTTCTGAATCTCCATGCTTCCCCTCATTTCCAGTCTTGACTTAAACTGCTTCTAAGCTCTGCACTGCCAGGTTCAGCACTGTCCTTCCATGGCTGCATATTCAGGGGTCCTGGACTGATGGGGAAGGGTGGGAGTGTCTCAAGACAAGCCCCTGGAGCTTTGATCTGATGTACTTGCTGTTAAACAAAGTATTTGCTTGACTGAATTTCAAGCCCTGGATGATTAGGGCAGTTAGTTCATCAGTGGAGGCTGGTTGAGATAGTCATCTTTCTGCACCAGTACTGACACAGGTTAACTGAAAACACATTAGAATAGCTGAATAAAAATCTGATGGGGTTTTGGCTGGGAAAAATTTCCATGTCCTTACATAATAATACCTGATTTGGGGTTCCACGTCTGTTACTGTTGTGTTGTGATACGAAGCAGATACTGTTAGATTTATTTGCTGCAAGACTGTTGGTCTACGCAGAGGGCAGAATATCCTGCCCCTGCCCTCTCATGAACAACTCCAGGCAATAAAAGAGAGGGAAATTGCAGTGGGGGAAGAAAATCCTGCTTTTAGAGCTGTCCCCATTCCTCTTCCTGTACATACTGCATATTACCTTGTGTGACTCATCCAGAACGAACACAAGAAGGATTATAGAGATAATTTCTTCAAAATCTGAGCCTACTTTGGTCTCTGCTGCTGACAGAGTCCAGCCTGCCCCCTGAACTGCCCTGATGGGGTTTGGACCAGGTATGCATATGCTGGAGAATTAAAAAAGCACAGTGGGCTTCAGCCTCTGTTGTTCAGGAGCTGTAAGTAAAGGCAACCCACGGCTGGGTGTAGGAAAATGGAAAAATACAGCACCAGGTTTCATGCAGCAAAGCAACCCTGAGCAGCTCAGCAAGATCCCAGTGATGTACCTTGGACGTGAGAGTGCACAATGTGGGTGGCATCTGCTGACAGACCCTGTTCCCTCCTGGTGTGGGCTCATGGTGGGAAGTGCCTCCTGAGGGGATGTGGCACCAGGCTGGGGATGCTACAGTGGGATGTGCTGCCTCTAGGGCAGTGGAGTCTCAAGTGGGAGCAGTCTGATCCTCATGAGAAATGCCTGGAGCTGTGCTTTAGGGGTCAGGGCACTTCTGGAGCAGGTCGTGCCCTTGGCCACAGCCCCGGCACTTTAATGTGGTGTGATGGGGATGCAGCTGGCACCACAGCTGGGTTCAGGGCCTCCTGCTGCCTTCCTTCACACCTCATGGATCAGAGTCTGCTTCCAGAGGCGCTGATTAACCCTCCAAGAGGAAAGTCCTGCTTGAGCACAGCTTTTGCTGGGTACAGGGAGTACCCAGCTCTGCTCACAAACAGGCTCAGGGGGTGCCTCCAGACCACTGTAGCACCAGGATCTGAGCACCAGCGATTAGCAGGGAAACCAGGCGGCTCCAGGGCTTGTTTGGATTTCTGCTCCATCCTCCCAGCCTAACACACTTAGCACACATCAGGGAGCAGGGCAAGGAGACGCTCTGTTCTCACATCTTGTGAAGTCAATCAGTTACATAATATGAAACACAGGCAGCAGGAACGTGATCAAGTGCAGGGAAGGGACGCATCAAGCACTTTATTGTGGCTGTGGGAGGGGGGAGCCAGGCCTCTCTCTACCCAATTTATCTTTCCCAAACTGCCTTTGGAGCCTGTTTTGCATCAGCTGCCTGTCACTCTAATTACAGCTCTGATTTCAAGGTAGCTTCCCCAGTTCCCCAGTCTAGAGAACAGGAGGGGGAAACACTCCCTGAGCCCCCAGAGCAATTCAGAGAGTTTAAATGAACCACTTCCTCTGCATTAAACTCACAGCAGGGCAGGGATTGCTCAGGGGCTGTGCAGAGTGTGGGGAGAGCAGGCATTCGTGTGAGACAGGTGAGAGGCAGCACCAGGGCAGGATAGCACCCTGTTCAAAGAGCTCCACGAAGGATGGGCATGGCCTTTTTTCTTAAGATAAGGCTTAAACTCAGAGCTCTCGCAGCTTCTGAGAGCTCTCTAGGCAGCTGATCTGGTGAGGTGCAAGTAGGTTTTCTCAGTGTGTATGTCCCCCTGCAGTACCTTCTGCACCATCTGAAGGAGTGTGAGCACCAGGGATCGGGGTATGATGGCAGCATGAGCTCTTGGCTGTTTCCACTCTTGACCCTGCTGCTTGTCATACCAGCAAGTTCTTGGAGATTTCACAGGTCCACGGTGCTTATTCAGGGATGGAGCTGTGCAAGCACAAGCCCACGTCAGAAGAGGCAGACCCTCTGCAGGTGGCAGGAATTGCAGCACCCTGAGGGCAAGCCTCAGAAAAGGACAGGGAGAGTCTCCTTGTTGGTGCTGGCTTAGAAAATGACAGATGCCCATTCTGTTCTGCAGGTTTGATGTGATGGCTTACCAGAAGCTCTGCACAGCTGCTGGCAGCTCAGCCCCGTGTATTTTGGTTGAAGGAAACAGGGTTAAAAGATGGAGAGCAACAAGGAAGAGGAAGCAAAAAGAAATCACTCTAATATGAAACCTTTCAGGCATCTGCCCCTGTCACAAGCAATTTGCTTCTTTGCCTAGCAAACAGCAAGAGCATTTGCTGTTCAAAGCATATCTGAAAGCTGTGGGAGGGTATAATGACAGTGAGGAGCTTCTGGGTTCTCTTGCTCCATTTTGAAATTCATCTCTCATCCTTGTTATATTAGGACTATTTTTAGCTGCTCCTACTCAGAATATAAGTGATTCTCCATGATGCATCTCAAGCAGAAGATGACAGTAAAGATGGTTGGGTGTTGCTCAGCTGAAGAATCATTCTGGAGCCCGTGTGCGGCACAGCTCTCTCAGAGATCCTACTGCACTGTCCGGAAGCACTGGAGCTGTTTTCAGCTCACTGTGACCTCCCTGCAGGTCAGCAAGGCCACTCAGCACGTGCAGATGCTCCCTCCAGAGACAGCTGGATGTCCCTGGAGATCTGGCTGCTGGACAGCATTCCCAAGGATTGTCCAGATGCTGTGGGACGTGTTCTCCTCCTTCCCATGCTCGTCCTGGAGGCCTCTCCTCACAGAGCTTCCGCTGTGCATCACTGGCTATTCTTTCCCTCCCCAGCTCCCATGACCCCAGCCTTTCCCATTCCCAGCCAGCCCATTTCCCAGCCTGGCCCTCCCTTTATCCCAGCATGCTGGTGCTCACAGGACAGGGAGGAATACAGCTGGTGTCTGGTGGCAGCACAGGGGCAGGACGTGTCCCATAGAGCAGAATGGCCCAGTGACACAGGGACAGGACAAGCAATGCCCAGGCAGGATTTGCTGCCTGATGGGATGTGGTGTATGTTTTGGTGGTCATCTACTACTCTGTGTAACAACCCAGGGTCCCGATCTAGCAATCCTCTCCAGGTGCAACAAGTCCATTAGGGAAATTAAACTGAGTGGCACTCTCATGTTAGATTTCGGTGGGTGAGGTTTAGCTAGAGTGACTGGGACTGCAGCATTATTTCACAAAATGGGGAAACACAGTTGGTCACAAACTGTGTTATGATGGACAAATAAGATAAACACTCTGTACCTATGGAATATAAAACTCTTTGTGCATGATAGCAGTCAATTTATACCATGACAATACTGAGCACCGCTACTCCTTTCAGTGTGATGCATGTCTTTAGAGCTGGCTTGTCTCTCCAGTGACCAGAGACAATGTCCTGGAGCTGAACATACTCCATCTGAGGAAGTCCAGCTCCATGATGTACCTTTTATGGCTCCATTTATGAGGTTATCCAGCAGAGTATCTCCTTTGATTTTTTTGCATTATGTCCTTAGAACCACAAGTGCTCTGTGGGTGACCATTTAGGATTGCTGCACTAGGTGTTGGTGAGATTCCTGGGTGATCCAACTGATCCTGTGTTAGATGAGCCAGTTATGGATGTACTGGAGGCTTGATTCAAAACACGTGTAGAAGCCCATATTTTCCCTTTAGTGTTAAAGCTGATTTCTAGCTGTAACATCGAAGCTTGAATGTGCCTTGGGATAGCAGCTTACTGCAGGCTCACCTGCTGAGCCAGTAATTGCAGTCTTTAGCATCCAGCCTGCATCTGGAGGACCAGGAAGACTGGTTTTCAGAAGAGATACTAAAATCTCAGCCACTTGCACCCTGCTGAGAAGTTCAGAAGGATGAAATGTACCAACATGAAACAATTATTTCCTCTTTTTTTCGAAAAAGCAGAAATTTCCAAATGACAAGGCATTAAATGTTGTTCCTCTGAGCATCAGCTGCAGGGCACAGCCGTGGACCATGTGCCATAGATTTTGCTCACAGCTCTTTCTCTATCTTTTCTTAAAATCTTCCTCTGTAGCACAGTAAAACTCAGGTCTGCTAGGGTTTTCAGCACTCCTGCAACATAAATTTTAAATAGCAAGGTGTCCTGATACAACAGGGCTCAGTAAGCAGCTGTTTTCCAGAAGCCTCTCCATGTCTGTCATACAGGGTATGCAGTTCTGTGCAACCAGTCTCTGCAGCAATTCACATTTTCCCGGGGTAGCAATTCCACATTTTTGCTACACTCGATGTTTCCCATTTGCAATTTCATTTGTCCGGAGCCACCTCCAGGACAGAGGTCAAGAAACTTGAGGCAAAGATCAGCTGCTGCCAGCATTTCCTCTTCTCCCTGTTGGTGAGGTTGAAGCCATCTGCACATCAGAGCCCTTGGATGCCTGGCACCTTTTAGAATTGCCCCTCGGGCTGGGGCCGCATGGAGACCTTTTATTTCTTCTCAAGTGAGCCCAGCCATTGTGTGCAGCAGCTGGCACCATGCAGTGCTTTTGAAAAGGTGCTGTCTCTCTGCTGCAGCCCCTTGTCCTTGCTTTTGTGTTTTCTCAGCCTGAAATCGTGACTCTTGCCACCCCATTCACAGGCTTGTCAGATGTCACCTTTTCAATAACAGGCATACCCTTGAGACAGGCTCTGACAGATGCTTGCTGCTGCCTTTTGTGAGCTGGCTTAGAAAGCTCAGCATCTAAACTGTGACTGGAGCAGTGTGCTTGGGACACAGAGCCATGACCTCACTGACAAAACGTCCCCTGGGCTTTACAAAGTCAATAATAAATAAAGCTCCAGCTTTTGTTCCCGGGCATGGACCTTGTGGTATGGCACCTGTAATCCTGCTGAGCTGCCACTGCAAAGATAAGAGGGGAGTGAGAAAAGTCCATTTGAGGTTAAGACAGTAGATCCTACTACATCCGCAGTGATGAAAGATTTGGTTTTGTAGCTTGTAACTTCTCATCCTGCAGCGCTTGTCTAGGCAGGAGCTAGCTCGCTCACACTGGGTTGCCAGGGTGCAGAAGGCACGAGGAGTGGTTTTGTTGCACACTGTACATAAAGATATTTTAATTTGTGACGCACCAACTCCCTTCCTGCCTCCCTTTGTGCCTCCCCTACCGCTGAGGGTGCAGCAAGCAGCCCAGGAGGGAGAGGTGTGTGCCAGCCCCCGGCTGTGAGCACACTGCTGATGGACGGCCCTGCAGGGCTGCTCTGAGCAATGCCACCGCCACCCATCACAGCTCCTGGCTCTGCAGGGATCTCCCAGCGAGCCTTGAGCAGTCAGTGTTTGCACTCCTGAGGAGAAGGAAGGAGCACAGAGCTGTGAATTTAAACAAACAGCAGCTCAGTGCCCATTGCAAAGACAGCGAGTGTCTCCCTGCCTGGGCCTGCACAGGCCCTGGGAATGATCTTGTGTCGGCTAAGTGCAATTGGCTGGTATTAAGATTCTTGGAGGAACAGGCCCAAGAGCTCTCAGGACAAAGAGTGGTCCTTTTCCATTCATTTTAAAATAAAACAATACTGGAGGTGCTGGTCAAGAGTGGGTGAGCACAAGCCAGGTGTGCCCAGGGGGGCAAGACGGCCAAGGGCAGCCTGGCCTGGATCCAGAACAGTGTGGCAGCAGGAGCAGGGAAGGGATTGTTCCCTTTGTTCCCTGATTGTTCATCCTGTGCTGGGCACTGCTCGGCTCACACCTCAAGTGCTGTTTCCAGTTCTGGGCCCGTCACTCTACAGGAAAAACACTGGAGCAGGTCCACAGAAGGGCAGTGAAGGTGCTGAAGTCTCTGGACAGCGCAAGTCCTATGAGAGGCAGCTGAGAGAGATGTGGGTGTTTAGCCTGGAGAAAAGGCCAAACACCACAAGAAGAAAGGAGAGAAGGAGGCTCAGTGTGACTTTATCATTTGCTAAACTGCCTGAAAGGAGATTGGAGCCAGGCAGGGACCAGCCTTTTCTCCTGGGCAGTGACAGGATGAGAGGAAATGGCCCCAAGCTCCACCAGGGGAGGTTTAGTCTGAACACCAGGGGGAATTTCTTCACTGAAAGGGTGGCTGAGGATCAGAACAAGGCACGCAGGGGAGTGGTGAAGTCACCATCACCAGACGTGACACTCAGAGCTGTGATTTAGCTGGGATGGAGGCGCTTGGTGAAAAGTTGAACTCACTGATCTTGGAGATGTTTTGCAGCCTTAATGAGTCTTCATGATTGTTCTTCGTGGTTGAAGTGGTTCCCCAAGAAGGGGTGACCTGTCCAGTCACAGAGCTGTCGACCTGCTGATGAGTGCAGGAGCGCTGTTAGTACAGACAATAGCAGGCACATTGGAAAAGGTGGTGATGTCATTGATACCAGCTGGCATGATCTAATGGAAAAAAAATACCTTTTCTAATGAGCTTAATGGTTTTTTCATGAGGAAGTTATGGTGGTGAAATAGATTTATAAGTGAATATGATGTGCTATCAATATTTGGCTTAAAGTGTCAAAAAATCCATATTAGATGCACTGGAAGTGGCTAAATGAGACATTTCAGAGTGGTTTTTGTATTGAGAAAGCATCAGTGAACAGCCATATGTTGGCTGGTTTGTGGTGCAGTGTCATTCAAACTGCCTTAGTGATTAGCAGGAAATGTTTAAGGGGCTGTTAATCAAAATGGATGAGGAGACAGAGGTTCGGGAAATTGGAAGGCAAGTTGCTCAAATAATGGATTTTCCTGTGGTCTGATGGCCATGAAAAAACAACAATAGCCCGACAGGAAAAAAAAAACAACAAAAAAAACCCAATAAACAAAAAACCCCAAAAGTCACACCAAGAAACAACACTTATTTCATTAGCAAATCCCAATAGCGAGAGGGAAAAAAAAAACATCCATTTGGGCCGAACAAAATGCTTCCTTTGACACAAGTTGAAATATTTTTTTCTGGGTAGCAAAAGGACAAGTAGGCAGCCCAAAACCTTGGGGTTGAAGCAAAGACAAATATGACTCCCACCAGCCCCTCAGGATGATTAGGAATTTCCAAACCCTTAAAGATGACAAAATGATGCTGTAGGTGCACAAGTAGGTAGGAAACAACTGAGAGCATGGGGAAATGGTCCGGATTGCATGTTTGGTTGTGTGAACTGTGTGCAGCTGGAGCTAAGGAGGCTCCAAAGGAACGTGCTGGCATGTACAGAGCATCATTTCAGAGAAAAGCAGACTCACCATGGAATGATGACAGCAAAGCAAAGCTGCTCTGTCTTTAGGAGCTCAGCATGCAAAGCAGAGGGGAGGCTGGCTTAGCCTTGGGGTGCATCCATGTCCTCAGAAAGTTTCCCTGTGAGCAGTGAATGACCCATATTGCAGAAAGGTGACTGGTCCCTCCTGGTCCCTCCTGCCAGGACTGGCCCCCTCTGTGTCTCTCGGGGAGGTCAGGCTGCAGTCAGTGCCCTGGGACAGGAAATGTGGCTGTGCACAGTGTCAGGCACAGACATGGGCTGAGCTCATCCATCTGTGCTCAGACCCCAGTGGCCCTTCCAGGGTTCTCTGCTCCAGCTCCTCAGCTGTAACTCACTCAAACCTGCCTGGGGAAGAGGCAGCCCTTAGTGCTGGAAGGAAATCTGACCTGCCAACAGGTGTACTGGAGAC
Source organism: Sialia sialis (assembly GCA_009812075.1). Lineage (NCBI taxonomy): Eukaryota > Metazoa > Chordata > Aves > Passeriformes > Turdidae > Sialia > Sialia sialis. The sequence goes on along the minus strand of VRYO01001717.1, from coordinate 4,402,663 downwards.
AATACCAGCAGTGGGTGGCTGCACTGAAAGCGGTTTTGTGCAAGAGCACTTGGGGCTCTGGAGGAAGCACATCGAGGAGTTCAGCAGTCCACAGCAGGGCTCAGCCTGGGGCCACTCACCTGGGCAGAGATGTCACCAAAGTGGCTGCATGTGGAGGTCTTCTGCAGCCTGGGGGCTTGTTCCACCCCAGCTGATGCTCCTCAGCTATGTGGGAGCTGCTCCAGTTCCTCTGCCAGACGTCTATTGGATGTGGATGGCCACGGGAAGGATGTGCAGTGCCCTGCCCAGTGCCCACCGTGCACTCCTGGACATCTGCTCGGCCCTTGCCAAGGTGCTTGGCTGGCTCTGTGAGATGTGAGTGATGGCAGAGGAGCAGGGGTGGGTCACAGCCCCTGCGAGGCAGGCTGGGGCAGGCAGCCGTGGCAGGAGATGCCAGCACATCCCTGCAGCCCCATGTCACGCTCGCCCAGTTCCCAGTGACGCAAAGAGCAACATCTTCCTGGAGCACTCCCTTCCCACGGCAGGGCTCTGGAATGGGAGGGGAAGGGGAAGGGAAGGGAGGGCAGCAGCCTGTGGCAGCTCAGCCCTGGGCAATGACCATGGGAGCAGCAAAGCTCCTCTGCTCCTGCCTCCTCCCATGGGCTGGGAGCTGAGGGACACATCCCATCCCATCCCATCCCATCCCATCCCATCCCATCGCATTCCACACGCACACGCGTGACACTGTTCCCTGGCTGCAGGGAACCATCCTGGTGGAAGGGAAAGCTCCCGTTTGGAGCTGCAGGGATGAGGGGTAGTGCACAGGGATGCTGTGGTGGGTACCACCACCGGTGGCTCCTGAGAGCCTCTGGGTGGCTCCAAAGCACAGCATGGCCCAGGGATGGCCCAGCCCTGCATCCCAGCTCCATCCCAGCCCTGCATCCCAGCCCTACATCCCAGCCCATCCTCTCCACTGAGCTCTCCATGAGCAGGTGGCAGGAGCTGCTGCTTCACTCACTCGCAGCGAGGAGGAGAGTTTGGTGTTGAGCACAGCACAGTCTGTACCCTGGGGGAAAAGGCCTGCCTGTGGTGGTGGGAGATCCTTCCCAATCATCTCCCAATCCTTCAGATTGGAGACCAGCTGGAATACTGAGAGGATATTAAACTGCCAGAGCAGGGAAACACAGCTCAGAGGAGAAACGGTGCACAAGCCCAACTCCTCTCATGGGACCAGGCTGAGCCAGTCAGTGGTAATGAACTGGAAAAAGGGAAATTTCAACTGCAGCACTTCCAGAAGTCTCCGTGCCCAGTCCAGGGAGGATGGTGGTAATTGCAGAGCCCTCTAGGCTGGCTGTTGTGATGGCAGTGCCAGAAACTCCTGATTCCAGCCTGCTCACAAAGAAGTTGGGAAATGCGGGTGACCTGATGTCAACAACACCAGCATCTGAGTCTCATTACAGCCATGCAGCAAACGTGCTTGTAATCCACAGCTCGCAATCCACAGAGAAGTGTGACATTCCTAAATCTGGCTATACAACATTTTTGCAGACAAACTGCAGAATTTTTGTGTTTTGCACAGAAGTTCCTTGCCCTAGCAAGCAGCCTTTGGGACCTGCCAGAGAGAGGGGCAAGGTTAGAGTTTGCAAACACCTTGATTGTGTCAGCC
>VRYO01001717.1:4359088-4400018 GCA_009812075.1 Sialia sialis | reverse complement strand
CTGTAATTGGATTTTAGTAAATAATTAATTACTTTTTTTTCTGTTGGCCATATTCAGCTCTTTGACTTCTCCCCAAATAGAAGACATCAGAGAGGTCAGGCACCAACTCTGCCAGTGCTCAGTTGCTTCCTACAGATCCACCCAGGTGCTATCAACTCACCAACACTAAAAGGACAAGGGAATTCACTCAGGTGAAATTTTACACTGCCCTGAGCTGGAGCTGATTTTTAGTCTAAACAGTGCAGGACTCGCAGGCACATTGCGTCAGGTTTGGCAGCATGACAGTCACACTCCCACAGAAGCATTTTACAGTTAATTAGAGCATTGCCTTTCAGCACAATTAATGATCTGAGAGGATGCAGTATGCCAGGGCAGGTGAACTCTTCTGGGATTTGGACTGTGTGCTGCTGGCTGTAGGCCCTAGAGACACAGGAGGGAAAGGCACATCCTGCAACTTGTGAAAGGTTTCTGGGAGAGGGGATGCAGCAGTGGGTAGTGTGGGCAGGCAGCCTGCTGCTGATCCCCTTCATTTCACAGCGGGAGCAGCAGCCCATATGCGTGCCTGTCTGCCCAAAGCCTTCCCCCTTTGATAAGGATGGTACAGGCTGTGCTGAGCTGCACCTCGATAAATATCAGCCAATTCCCTCTCTCTCCAGAGGGGTAACTGCCTTCTGCACCATCCAAGGGCTGAGGACGTGTGGCTGAAGTCATTCTGCTCTCCTTGGAGCCACAGCAGAGCCAGGGAAGTGCAGGCACCCCCACAGGTGTCTCAGGGGTTCATTCTTTAGCATAAAGTACCCTCAGAACTGCTACAGAGACTTCTCTGGGCAGGCACAGTTGAGCCTTTTGTTTTAATTAACCATCTTTCCTTGGGGATACCAGAGTCACAAGGTCTGGCTTTTGATTTTGCAAATGCAAATGCAGAAGGTACCCATATCTACCCATATCTAAGGCAGACTGCTGCCAGCCTCCTAAATTCCTTTTTTCCACGCATGTACTTGAGCTGTCCTCAAATCTGTGTGCTGAGACATGCACATTTCATATTCCAATAGTGCTTTGCATCCCCCTCCTCGAGCTTTTGTTGCAGCATCACCAAAAATATATATTCACATGACTCCAGAATAAAACAGGAAAGTCTCATCTGCCTGGGTAGTTCCCTGGTGAATTTACATTCTTCTTTCCTTAAGAGCTCTATTTTCTGCATTTGTTGGGATTATGGAAACCTTTTTTGTTTAAAATTCTTGTCCCTTTCTTGATCCAGGTTACTGTAAATAGAAGAGGAAAGGAAATTAACAGAGGAACCAGCAAAGCTCATCTCACTTCTCAGAATTGATTCTCTGACCTTTTTTACTATCTGTGTCCCACCCACCCCCAAGATCTGCTTTTCATCTGCACCATTCCAAGCTCCTGCAATAGAGGAAGTCCCCGAAGCTTTTCGAGCCCTTTTCAAAGAATCCACCTCTGCAGCCAGACGCCGAGCTTCGCTCCTGGTAAGGTTTTCACTCTCTCTCACCCCTCTGTCTGGTTCTGTACGTCACCCTCTTCCTCCGGGCTGGGCAGAAGGGGGACGGGTGCTGCTGCTGTGCTGACTCCTGACTGGGTCACCCAGCTAGGCTAGGCTGGGCTAGGCTGGGCTATAAAACCGAGCCGAGGCAGCGCAGCTGGCTCACACAGCGCCGGAGCCCCGCAGCCTCTGCCTCCTCCTCCTCCTCTTTGTTTTTCCTGGAATACTGATCCGACCCCGGCAGCAAGATGTGCAAGGGACTCGCTGCGCTGCCAGCCACTTGCTTAAAAAGGTACTGTTTATTTCCGAGCATCTGGGAATGGTCCCGCTAGCCGGAGACGCGCTGATGCATTGCGCTTTGTGTCCGAGCAGGGAGGACAGATTTGGCTCTGCTTGTTTTGAAAGATTAGAAACAAATGATTGCTTAGAGGCTTTTTTTTTTTTTTTAATTCCAGCTAGAAGCAGAATCGCAGGAAGGTTTTGTACCCAGCTGTGGGAACTCTAAAGCCTTCCTTCCTACGGTCCCCATCATCAAACCCAGCAGCTTTCAGCATTGCGATGTTTTGATATTCCTGTCAGCTGCTTCTGCTGCAGTCTTTGCACCCCTTTCCTCCTTTGGCTCCTCTCTGCTAAATTTTCTTGATTCCTTTGAGGGGGAAGGAAGGCAGGCACGCTAAAAATTAAGGATTGTTCCCTGGAATGCATTTCAGAGGCAGAAATGCAGGAGCAGAGATCCGTGTGCCTGCAGGCAGGGATGCGGGGCGCGGGGATGAGGATGCGGTACAGAGGGTGCGGGGTCAGCCTGAGCTCCCCGGAGCATGCTGAGGGGCCAGGTCAGGCTGTGCCCCAGCCCTGTGGGGCTCAGCACACCTCTGCTGTGTGGTGCCAGCCAGGACGGGCTGAGCTGCAGCCCTGCGGGAGCTGGCTGCACGCCGCTGGGTGGGATCAGCAGAGCAGATGTGCACAGCCCCAGATGTGCCACGGCAGCGTGGTCTGCCCCACAGCCCAGCAGGAGGGGTCTGTAAGCCCTCCTGAAGAGGTGTTACTCCTTCTAAGGTGCTCTGGGGCCTGGGGGTGACCAGAAGGGGAGAACAATACTCCCTTCTCATCCAGCCCATCCAAACTCGGCGGGTCCCTGATGGTGCGGCGCTGGCTCTCAGCAGCTGTGCAGTGGGGTGGGAAAATGGGAGCAGACACTCAGCTGGCTCCCATCTGGAGAATAAAGCTTCCTGCTCGTGGTTGGATTTGAAAACAGGTGCTGAAAAGGCAAGGGGAAAGTGTTGACGCTGCCAATTTGCAGGAATATTCAGTGAGGATTAAAAAAAAGTTTTAAAAATGCAATGAAAAATAGTTCACATCTTTAAACATCTCTGTCCAGGATTTCCAGTAAAATCCCTCTCTCCCAGAAAGCTATAGGACTGGCTGCAAGCAGCAGAGTCTTGTTTCCTCCTGCAGACCTGAAGCAGTCTCCTCCTGGGCAAGGAGCACAACAGCTCCAGAGTCCCCATGTGTGCCTGAGCAGAGCCTGGATGGTGGTGCTGGCCACAGGCACGCTGCTCTAAAGCAGCTGTCAGCTCCCTTTGCTGAGCTCGGGTGCTGGAGCTGTTAAGGAATAATTCCTGAGGCAAGCAGTGACATCAGGTGCCTGGCAGGGTGTTGGAGCACAGAGCAGGGCTGGCAGGTGAGCAGCTGCCTCCTGCTCTTTTCCAGGCTCAGATCTGAGAAGAAGGAGAAGAATTTCCTGCTTTACACTATCACTGCACCTTGGGGCAGGCCAGGGCTTGTGCCTCCAAGCAAGCAGGAATGGTTTACCCACCCCTCCCTTATCCTTAAACTGGAAGAAAACCCAGAGAGGTGCCAAGGCCAGTATCAGCTGTGTATCTAGAAGTTGCTGTGAGGAAATGGTTGTCCTGGGCATGCTGGAAGGTGAGACAGAATTGAGGATATTTAGAGGAGCTCGCTGTGGAGCTTGGAAGCAGCTTGCAGTCAGCGTGGGCTGGTTGTGGTGAAGCTCTTGGCTCATCCCCTGATCTCAGCCCACAGTCCTGCTCCAAGCCATTGACCTCCTCCCTTTCCTCTGTGTCATGGGCTTGCTGGGGTGGCCTGGCATGGCCCTGCTCTTCCTGTGGCTGGGTGATGAGGATGGCAGGGGCTGCAGGAAAGGATTAGTAGGGGTGTAAGAAGCACACATTGGCAGCTGGGCAAATCAGCTCAAGGAGAGGTGACACACACAGCATGGTGATGCTTTTCTGTCACAATATTTCTGCTGTGAACAGTAGGAAAACAGCAGCTTCTCCCCCTTTGCCATCTGCTTCCAGGCTGATGACCTTCTCAGCCAGAAGCTGTTGAACATGAAAAACAACTTCTTTGACATGATTGTATTTGTCTAGAAACAAAAATGTGCCTTATGTGATGAGTGGAAAATCAGCACTGGAGTCCCGGTCGGTGACCTGCATTTGTGTCACTGAGTAATGCTGGAGGAGCCTGTGCAGTGAGGAGGCTGCAGAGGGAGTGCAAAGCACCATCTTCATCTCCTCCTTGATTTTTTTCTTTCAGTGCCAAAGACATGAAGCACCGTCTGGGCTTCTTGCTGCAGAAGTCAGATTCCTGTGACTATAGCTCTTCCCAGGGCAAGAAGGAGAAGATATCTTCAAGCCAGAGGTAAGAGCAGGTGCTGTCACCCAGTTAATCCCAGACTGGCTGCAGCATGTTAGTCCTTCAGGAGCTGGACTCCATCAGTGTTTCTGCTGCTGTTCCCAGTTCTTCCTGTGCTTGGATCCAGTGTGGCAATAGCTCTCAGATGTTGATAGTCCTGTCAGCTGACTATCAGCACCTGAAGGCTTCAATTGCCATGAAGAATGCTGAACTAGCCACTTGTGTGATTCAATATGGATGAGCACAGGGGAGGGTGTGTGCAGTGCTCTGCACAGGGGAGTGACTCCATTCCAGACCCAGTCCAACCAGACATTGCAGAATCAGCATCCCTGCCTCTCTGAGCTGGATTTGTGCAATGCTGCACACAGCTGCTCAGAGGTGTAGGCACACAAAGCAGCTAGCAGCCTGTCAGGGCATCACTGCTCTCCCTGACCTGCAAGGAGGCAGTGTTCTCTCCAAAGAGGACCCCAAAAAGTCAGGGTTTGCTCCTGGAACAGATGAACCCTGGGGTGTTCTAGTGTGGTAGAGGGAATGAATGCAGGATGTGCTCCCCATGTGTTCCTGGTTCCCACATTCCTCTCTTCCACATGGCTGCTGTTCCCCTGGCAGGTTAAAGGAATCACCCCTGTGGAGTTCATTGATGTGACCTGTAAGAGTGATTCCAGGTCTATGCTCCAGCAAGGCACAAAATAAATATGAATTCCAAGTCATTTTTCCAGGAAAATTCATTTCTAGTCCATGGCTGGTAATGAGGATTGCAAACCAAAATTTCTGTAGGTTAGATCTGGGATCCCTGGGGGTATCTGTAAAATAAACTGATACTTCATTCTCAGTCTCTTGTGTATGCTCTTACAACACTCAGGGAAAAAGATTTTCTGGTGGTGCTGAGAAACAAACCAAAATTTGTCCTTTCTGTGCTCTTTTTAACTCAGCCCTGTGTTTCTCCCTTTGTCTCTTCTCAGGCTTAGCCAAGAGGAAGTCAGGAAATGGGCAGAGTCCTTGGAAAATCTGATCCATCATGACAGTAAGTGGAGGGGGCTCTCACGCTGCCTGCAGAGCGTGTTTGCTGTGAGCAGGCTGGGAGGGGACAGGGGACATCACCTTATGTCTCTTGGGGCACTCAGGAGCTCCTCAGACCCCTGGCAGGGCTGGGAAAGAAGCCTCTTGCTTCCATCCTAGGCAAGGGTCAATCCCAATGCAGCATGAGTGGTTTTTTTGCTGAGCTGTCTCTTTTCTGAAGGCAACTTGTGCAAGAGGAGGGCAACTGGGACATGCAGTTAGTGGTGGGTTAAACAAGAACCAAAAAGTGGAGATATTATTTGCAGCTGAGCCCATGGGAGACTTTGTCTTCCCATCAGCTGTGGGCTGGACTGGTGTCCTTGAGGTTTCCATCACATTGTTCCCATGGTCTGAGGGCTCTGTGGAGTGTGCTGGCTGTCTCCTCCAGGCCTCCTGGGAGCACACCAGTTGCTTGTGTTGCCCTGGCAGGAACTCTGAAGGTCACAGTGGGGGGAACAGGCAGCTGGGGCCCCACGTGTGACATCCCCATGGGGTCAGTCTGAATTCCAGCATGCCCAGGGCAGCTCCAGGGACCAGCACTCTTACCTGACCTGCTTCTCCTCTGAACAATCCGTAGGAGGACTGGCTGCTTTCCGTGCTTTTCTCAAGTCTGAGTACAGTGAGGAAAACATCGAGTTCTGGGTCAGCTGTGAGGAGTACAAGAAAACCAAGTCACCAGCCAAGCTTAGCCCCAAGGCCAGGAAGATCTATGATGAGTTCATCTCAGTGCAGGCCACAAAAGAGGTACGTGGGCAAAGGCACCACCCCACCCTAAATTCTGAACCAGCAGCATAGGCAAGTAGAGGTCAGCAGTTTCACAAGAGATGAAGGCTTCTGCTTCTCTGGTAGTTAGCAAGGACATGGTGGGGTTTTCATTGATTTTATATTGAACTTGGATAGAGAGATAGAGTGTGGCCATTCCATGGGCACACCCAAATGGGAGAAGCCCAAGAGCACTATGATTCCCAATGCTTCAGCTGCTCTGTGCAGTTTGAGTTTCCTGGCTGGCTGCATCCCAGAGGGATGTGTGTCAGTCCCCCCTGAGAACTCTTCTGGCAGCAGGGATGCATTGGCATCCAGCTGCACAGATTCTGCTGAGGCCACAGGGTATCAAATTTCAGACATCTGCTCACCAAGCACATGTGCTAGGGAGGTACTTGGATTTTCCCTTTCCTCTGCCCCTTGAGGGACAGGTTCCTCTCACACTGTGCCTTTGGCCCACAGGTGAACTTGGATTCATGCACACGGGAGAAGACAAGCCACAATATGCTGGAGCCCACACTGTCCTGCTTTGATGAGGCTCAGAGGAAAATATTCACCCTCATGGAGAAGGATTCTTACCGCCGCTTCCTCAAGTCCCCTTACTACCTGGACTTGGTCAGCCCCCCTGGTGCCGGCTGCGGGCCCGAAAACTGCAAAAGAAACCACACTCACAGCTTAGACTGCAACTCCAACATCATCTCTCAGTGTGCCTGAGCTTGCAGCACGGCAGGGGAGGGCCGGGCTCTCGCAGAATATGTGGCAGCAAAAGCACTCATTGGCATGAAGCAACAGAGCTGTCTCCAGTAGCTGTCTAATGTCCCAGTTGTGTCCCATGTCATGCAACAGCCAGCATTTGTAACCCCATCCGGGCTCAGTGTGTGTAGCAAACCCTCCTCTGATGGGTCGGGCAGGAGCTGGGGGCTGTGTCTGGCACAGGAGCTGGGGGCAGGAGCTGGGGACAGTGCCAGGGCTCTGCCAGCCCTGCGAGCCCAGGAGCTGCAGTGCCAGCCCTGGCTCTGCCCACCGAGGGACCAGGCTGGCGAGGGCACTCACCCTGTGACACCCAGCGAGGTGCAGGGCAGACAGGAAGCCAAGGGAAGAGCTGGGGACTGGGATCCCCCCTTTCTAAAGTGTAGAGGTCTGGGTGAAAAGGGTCCTTAGTGTCCATAGCTCCCCGATGTCCAGGCTGCCAGGAGTGTCTGCCCAGAGCTCAGGCTGTGCTGCATTGCAGGATCAGGCACAGGAAGAGCTCCTGCTCTCTCCTGAAGGGAGACCAAAGCTTTTTGGACAGCCTCCCTCCATCACCACAGGCAGGGAGGGTGGCAGGGGAGCTCAGCCTCTTCCCTCCATCTGCTCCCTCTGTGGCACCACGTTCATGCTGGCCAGGGATCTTCCCTAGGGCTGTGCAGAGCTGTCACTTTGGGGGGCTTGTTATTCCCCGCGTTATTAATTGCAACTATCACGCTCCCGGGTGAATACTCCAGCAGAGCAGAACAGAAACATGTTCCTGCTCTCCCAGCCAGGTGTATATTCCATTGGGATTCAGCTTTGCCTGTCCTGGCTTGTAAGGAGCAGTTTGTCAGGGAACAGGACCACAATATCTGAGGAGGAAAGGCCCCACTTGGGAGTGCTTGAAAACGTTGGAGTTTTTTGAGGTGCTATTTATGTATTTCAGTAGTAGCATGGCTTGCTTTTCCTGAAGATGGGAGGAGGAATGCGTCCATCTCCTTACTGCTCTGGGGCTTTGCCAGAAGGCAAAGCTCACTTTTGAATTGCTGTGGTGAGACACGGCCTTTGCTGTGGGTTTGGCACTGCCCCGCAGTGGGAAGCACAGGAGGCAGCTGCAGGATCCCTGCAGCATCTCTCCTCTCCTGCTGCAGCACCAGGTGTGTCACTGTCCCCAGCCTTGGTCCCTTCTGCATTAGATATTGCTGCTCTGGCCACTGTGCATCCTGCACTCTGCATCCCAGCCCAGACAACAGCTCTCACACCGGGGTTTTGGCATGGCAGGAGGAGGCTGCGGCTCTCCAGGCCCGTAGAGAAACTCCATTTTTAACATGTGCTTTATTTTGTATTTATTCAATGTATTAACACCTATCACCATGCATGTTCAGCTAAGAGGTGGAGAGGCTTGCTAAAGCTCTGAACATAGCCAAGCATGTGGCTATGTTTTATTTCCCCCTGGTACTGGGAACTCCTGGTAACTATTGAAAAACTGTATCAATATTGAAATAATGATGAATGCAGTCTAAATAAAAATGTTTGCGTTACTCCCTTCTGAAATGCCATTATATGAACAAAAGAAAATGCACAGAGATCCAATTTGTTGGACAAGGCCGCTCTAAAAAGTTGTGCTACAAGTGGCTTCATTCAGAGATTGTTTTAAGTCACAGGAAGATGAAATGACAGCAATTATATTCTCCAGACACCTTCAGCACCATGAGCCTGGGGGACACAGGGTTTTTATGGGTGTACTGAGAAACCATTGCATCATTGCAGCAGAAGCTCTCTGAGGCTTTTGGTCTTGCCAGGGCTTTTGGGTACAAATTCTGGGAGTGTTCTGTAGTGGGTAAGAAAACCCTGCACCTTCAGGACAAAGAGACAAAACAGCCAGTCCATTGAGACAGTAGCAGAAATACATGTTTATTACATGTTTAATACACGTGGATTACTGAGTGGTACATGAATATTGGTTAACACAACTCCTCAGTGCACACCAGCACCTCACATCCTCCCCACCTCGAGTGAATATCTCCAGTGGAAATCCCATGGAAAACTCCAGCCTGAAAACCTGCAGCTCACGGGTGTGAGGAGCTGGTGTGCCCTCCTGCCTTTGCTCCAGCCCTTGGCCACAGCGTGCAGCACCCTCCAGGGGGTGAGGGGAACCTGGATGAGCTCTGGGACCCTCACCACTGGCCTTTGGCAGTGCTCAAGTCTGGGACTGAGCCCAGCCTCAGCACGCAGGGCAAGGTTCAGCTGTGATTGATGAGGCTCCAGGTCGCTGAAGTCACCATAAAACACACATCAAACCATCCCCTGGTGCTCCTCTGAAGGATGCAGCTGCAGGGAGCCCTTTCCCACACGTGCCCGTGGCAGGGAGTGGGTGCCAGGGGGGCATGGAGGCAGTGCCTGGTGCCCCATGCCCTGGCTGCAGCGTGGGGCTGCCTTGCCCCACGGCAGAGATCGGGGTGCCTTGGGGAGCACAAGACCTGCCAGGGGCCAGGGTGATCCTAGAGGATGTGTTTGCTCAGCTGCATGGCCAAGGTTTCCCTCAAGAGGGTCTGGGACCAGCAAAACCCTCACACACTCCTGTCTGTGATGGACCCCAAGCACACACCCAGAAATTCTGCTTTGTGGCTCTCTGACCCTCAGGGGAGCAAGATGCCCATGTAACAAGTATATATGTGTATGTATGTGTATGTATGAGTACAGGAGTACAGATGTACATGTTGTGTTTATATACTGCTATATATGCCAGATTTCACGAGAGCTAGAGTGATAAAATACATGAAGTATCTCCTACCAGGAATATGATGGTTGGCATCAGCCCAATAGTAAATACCTCTGGGCCTGTGCAAAGCTGGGCCATGGGGTCGGTACAGGTGTTGCCACCTTTCTGGGCAAGCCTGCTCGAGCAATTTGCCAAATGACCCTTCTACACAAACACAACTTCCCTAGAGCTCCAAAACGCTTCAGTGGCCACATTTTCTGGCCACCCAGTAGATCACTGACAGCCCCCAAAGTAGACTTCCAACATTTTAGCAGAAATTGAGCCAGGGAGGGATTGCCAACAGAGCTGTTCATCTCTCCTGAATCCAGCCTGCTCCTTTCTTTTCAGCACATACATACCTAGACACCTTCTCCCTGCCCCACTGCTGCAGCAGGGACGTCCCAGGGTTTGATATTGCATGGCAAGAGCCTCCAGCAGCATCCCCACCTCATGGCATTGGTGGTGGCAGCACTTAACAGTGAAACGTGAGAGGCAATCTGGAAACAGCTGCCAAGGGATTAAGTAGAAATGGGAGATCCAGGTCTTTCTGCAGGGAAGCCTGTTTGGTTTTGCATTTCTGAGTCACGCTGTAAATGAGGAGCTCGAACTTGCTGAACCCACTTGTATTGACACCAGTTCACGGAGAGTTGGGAGGGTGCAGGGAGTGTGTGCAGGCAGAGGTGGGGGAGCACCCTGCAGCATCCCACACCCAGCCCTGCTTCTGCCTCCCCCTTGCTGCCCACCTGAACAGGGGCACCTACAGGGGGTCCTGTGCCCTTCTGATGGGACCCTCCTGCTGCTCATGGGCTCCCCCGGGCTCTTCAGGGTCACCCAAGCCACCCTCTGCACTCACCCCAGGGAATGCCTGCGAGCATCACCCCTGCTGCTCCAGCACCGACTTTCCCAGGCCTTTTGCTCCAGAGCTTAAAAAAAGGAGTCACATTTGTGACTGCCTCCATCCTTCCCCTGCCTCCCCACTCCTCCCTGGAAAACACAGCCCATTTCCTGCAGCTCGGGATGTATTTTTCTTCATCGCCATAGTGACAACGCGTAAATATTTGGGGCTGGTGGGGTTTTGATCAGATTTTGCAAGTCTTGAAGAGGCTGGCGTTGTTTACATTATTGCATTTTGCAAGGAGTGCCATGACTTGCAGAGAGGCTGAGCAGCCTGGGCAAGGGGGCTGCTCTGGGATGCCTGTGGGCAGCACAGATGGATGTTTGCTGGCACCTTTCAGGTTGAAGCTGAAGCAGCTCTTTGCAAGCCATGACCCTGGGGATGATGCAGGAAACCAACACGGGGATGAACCATCCAGGCCCTGTGGAGCAGGGGTTTATCACATTTCCCTCGGGGCTGAAGTGAGACCCTGGGGGCTGTTTGTCATGTATGCCCTTGCCCTGTCCTCAGGTGTGATTTATTCTGTTAGCAGAGGGATGGCTTTGAACCATTAGAAAGCAGCTGGTCCTTTTTAGAGACAGCCTATGGAAACACAGACAGAGAGATGCAGGCTACACAAACCCAGCAGGGTCTGCACTCTGTTCTAGAAGCCAGGGGGTTATTTTTCGTGTTTCCAATGATAGGTTTGGGGTTTTTGAGTTTGTGTTTGGTTTTTGGTTTGGATTTTTCAGCCTGGATCTGAACATCTGGAATTTCGGCTTTCATTTCCCTCCCTGATGCGCTGGCCACCCGTGTTGGGTTTGTGCAGAAGTTTTGCTCTGGCATGCCTGCTGCAGAGAGAGAAGCTGAAACAAGAGAGCGCTGCACAGCCCCAGAGCTGCCATCCCAGCACCCCACGAGGGCTGTGCACAGGATAGGGCACAGGATGTGCCCTGGGAGCTCAGGGTGCTGTGCAAAGGCTGCAGCGAGCAGGTCTGGGGTGCTAAACAGTCCTGGTGTTTTGGACCAGCAGGTCTCATTCTATCCTCTTGTTTTGTATGTGGAATGAAGCTACAGGCTGAGTGGAGCTGTGGAGAGCGGTGCCAGGCTCACTCTGCTCAGCCCTGGTGCCAGCCAGGAGCACCTGGCTGTGCTGTACAGCGGTCCCTGCCATCCTGGTCACAGTGCCATCCTCGCTGTACGTGTCACTGCTGTCCCTGCCGTGCCCTGTCCCTGTGCCTGGCAGCTGCTCTCAGAGGGAAGGTGATGCCAAGAGGCAGTGGATGTGTGTCACCTCACCTTGGCCAGGGAGGGGAGCACCTGCAGGGTACCTGAGCAGTGTCAGCAGCACCCTGGGAAGTTGGGACGAGGGAGCGAGCCTGGGCCGAACCAGCAGAGAGAAATTGTTGTGTTCTAGGCAATCCCAAGAAGGCAAAGGCAGCACCTCAGAGCCTCCAGCTAATGCCAGGCTCCACAGCACCAGGGATGTGTCAGCTGGCCATGTGGCTCCTGGCCACTGCTGAGCTGGGGCTGCTCCCTCATCCTTCTGGGATCCAACTCCAGGGAGTTTCTGCAAATTGATCTTTTGTGGGAGAGGGAAAAAAATGGAAAAAGAGGAAACACCAGGACATCTGACAGTTGAAAGCATGGGGGGAGGTGTTTAGCAACACCCCTGAGTGCTCTTCCAGGGTGGCATGAAGAAAGCAAAGCGGCTGCAGGAGAAGGGGCAGGTGTTGAGACAGAAGCAGCAGGGGTGCCTCGCACAGCCCTGCTGCACTGCTACTTGATTAACTCATGATAAAACTCCGACCGCACAAATCTGGGCAGGGAGTCTTTTTCCATCAGGGCAAAGATCCTCTTCTGGGCCATGTCAAAGCTGGTTGGTGATGGCTCCACCAGGTTCTTCATGGTCACAGCCTTGGTGAAGTGGTCGATGTTGACCTGCCATGAGAGTGTAGGAGGGATGGGAGCCTGCCTTTGCAGGGCTGAGTGATGTCCCCCCTTGCCTGCTCCATCCCACCTACAAGCGCACAAAGGGTGAGGGCAGGGACTGAAGCAGGTTCATCCCTCTGGAAGGATTATTGGTGTCAAAGCTAACTTGGGGAGGAAGATCACTGTACATTGTCATCCCTTGTGATTGATGTCACGCCTCTGTGGGGAAGGGGGGGACAGGCCCGTGTTGAGACAGCCCAGCAGAGGCTGACCTGCAAACAGGGGCTGCAGCGTTGTGAAGGATGGCAGTACAGCACGCGGGGATGGGGCTGCCCCTTGCCAAGGACACAGCACAAGGATCCCTGCAGCCATGGCTCTGCTTTGGGATGGAGCAGACAGGGCAGCAGCCTCATCCCTCCCAGAACCATCTCCTGCCCCATGGCCACTGACCTCTTTGGGTGCCTCAGTCTGGATGAACTCCTCATAGATCTTTTTGGCCTTCTCTGCCATCTTCACAGGGGACTTGGTTTTCTTGTAGTCCTCGCAGGCCACCCAGAACTCGGCGTTCTCCTCGCTGAACTCGGAGCGCAGGAAGCTGCGGAAGCTGGCGAGCCCATCTGGGGGGCAAGGGGGAGGAGAGGGGAGCTCTGGCTGAGCACCAGCGGTGCAAGGGGGGCCAAGCCCTCCCTGAGCACCCCAGGGCACGTGGAAAATGCCACAGGGGCATATGAACTTACAGGGGTTTTGCAGGAGCTTCTCCAAGGAATCACGCCACTGCAGAGCCTCCTCCGGAGATGGCCTGAAGAGAGGAAAGAAAGCCCAGGTGGTCCATGGTGACCCCACAGCCTCTGTCTGGGCTCCAGGTTTTTAAAAATTCCTTTAAAAATGGGGAGGAATGGAGTGACAAGTTGCAGAGACTTTCAGAGCACAGGCAGTGATCTGGGGATGGAATAGGGATGCTACTGCATCACAGCACAGGTGCCCTTCTCCGGGGGAGAGCCAAGTGCAAGGAGGGCAAGGATGGGGTGGAGAGGACGAGGATGGGGTGAGGAAGGTAAGTATAGGGTGGAGAGAATGAGGATAGGATGGGGAGGGCGAGTATGTGGTGGGGAGGGTGAGGATGGGGTGGGGAGGGCGAGTTGCCCCATGCTCGAGCAGAGCTGTGGCTGAGCTGCAAAGCGAGTCCCTTCTGCAGCCACAGCCTCCTCCTTACACACACGGGAGGCAGCGCAGGGACTCTGCCAGGGGCTGGGAAGCATCCCTGCGTTTTCCTGCCGGGATGGGAAGGATGCTCCCCGCTGGCCAGAGGGGCTCGGTCATGCGGGGTCAGTGCCCTCGGCTCCCACAGCCCGCTCGCCCCGTTCCCACGCCCTGCAGCCAGGGGGTCACTGGCCTCGGCGCCCTTCCCACTGGAAACCTCCTGTGTTTTCCATCTGCACCGCTTTTCCTCTCTTTTTTTTTCTTTAATATATCTTTCAATGCGATGTTTGCAGTGAGACTGAAGAGTTTTGTGGGGATTTTTTTTGTCTGTTTGTGGCTTTGTTGTTGCTTTATTTAAGCCCTGAGGGGTTTGACCTGGGCTCTCAGCTCCTTCCCTCCTGGCTGGAGGGCGAGGAAAGCCCCTCTGCTCAGCACTGAGTGCTGGGCTGGCTGTGGACCTTCTCCACTGCACTCGCTTGTTTTGCTGCTGCAGGGGACACACATGGGGGTGAAACTCCCTGGCTGAGCAGAGCATCTTTAGGAGCAGGGAGGCAGAGTGGGCAGGACAGCCTGTCCTGCTCCTGGAGGCCCAGAAGCTTCTGTGGGTCTGGGAGAAGTGCAAGTGCTGGTGCCCAGCCATGTCAGGCTGCCCAGGTGGCTCCAGCAGGGAGAGGAGAGAGGCAGGAATGGCAGGCTTGCTCAGCCCCCACTTGTCACCAAACCAGCAGCAGTAGGCACCATGACAGGGGGCTCTTATCCTTCATTTTGTGAATCTTGAGTTGTGTTTGCACTTCTCTCACGGATCAAAGCTCTCCCTGCCCCCATGTCCCATCACTGCAGCAAGCTAACACAATCCAGATTTCCTGGAAACCACCAAATTCACTTTCCCATTATCTGAGTGTCTCTGGGATGATATTGACTCTGAGTGAGATGCTGACAGGTGAGTGATGCCAGGGCTGCACGGTGATGCAGTGGAGGAGAAAACAAACAGCTCCTCCAGACAGCAGGGATGGGGATGCTCTCTGGCTCTCTGCAGGGATGGCTAATGGAGACAAATGTGTCTCTGTCACAGAGGCACCTGGGGCACAGCAGAGTGAGAACCACACAATCCACCAGGCTCTGCTGGCCCTCCTGGGCACGGGCAGCTCTTGCTGGGCAGTGCTGTGACAGGCAGGCACTGTGCTGACAAATATCCCCCTGCACATTACCCCCACACCCTGGATTGGCAAGCAAAATAATTCATATTTCATGTGCTTTAAATAATGTTGGTAAGCCAGTATTACACACCAGAGAGAAGTGGTCAAGCCAAAGGCCATGAGGTGAGGAGGTCCCATCCCCACCAAGCCGCCCCAAGCCAGGCATTGTGCCAGGAGGTGGCTCAGGGACACTCTGCCACCCCAAAGCCACATGGCTGCAAAGGCTGGCACCTCTGGGCTGAGGCAGGTGACTCAGAGAAGCCCAAGTGCCATATGCCTCTGGGAAAACCTTTATCGAATAACATGAAATCTCATCAAAAGTAAATTGAGTTTCCATGGGAAATCTAGTTTCCATAGAGCTGTATTGCCTGTCTCATGCTGCCCTGACATAACTTCCTGAGCCTGCACCTAGCAGGCAGCTCACCAGGGGCATGCCCACAGCAGGGCTTCAGCTTCCCTGCATCCCAAAAGGGCTTGTACCCACCCCAGTGGCTGGGCACAGGCACCTCTGCAGCCCAGCCCAGTGCAGGACTCACTTCTGGGCCTTGGGTGGCTTCTCCGGCTTCTCGGGGTAGGGGATGATGAAGTCAATGGTCGAGTCAGGCTTCTGGAGCAGCGTGCCCAGCTTGGTCTTGATCTCCTTGGCCCTGCAGCAGGGGAGGGGCAGAGACAGGTCAGAGGAGTGGGGCAGTGGGACACTCGCAGTCCCTGCCCTGCACCCATGGTGTAATTAATCCCAGATGAGCAAATGGAGCCTGATGCTGTAAAGGCTGCGCCTGTGTCTCTGAACAGGCGCTGCGCATTAGCAGCAGCTCTTGATCTGGATGTGCTTGCTCTGTCCCCAGCTGTGGCCAGGATAATTGTATCAGCAGGGCTGTCAGGCTGCTCTGGGGACCTGTGTGCAGAACTCAGTCCATAGAGATGAGCTTGGAGAAGGGCTGGTGAGGAGGTGAAGGAGCTGCCCTTAGAGAAGAGGCTGAGCAGGTGCTGTGCTGGGGGTACCTGCCCCATGGTGCCATCCCACACTGTGCCACCAGCCCCACGCTGCTGGCAGCACTCAGAGACCTTACATGTGGCATGTTTATCAGCAATACATAAGCTTTATATCTGCAATGGGAAGGGTCCTGTAAAGAGGCACCTCCTGGGTGCTGCCTTCTCTGCACAGAGAGGGAAAAACGACTTCAGGAGCTGTGGGCTGCCAAAGGGTCACTGCCACTTCCATTGCAGCAAGGCCATGCTCCAGACCTGCATTTGGAGGGTGCAGAGAAAACAAGGGGGTCCTGGGGCTTGGCAGCAGGCCCAGCTGTCTCCCAAAACATTCCCTTTTGTGCAGTGCAAGTAGTAATCAGGTCCTGAGCATCTGAAACTGCTGAAGAGGCTCCCCCCTGCTGCAGCTCAGGGGTGGCAGCGAGAGCAAGCTGAGTTTTGCAGAGAACACTCAGGTGTGCTGAATGAGGCTGAAGAAATAAACCCTCCAGGGTAGGGCTTTTCCCTGGCACAGCAACATTTGGTGGCTTCCAGGTGATCTTGCTGGCCCAGGAGGTGAAGGAGAGGGGAAAGACTGATCCTAACAGGTTGGCTGGGCTGAGCTTTCAGCATGGCTGGCAAAGCCAGGCTGCAGCTCCCTGTCTTCAGGGCTCCCTGCAATTTTCCTCACTGCTGTTTATTTTCACAAGCCCTCTGTGGATGATCACTCCACTGCTATGTCTGCTATTTCATTTCAATTCCTTTGAATTTTTTTCCCTCCTTGTAAAAGTCTCTCTCTGTGTTTTGGTTTCCACCCGCCAGTCCCCATGGGTGACATTTGGAGACCTGGCACAGGGGGTGTCTGCTCTGGTCTGCTCCCTACCCCCCATTTCTGCTGCAGAAACCTGTCCTTGAGCAGCCCCTCTGCATGCAGGTGGGCCCAGGACCAGGCACAGAGAGCAGCCCAGCCTGGGGCTGCAGGGACCCCCCAGAAACACAGCTGTTTTCATGGACAAGGTCAGCAACTACAGGGACAGTTTCCATTGCTTCTGGGAAAACCTGAACCTTGGAAAGCTCAGAAAAAGGGGGACAAGGTCACCACACTCCTACACTGAGGTGTCTGGGACAGGGATGCTGCCCTTCATCCTGCTGCGAGTAAATAAGTAAAATGCAGACAAATGCTTCTGATGTCCTGGGGCCAGCTCTCCAACAAGCCTGAGTTGCCCCTTGGCACCTTGCTGGCCAGCACTGCTGTGCTGAGACTGCCTGGCATGGGGATGGCACAGGGAGCAGGAGAAGAGGACAGAGGAAGGGGGTGGCAGCCCCCTTGGCACCAAAGCAGTGGGTGGGTGCAGAGGGTGCTGCAGGAAGGCTGAGAGGACAGACTGGCCTCTCCCCTGGCTCTGCTTTCCCACACATCTGTGCCTGTGGCCCCTGCAGGGAGGGGACACAGGAGGGGCTGAGCAGAAATGCTGGGTGCCACCTTGTCCCTCTGCCAGCGCTCGAGAGGGAGGAATGGGGATGTTGCCGTGGCCAAGCCCTGCCAGTGCCAGGTGCTGTGCAGCAGGGACAGTCCCTGCCAAGCCACTGGACCATGTGTGACATCAGGGGGAATCATCCAGCAGGAGCAGGGGGGAAGAGCAAGGGAGTGGGGGCCTGTCCCTCTCAGGAGCAAGGACAGTGGATGCCAGGAGTTCCTGAGCAGGCAGAGGGATAACACGAGCTGTGCTGGCAGCAGGGGCACCGAGAGCCAAACTTAGCACATGATGACCCAAGGAACTGGGAAGAGAGGACCAGGACTCTGCTGCTGTCACAGCAGCACCTGGGGACACCCTGCCCTGGTGTGGATGAGGCCAACAGCCACACAAAGTCTGGATGCCATTGATAGTGGCTTCACGCAACAAGTGCTCAGACCTGGCTCAAAAGCTTGCTCTCTGATTCCCATCCTGCCAGTGACTTATGGCCCAGAGCTGCCAGGCTCAGAAGGCACTGAGGCCCTCAGCAATCCCATCCTGCTCCATCCCACGGGAGTGCCAAGGGACCTCCAGCAGCTGCCCAGCCCTGCAGGTGTGGGGACAGCAGCAAGAGCCTCCCCCCTGCACCAGAGCGGGGAATTCATGACATCTGTAGAGACAGCAGAGATAAGGAAGGCTGTTTAAAGGAATCGAGGAAGGACAGGAGTGGGCTGAAAGCCTGCAGGCTGAGGGAAGGAAGGGCTATTTAAAGACACCATCCCAGCGTCCTCCAGCAGATGGATTACAAGCTTTCAAGCAAGGCTTCAGGGAAGGTTAAACAGCAGAAGAAAAAAGGCAGCTATAAACAAAAAAAGGCATCTTTAAAAGAAAAATTTAAAAAAATAGCTGTGGCTGAGTGAGAAAAAGCAAGAAGACTGTAAATGGTGGAAGGTTAACTGTGAGAAAATGTGGGAGCTAGCCAAGAAAAAGTCTAAGAAATAGCTTCCAAGAAGCATTAATAGAAAATATGGGCCCTGTCAAACATATCGAGAGCAAGAAGGGCTGCTGGGGAGGGCCAGGAGCGACTCCAGCTTCAAAAACAAAACAAAAATAGAAGCTCAGAGGAGTTTAACGCCATAGCTGAAAGCTGAAGGTGATGCTGTGCCTGAGGGCAGGGAGGTGCCAGAGGAAATGCCCCTCCACGTGCAGAAGCCTCCAGAGGGGATTTGAGGAGCCATAAAGCTGCGAGAGTGATGCTGTGTGGGCATGTCAGGGGCAGCCATGTCAGACCCTTGCTGGACACATGGACAAATATGGACTATTGGAGAGGAGTCAAGGCTTCTCTGGCCCTAGGAAGAGATTCCTTCCAACCTCTCATCCCTCTCTGAAGAGGCAGCAGGCACGTGCTGTGGGGAGAGCCAGGGGCAGCAGCCCCTGGGGCTGGCAGGGCACCTTGGATGGGCTCTGCAGGGGAAGGTCAGTGTGTGGATGGCAGTGTTGGAGGGGAGCACACACCTGTGGAGATGGGGAATGTGGGCTGGGACTGTGCTGTGCAGTGTCACCAGCCCCAGGAGAAGGGGTCAGGGGCCAAGCACAGATCCTGCAGTCCCTGGGTACAGCACTGGGGACAAGCTGTGCAGAGCTGTATGAGGCTCTCGTGACACCAGCAGAGAAGCAGCTGGAAAAGCCTCAGAGATCAGCACAAGGGGGCAAATGCAGCTCTGACTGCACGTCAAAGTGTGAGGATTCAAGAGTGAGGATTTGAGGGCACAGCAGATAGAAACACCAGCATAGCATAGCAGTGGGAGAAAATCTTTATTAAGAAAATTTACTGTTAAAACGCGTCAGAAGAGTGACAACAAGGGAGATAGCAGAGCAGAAACATGTGGATCACCCACAACTGGAAGAGTGGTCTTGGCTGCCCATGGCACAGGAGGCTGCAGGGGAGCAGGCAAGGTCAGAATGGATTCACGAAAGTTTCCAACAACAAAACCATCACAGGCCTGCGCTCCCGTTTGTGCCTGTGATCAGGATTTGCCTGTCGGGCAAGCAGCATCAGCTCCAGCGGCACAATTTCAGCTGGAACTTCTCTGGAGCTCCCCTCAGGGCAATGAATTTCCCACTGCCACTCTCATCTAAAAACCAGTGCTAAGGCATTTCCAGGCGTGAGGGAGCCCTCAATGAGGGGTTCACTTGAGTCTTTCCCTAAGTTTCCTCCTTCAGTGAGGCATGGAGCATGGGTGGGTAGGGATGAAGGTGAGCATGGGTGCCACAGCGGGGGCAGAGCTGGTGCTCTGTACAGGGCTGAGCCTCAGCAGAGGGGCCAGGTCTGGCTATTCCGTGTGTGAGCAACATCCAGGCAGTTAGAATAGGCTTGGGAGGCACTTTGGAGATGGGGCTGTTTTCAGCTCAGAAAGGCAAAACCTCTGTCCTGGCTTTTTCCCCCTCTCCTCTTCTGTGTTTTGCAGAAATTAAGGTCTGAGGATGAAGCACTCCTTGCCAGAGTCTGGAGCAGCCCAAGCTCAGCCAGCAGCGGGGTGAGTTTGAGCCCCAGAGCAGAGGGGAGTTCGGGAATCGGCACGCATCCCACCAAAGATCTCACAGCACCCACTGAGCCAGCCCCAGCGAGCTTCTCTTCCCTCCCCGTTCAGAGCTGCACAATCCCAATAAAAGATGCCCTCGGCAGGGATGAGCTGCAGGAAGAGCCCCTGCGCCCCCAGCCCCGGCAGAGCCCGGCGGGGAGGCAGCCCCGACATCCCGCACATCCCGGCCGCTCTCACCTCTCCAGGCACGTGTGGGGCAGCGCCGCTAATCCCTTGCACATCTTGGCAGGCTGTGGTTTCCTCGGCCGTGAGAAGAGTGTGAGTGATGGCTGGAGCGGGCAGCAGGGCTCGGTCTGCAGCCCAGCCGCCTCCCCCGTTCCTATATAGCGCCGCAGCTGGACCCCCGCCAGCCCCGCGTCCAATGCCGGCTGCTGCAGCTGGCCCCGGCCCCGCCGGCTTCTGCAGTTTGTTTTCTTCTCTCCAAGCTCACACGGGGGGAAGAAAAATGAGGATTTTCTGGGGCGAGGTCAGGTAATGAAATTGGAAGGGTCAAGCTGATATTTAGGGGGCTTCAGGAAGATCACAGCATTTATTTTAATGATGCGTCAGGCTCCAGGTCAGTGTTTAGAAGAGTCAGGCAGAAATGCTTCATTAAAGTGAGATTTTTCCACTGAAAAATAGAAGTTTCAGAAAAATAAAAGTGCTTATGAGAAGTCTAGCTGTTGATTTCAAGGCTGTGGCTAATGTCAAAATACCCACTGCTTCAATAGTGATGGTGGCTAACAGAGACTTTTGTTTCAGGCCTTGGCTCCTGGGTGACCATAAAAATGTGCGTTTCTGTGCTTTGTTTAACACTGGGAGCTGAGAATGCTCCCAACCTGGCTGTCCACACCCAGGTGCACTAACAACCAGCCTTTCCTAGTTGAAAGCCAGGGTTACATTTAAGCTCAGTCCTAGGTCCTCGTTCCCTTGTGCTGTGCCAGAGATGTGCCTGCCAGGCTCTGGCTCCTGGCTGGATTTTGGGCCTGCTGTGGGATTATGTAGGAAGACACTGTCTTTGTACAGGCAACTGAGTGCAGTAAGTGAAAGCTGGAAGTCTGCTGGAAACTGTGCCTCCCTGGAGAGCTGGGGCTGGCTTTGTACTGGTTTGTGGTGGAAACTGAATGAAAAAAAAGTACAGCTGGCAGTTTCAGAGGATGAGATGCTCAGAGAACAATGGCTTGGGCTGACCAGAGGCCCCAGGATGCACGCAAGCAAGGGGTCAGAGCCGGGATCTGGTGGCATGGAGGTGCCCACCAGCCTCCCTCGTGTCTCACAGAGTGGGGAAGGGAGGAGCAGCAGCCACAG
Source organism: Sialia sialis (assembly GCA_009812075.1). Classification (NCBI taxonomy): domain Eukaryota; kingdom Metazoa; phylum Chordata; class Aves; order Passeriformes; family Turdidae; genus Sialia; species Sialia sialis. The sequence continues at coordinate 4,379,036 of VRYO01001717.1, read as the reverse complement.
AGGATGGAGGTCCTTCACTCCTCCAGGCTGTTCTCATTCTGCCCTGCTCCCAGAGGACTCAGGAGGAGCCTGGAGGTGCCTCACCCCAATCAGGGGTAGCATATCTCCCAGCTGGGGTGCAGCCCCTGCTCTCTGAAGGAACACAGCCTTGCAAACTGCACCTCTGCTGGGCTGTGCCAGTGCCCTTGGGGCCAGAGGGTTCATCGGGGACACGCATCTGCTAGCAGGAATGTCACCAGGATGTGATCAGGTCAGTGCCTGCCAGCTCAGAGGCTGCTTTGAAGAGCTCCTGTGGAGCGTGGTGCTGTTGGCAGGAGGCTTTGTCTGCTGCTCAGACAGCCCCTGGCTCTGAGGGAAGGCAGTGGCAGCATGGGCCATGGTGGTCACAGCTGCGGGCTGGGAGGGACAGAGGGCTGTGACACCTCCTGGGGAACCCCTCAGCAGATTCCTTGGGAATGTGGCTATCCTTTCATCATGGAGCTTCTGTAACAGTCAGCAGCGGAATCCCAGGAGAAGGAGGGTCTGTGGGACCAGGTGGTTTGTGTGATGCTGTCCAGCAGGCTCTGAGCACCCTGCCCTGCTCTCCCCCAGCTGCAGCCAGGGCTGTGTGCCCTTGGAGCGGAGCAGAGAGCCCCGCCAGGCGTGACAAGGACACGGCTCCATCCCTGCACAGCTCCCGCTGCTCTGGAGCTGTGCCCAGTGGAACCCCCTACAGACCTTCGTCTCCTTCACCTCTTCCAGCCCGAGGTGGGCAAATCCCTCTGCTGTAATTCAGTGACCGATGGTCTAAAATCTCTTCCAAAGCTCAGAGGTAGGGGTTTAGGGAGTGCACAGAGCAATCTGGGGACCTGAGGTCCAAAGTGTATGAGGAAACTCCGTGTGGGAGGATGATAAGGATGCTGTACTGTGTGAGGGGTTTGCAGCTGTGCATTTTAACACAGATTTATCCAAAATGCTGGAAAAGAAACTGTTATCACTGAGCAGAAACAAGGGTTACACAGAAATAGCTTGTGTTTTCCACAGACCTTTGTCCAGCAAGAAATGTTGTTTTGTGTGTTTCGAGGCTTTGGAGTGCTAAGAAAATATTCCCAATAAGAAACTACACAGACCTTCCTTGTCTTCCCACGACAGCTTAATTTCTTTAAGAGCCCTTCTGGGGAATCTGAGTGCACTCTGAGGAGCAGATTGTCTTGTGTACACAATGGCTGGTTTCCTCCAAGAGGGCTCCAGGCTTGTGCCTTGCAGCTGCCCCCTCAAAAGCCGCGTGGAATCTCCCATTGCACCCGATTTATCCTGGGCCCTGTTATTTCCAGCCTTTATTATCCTTTCTAGCAATGTGCCTTTTATAGAAGGCAGCCTAGCTGCTTTGCAGTTTCCTGGTTCCCACTGGAACTTTTTAAGAACTAGCATCATATTTAACAATGTTGACCTTCTGGTAAAGGGATCGCTGCAATTCTCACCCAGGAGAGTATTTGGCCATTCATCTAAGTGCTCCTTCTGGCAGACTTTTAACCACGTGCTCTAAAAATGGGGTTAAAAATATTTTTTTTTCCCCCTGCATGCCTTGGGACAGTCATGCAAATGTGGGTCCCTTAAGGAATGATGGTAGTGTGAGCTCCCTAACAGCAAAGGGCAATGCAACTCACTGAGGCTTTCTGTGATGGCTCATTCCTTCCTATAGAGCCTGATCACATCCTGTCCTTGAGCCTCCCTGGAGAACTTTCTGCTTCTCACATAGTCATAATTCATGTTTATGCCACATCTTCTGTGGTGTGCCTATCACCTGTAACTTTCCAGAGCTTGAATTATTTTTTTTTTAATTCCCTCATCTCAATTTCCACTTCTTTTAAGGTCTTACCACTTCAAGTGTTCATTTCCACTCCCTTGTACAAGCACATGTCCTTTGAAAAAAACCTCTTTGAGCGTTGAGTGCACTATGCCTATGTAACCCAGTGCTCCTCATACTTGTGTGATGCTGCCTCTCACTTCCCTCTGTGCATTAAACACCATTCTGAAGGTGTTGTTTTGCTCTCACTGGAACAGTCTTATCAGTAGCTGCGGCTCTGTGGCCCCAGCTCAAATATAGCTGAGGAGCTGTCTAGGTGCAGACTTTAGACTATCTCCCTGCCTCCACCACCCTTCTGGCAGAACAATAGAAATAGAAAATAGAAAAGCTTGTGTAGGAGATGAAATCTAGACTCCCTCCATTTGCCACATCCAAGTCACTGACACAGGAATCATGGGTGAGGTCAGAGAAAATCCTGGAAAGCAGCGTTATCTGGAGCACTGGGACTCTGGCCAGCAGGGAATTTGGGAGTCACGTATGTTCTGCATCCCATCTGAGCCACTGAGTTCCTCGACCCCAAGCATGAGGCCTGAGAACAGCAGGGGCCGTGCCTGGGACACTGCACTGCTCCTGGTGCCTGGTCCACACCCACAGGAGGAACCTGCTCCCTTCTGGCACCAGGCAAGGTGTACACAGGGCTGGCCTCCACCGTTGCACATGCAGAGAACTCCTGGGAACACAGAGCTGGGCTTAGGCTCACTTGTGCCTGGAAGGAAAGCAAAGGGATGGGCGTTTGCCAGTCCAAGCAAGTACTGGCATAGTGTTTTTGTGACTGCATGTATCGAGTGGCAGCCCAGGTGTGAACAGCAGTGTCCTTAGAGCAGTCCCTCTGCACCCTGAGCAGATGAGGCCTGGAGTGTCTGCTGCAGGCAGAGCCACCGCTCCTGGTGCCTCAGCAGCTGCTGCTGAGCACTCCAGGAGCTCTGCTATCCAAGCAGCACTGGTGCCACCGTGTGCTCTGTGAAGTGCAGCCTCCACACAGGCAGCTGTGCCTCATCTCTGCTCTCTTGTGCCTGCGAGCATTCCCTGAAGTGACACAATCCAAGCACGCGAGGCTGAGGCTGGGTTGTTGGTGTGTGGGTGACAGACGTTATTTCAACACAAAGCCGGCACAACCAGATCAGTCACAAGGTTTTATTCAAGGCCTGGATTACATAATTTTTACCCGTATTAGTGTCATGGACCCAGGCAGCAGAGAACATTGTTTATCCTCACCCAGCAGCCAGCACCTGCATTTTTGATCCCCTGACAGAATCAGGCACTGCGCAAATCAGTGGATGTAGCTCTGGCTCCACGCTAGCCATGCCAGCACCCCACACCTCTCCCGTGTGTGCATCCATCCTGAGCCCCAAGAGCACTGAATGGTGACCCAAGCACTGCCTGCCATCCCCTCTGCTCTACGCGCCCTGCTGTGGCACTGCCTTTCCCAGCTCATGGATGGCCCTGTTCTCCAGCACCTTCACCTTGCCCTCGCCCGGCTGCAGCACACAGGCCACCATAGCCCTGGCCACCATTTCCACGGGCACTGAGTAAGCAGTGGGGAACACCCGAGCCACAGCACCCAGGAACTGCTGGGCTATCCACTCCATGGGCCGGGACTCCTGGCGCTTGCACAGCAGCACCCTGCAGACACAGGAGGGGATGTGGGTCAGCCTCAAACAATCCTGGATGAAGGCTAGAGACTGAGAAGAATAGAGCTAGAGTTCTCCAGCTGCACCAGGCCCCAGACAAGCTCCCTGAATCAACATGGGGGGCTTTGGCAGGGTCACGGAATGTGGCAGAGCTGAGCCCTTGGACACTAAACTCCTTTGTCCATTGTGCTGACCAAAGAATTACAGTTCTCCTAGGCAGCAACAGCACAATACAGCTGAAAGGACCCAGGTGAGTGTTCCCTTTGCCTAAGGTCAAGGTCCATATGGAGATAAGCTCTGACCTATGTGCCTCAACCTGAGCTTTCAGCCCAAGGTTCCTCTCCTTGCATGACACCATGCTACTAGCATTGGGATGGGCCACACGAAACTGCAGAGCTTGCTCCCTGCAGCACTGGGAAGTAGTCTGCTCATCCTCAAGCTGCATTTGCAGCTGTTGCCATTCTCCACTTCCCTCCCTAGCCCCGCACTCATGTATCCTTCCTCTTCCTCAATCTCCCAGTGAAGCATCTCCCTGCTGCCCTGGCAGCCCTCTGCCCTGTGCCCTCCCTCATCCACCACTACTCACGCTGGCCGGAGAATGGTACAGCGATCAAAACCAACAGCCTGGACCAGGTTTTCCACTTCTCCCTGTCAGAGCAGCCAGGCAGGATGAAAGGAGACAAGGATGACTGCAAGCACCATCCCTGCCACCCCGTGAATGGGCAGGAAAGAGCTGCTGAGCCAGGGGCAGGAGGATGGCACTAATGCCAATGCGAGGCTGGAGCAGAGCAGGCAGGGATCGGCTCTCCAGGCCAGGCAGTGGGGCAGGGCCCGTGGTGGACACAAGTGCAGGTCAGCAGCACGCCCTTGCAACCATCAGCTAAACTGCAGCAGGCTGCTCTGGAAAGAATCTGGACTCAGCATCCAGCCTGGGGATGGATCCAGCCGGCTCAACATGCTGGCAGGCAGCTGAGTGCAGCAGGTGGTGGGAGCTGCACCACACAACATATGGAAAAAAACAACTTTTGTGACAGGTGTGGTGCTCCCTGGGGAGCCTTTCCATCACAGGATAGTCCATATCTCACCGGGACACAGCCCTGAGCCTCCCCATACAGCTGTGCAGCCATCCCAGCTTAAGGCTGGGGACCTGTTATTGAACTAGAGACTCAGCAAATGTTTCTGGAGTTTGAGCAGGGAGACATGCTGCATGCAGGTGTTGTGCTGATTTATAAGAAGCCAGTTGCACAGGTGTCCTGCCAGCCCCTTCCCTTATTCCACAGCAACAGGAGGACCCCCAGAGCCATTTTCATCTCAAGACCTCAGGTTCTGCATCCTTCCCAAGCATCCCAGCATCCTGTGACTTCTTCAGGAGATCAGGAGCCCAACCCAGCTGCCCCTCACCTTCACACGGAGGTAGAGGAAGTGGCTCTGTGCGTTGGCCCCCCGGGAGGACTGCAGAACAAAGTGTTTGCAGCCCCCTGCCTGTGCCAGTTTTGCTGCCTGTGCCACATAATCCCGATCCACACGGACAAAACCGTCCTGCAAGGGAGAGCACGGTCAGCAGGGCACAGGAGGGCAGCCAGAGGAGGGAACAAGTGGGACCGCCGGGGTCAGGGGGTCCCCACTCACTGCGCCAGCCTTGGCCCTGGTGGTGCCCAGGCAGCAGAAGCCCACGTCGTGTCCCTGGAAGGCAGCAGCGTGCTCACTCAGCCGCTCGAAGTCCACCACAGCCTGCTCCTGCGGGGAGGCCAAGGGTCAGAGCCACCGCCCTGCTCCCCGGTACCCACACCACGGCCAGCCCTGTCCCAGTCCACACGGCCCTGTCCCCCGTCCCCAGACACCACGGCCAGCCCTGTCCCAGTCCACACGGCCCTGTCCCTGCTCCCCAAACACCACGGCCAGCCCTGTCCCTGCTCCCCAAACACCACGGCCAGCCCTGTCCCCCATCCCCACACACCATGGCCAGCCCTGTCCCAGTCCGCACGGCCCTGTCCCCGCTCCCCACACACCACGGCCAGCGCTATCCCCAGTCCCCACAGCCCTGTTCCTGACCCCTACACATCACGGCCAGCCCTGTCCCCAGTCCCCACAGCCCTGTGTCAGCTCCCCACACACCACGGCCAGCGCTGTCCCCAGTCCGCACGGCCCTGTCCTTGGTCCCCACACATCACGGCCAGCCCTGTCCTTGGTCCCCACACACCATGGCCAGCCCTGTCCCCGGTCCGCACGGCCCCGTCCCCGGTCCCCACACACCACGGCCGCCTCCGCCTCGCCCAGGCTCAGCCGGCGCCGCCCGATCAGCGTGATGCGGCCGAAGGCGCGCTGGGCCAGCAGCTCCCGCAGCAGCGCCCGGCCCGTCTCCCCCGAGCCGCCCAGCACGAAGCAGCTCCGACCGCCGCCGCCCGCCGCCGCCATGCCGAGAGCAGCGGGCGGGGCCGGGGCGGGGCCGGGAGCAGGGACAGGGACGGGAACAGCGACCGCGACAGGGCAGGCCCGGGCGGGAGCAGTGCGCCCCCGCGCTGCGGCTCCGCGGGTGGAGCGCTCCGTGCCCGGGGAGCCGCGGGCGGACGAGAAACCGGACAGCTCCCGGGGCCGGGCGGGGACAGCCCCAGGGACCACCGGCTCAGTCCCGGGACCCAGCTCAGCCCCAGAGACCCCGCTCAGCTACAAGGACCCCAGGCTCAACTCCAGGGACCCCGCTCAGTCCCAGAGACCCCACTCAGCCCAGGGACCCCCGGTTCAGCCCAGGGACCCCCGCAAAGACGGTGCCCCTTGGCCCGTCCCCGCCGGCTGCTCCTGCAGTGGCAGAGCCGAACGCCCCCAGAGGATCCATCCCTGTGCCCGCCCCGCGGGTGGGATGCTCGGAGGGGTCTGTGATCTTTCCGGGGCCCCTCTCCAAACCCCGCCAGATTCAGTGTGTGCTGCCCGGCAGCTGTGTCCCCTGGGCGGGACGGGGGTCACTTCCAGCGCGAAGCAGTCCCTGGTGCCTGAAGAGCAAGGGGATGAAGCCCACTTCCTTGGGAAGTCTGGCTGAGCAGGTGCTGGGGTGTGCTGGCGAGCACAGACCCCTGCTCCGGGCACTGTGCGCTGTCCCTCTGACGGGGACGATGCAATCATCAGCGGGGTGGTCCCGGTCCCAGCAGGACACAGCTCTGGAGCAGGCATGAGGGCACCCCGCGGCTCTGCACAGCCACTCCCGTGGGCAGCGTCAAGGAGCCCCGCGGCGCCGCGATCCCGTCTGTCCTGATTCCTGGGGAGGGAGGTGCGGAGGCCTGAATGGCTGCTGTCGGGATCAGCCGGGTGGTTTTCCAGCCCGGTGTGTCTGTCAAGTGAGCTCCTTGGCCGAGGGCTGAGGATGAATCCCAGGTGCACGTGCCGCTTGCGAGGCAGGACGCGCGTCATGACTGTCCCCGGGTTAATGGCTGGCATCCCGCTCCACCTGCCACTGTGCCGCCGGCACTCACGGCCGCGCTGCCCAGCGGGCTCTGCTGCGCAGCCAGAAGAAAACCCAGGTGGGTGAACGAGGGAGGCTGAGGCGTATCAGGGCTCCGGGGTACTGAGACAGGTGCTTGAGAGTGGCAGGGGAGCGGTGCAGTGCGACTGAAGCACAGGCAGCAGCGTATATGGGGCGCATGGGGTGTGTTATAGGGTGCGGTGGGGATGCCACCGAGGAGGGTGGGATCGGGACGCAAGGGGGGCATGTTCCCACAGCTCATGGTCTGCTTCTCCTCCACGGCAGGGCTCCGGGGGCCCAGCCAGCTGCCGGGGTGCCCGCTCGCCCGGTGGCATGGAGACATGGTCCCGGCGCGGCGCTGCCTTCGACTGCGTGCCGCAGCCGGCAGCCTGCTGCCCTGACTGGATGGCAGAGCTCCCCGACGCGCTGCCCCTCTCCCGCCTCTCCATCCCTGGCACCCACGACTCCCTCAGCCTGTTCGGCGGCCGGCGCCTGCGGTGCCAGAGCTGGGGCCTGGAGGCGCAGCTGGCGGCCGGCATTCGCTTCCTGGACGTGCGCTGCAAGCTCTGGCGGGGCGAGCTCCGCATCTACCACCTGTGCACCTTCCAGCGGGCCAGCCTGCGCGGCGTCCTGCGCCGCACCCTGCGCTTCCTCCGCGCCCACCCCGGCGAGGCCGTGCTGATGCGCATCAAGGAGGAGCTGCCCATCTTCTCCCGGCCCGGCTTCGCTGCCCAGCTGCACCGCTGCCTGCTGGAAGAGGGCCAGGGCTGCGTGTGGTGCCGGGAGGAGGTACCCACGCTGGGACAGGTGCGCGGGAAGATCGTGGTGCTGGAGGCGCTGGCGCGGGAGGTGCTGGGCATCCCCTACGAGCAGCTGAACATCAGCGACGCCTGGAACGTGCTCTCGCTGGAGCGCAAGTGGGCCCGGGTGCGGCGGCACCTGGAGAAGGCGGCCGGCGGAGACCCCAGCACCATGTTCCTCACCTTCTGCTCCGGCAATGGGCTCTTCACGTGCCCCGAGGAGGTGGCCCGCTTTGTGAACCCCCGCTGCTGCCAGCACCTGCGGCGCCGGGCCGGGCAGCCCGTGCGCTGGGGGGTGGTCATCATGGACTTCCCCGGCGCGGGCCTCCTCCGCCTCATCGTGGCGAGCAATGGACACGGCACGGCGGCCCCCGGCACCGCCAGGCTCCCGTGGCGACACCACCGCGGCAGAGGGGACAGACGGCGCGGCCAGCGCAGCTCTGCGCGCTGTCCCTCGGCAAGGACAGTGCTCCCGGCCCCGCGCCTCTGCCGAGCCACCTCAGCGCCTGGCGGGCGAAAGCGGCTTTCTAGGGCTTGCAGAGCAGCGGGGAGCCTTCGTGTGACAGCGGTGTGACAGCCGCAGAGGCAGCGGAGGAGCCGGGGAGCTGCGCCCTGCCCTGAGGAGCCAGGTACGGTGCCGGTGCGGGGCTGCGCCGCCTGAGTCCCGCAGGGCAGCAGGGTGGGTGCGGGTGGGACGTCCTGCCTCACCTCCTGTCGGGCCACTGAGGCCTCCCAAGATGCCTCTCTGCAAAGTAGTCCTTCTACTTAAGGGTAAATAAAAATAAAAATAAGCTAGGAAAGCACTGCATATGTTGCCTTGCCATTTGCTGTCAAAAAAGTAGATAAAAGACCTTTTGTTTTGCTGCTTAGATGTGAAGGATCCTATACCCCTCTGCCCAGTTAAATTGTTGTGTGTGACCATCTTGCTCTTAAAGCAGAGCTGCAAGAGGTCACAGGAGTAAGAATTAATTTTAAAAGGTGACAACAAATGCTTAGGAACATCCCTCCCCTCATTGTTTTAGCTTTTGTTTCTCTCTTGCTTTTGTTTCTCTCTCAAGACTCTTGGGCAGAGCCGGCTTCAGCAAGGGGCACCCTTGTGCTGTGCCTGGAGAGCTGGATGGCCACAGAGGCAGCGATTCAGACAGGGCTGCCCTGTCCCTGGGGTCACACAGCCAGGGATGCTGTGCTGGGCAGAGCCCAGCAGTTTGCAATAGCTGGGGCATTGCAGACAGGACAGTCTGTAGATCAACCAAAGCAAGGTGGTTGAGGCATACAAAAGACTTTAAAACATGGTGTGCCAGTCCCTGCCCTACCTGCAGATAATAAAACACTAATCTAAATAGACAACACAATAACTCCTTGGAGCAGAAAGGTAACCAAGATCCCTGGGGAGAAATCATCACCCAGGAGGGTGTCTGCTGCATCAGTGGCAGCAGCTGAAGCAGGGAGGTGAGAAAAAGAGAGGAGCTTTTAGAAAAGGAAAGCTCAGACCTGGCCTGCCAGAAGGCAAAGAATGTCCTCGAAGTCACTTCTGTCTGGGGTGAAACACAGCTGGGCACAGTGCCTGCTGGACATGCCACAGGATTTCCTGGCCAGAGGAGAGGATGTCTTTTGCTCTGCAAGGGCTAGCCCTGGCTGGAGACACAGCTCTTGGTGCTGAGCCCGTTCATCTGCTGCCCAGGGAGGGGAGCAGGCAATAGCACACAGCGGGTTACAGAGGTGACAGACAGGAAACTGGCTCTGGGTTTGCTGTGTGAGACAGGAGAAGGTTGAAATCTGTGCACTAAACCAGACATGTGACCAAAGCACTGGTGGTGTCCAGGGTGAGGGTGGCCTGGTCCATTGGCTGCCAGTGTTTCCTGTGCCTGGACTGCCTCCACACCAGGCCAGTGTGGCTGGTACCACTGTCCTGCCAGGAGGATGGCTTCTGCTGACGGCTTGTCTCAGCATTCCAGGGATGCACAGTGCTATGGAGAGCCAGGCAGGGCATCAGCAGAGCAATCACCACTCCTAGGAGCTGTAGGCTGGGTGATTTGGCTGTTACTTAGGGCTGCACCCCAGCACCCCGTACCCACCCTGTGCCCCAGCTGGCTGGCAGGGAGGAGCCGCCTGGGATTCCCCGGGTGGGCAGAGTCACTTGTTTACACCGTGTCACTCAGGCAGTGAGATAATGCCAATGATATCTATGCCTCAGGCATCCTGTTTGGCAAACCCTTATCTGTGCCCTGCACATGTGGCTGCTGCCAGGTGCCAGGGAGCTGGCAGGGTTACCCGTGAGGCAGTGATGCCCTGTGCAAAGGCTCTCCATTCCCAGCTTCGCGGTGAGAGGCAGAGAGCTGTCCTACAGCTGAAGTCTAAGAAACATCTCTGAGAGAGTCTGGATAGGGTGGGCAGGAGTGATTTGCCCAAAACCGCGCCTATATTCCACAGCTAGGGCTGTCTCAGTGCCTCAAGGTGGGTGGGGGGCACCGTGCCCATGGACTTCTGGTCCTGGCTTATCCTCGCAATTATGTCGGTCCAGTGTCCAAAGGCTTTCAGACTGTGAGAAAGATTTTATCAGGTGCTTCCTGAGGCGGGGCTGCAGCTGATAAAAGGGTGGAGGAGACTCCGGCTGCTGGAGCTGTGCGCTGGCAGACTTGCCCAAGGGCACCCTGCAGCTCAGGGACACCTTTTGGGTCATGCACTTCCTGGGCACCCATGGTGGCAGGGAATGTCCTGCCCGCGCTCAGGAGATGCCTCTAAAGTCTCAGGGAGAGCTGCCCTTGTGCCCGAGGAGGAATGGGTTAGGGTTATAGGATTAGGGAGGAATGGAGGGATGGCAGCAGCGGAGCGCACCCAGGCGTGTGTGTCCCCGCCGGTGCCACCCCTCAGCCCTGGCGGGGCAGGATCGGCCCCCGCAGCGGGCTCTGGAGCCCTCCCCGGGGCTCCCGGGGCTCCCGGGAAGGTGCCCGCCGTATCGCGGGCAGCAGCCCAGCCGGCCGGGCAGTGCCCCGGTGACTCGGTTCCGCTGCGGTTTGCGGGGGCATTGCACAAGGAGGGAGGGGAGCAGGCTGTGCCACGCCGGGGCGGGATCTCTGCCACAAACAACTCCCGGCAGTGCCCCTTCCCCAGGGCAGCACGGCTCTGCGGTTCACAGAGCATCGCCCGGTGCTGCTCAGCACCGGGACACAGCGAGGAGCCGCTTCTCCATCCCGGTGCCTGGCTCCGGGGCGGGGGTGGCTCAGGAAAGTGTCTTTGTAGCTGTCCCCAGGCTGAGCAAAGCCCTGGTTGTCAACTTGTCTTGTGCCCTCGGAGGGATGGCTCGGGGCACAGCCTGCACCATCCTGAGCCCTGGGAAATGTCCACACTGCTCAGGCAGCGCCAGGCTCTTGGGAAGCAGAGCAGCAGGAATCCAGCAGCAGTGCAACAGGAATCCAGCAGGAGCGTGTGCCCTGCGGCATCCTGAATCCCTTCCAGGGAAGCCAACCTTGTCAATACCCTGAGATGTGAAAGGGCTCCTGGTGATTAACCAGGTCCCAGCAGAGCTGATTTGGGTCTGCTATCCCTCCTACCATGTGTACCTTTTTGCACTACCTGCAAAGCAAGCCTCAGTATCCACCCTGCCATGCAGGACTCCCTCTGTGAGCCCAGGCATGGGGCACCTGCCCCACACAGAGCTCAGACTTGCTCATGGGTCTTTGCAGCAGCCTCCGCACCTCAGACACCTTGATTCCATTTTTAAATCAATACCAGCAGCTACTTGCAGTCACAAAAACAAAGGTGGGGATGTTTTTTTCCTACTGCTCTGCCCCACCATGCTGTGTTCCAGCAGAAGTGAAACTGGCAGGGGCACAGCCTGCCCTGCCTTGGGGCCGTGTACCCATGAACATCCCCCTGAGTCCCAGCAGTGTCTTAGCAGTGGGAGAGGCAGCTCCTGCCCTGCCCAGGTGACCCTCAGCACTTGGAGCTACTCTCCTGGCCAGCAGCTGCCCCTCAGCCTCTACCTGCCTGGCTGCTCCTTCCCTTCCCATAACTGCACCCTGGGCAGAGGAGCTGTTAGAAACAAGTGCTCCTGAATTACTGGATATACAGTCTCAGCAATTCCATAAAAAGAGACAACTACATTAAAACATTTTCCAAGGAAGATGTCCAGAGACAGGAAACAAGGTTCATTTATATTTGCCAATGATAAAGTTATTGTAGTGGGTTATGGCTCTTGTGGAATGGGTTCCTCCTTTTGTCTAGAATGAGTCCTGGAGGAGCAACATCCACTTCTTTGGAACTGGAAAATACATGTGACCTGCATGGCTCTTGTTTGGCTTTAGCTGGAAGTCAGCAGAGTCATTTCTGCAGAAAACCCGGCCAAGGCAATTCTACTTACGAGCAGGACAGGGTAAGAAAAGATTTATAATGACTATAATAATTTAATGACCCAAGGGGCGGTGGACACAATTAGTCGTGTTCCTGAAACACTGGTGGAAGTAAAGGATGTTAGTAAGTAAGGGGGAAGTTCCTCTGGCATATTCCTGGACCTTTCTCACAAAGACATAAAGGTAAAGACAGGAAAACACATTGTGTAAGTAACTGTTTATAAATGGTATATGAAGATTCACAGCCAGAGCAAAACACCTTCATGTCAGTAGAGCATCTAGCACGGGAGCAGAGAGGTTGTGAGCCACGAGGGACCTCAGCCTCCTCTGAGGCCACCAGTGTAGGCACTGCCACATGGACACGGTGGGTCAGAGAGGTCTCAGTGCTCTGGGCACCATGGACTGGGGATGAACACTTTTGAGGGGGTCCTTCTCCTCCTTCTAGGATGCTCAGGCAAGCCTGGCTCATTGTGGGCCATCTCCTATCATGTCCCCATGCGGGATGCAGGGATGCCAACTCCCATGCCATGAAGTCCATGGGGACCATGGCCAGTGCTGACCCCACTGCTCCCCTGCAGCCCCAGGCTCAGAGAAGGGTTTCTTGGGGCTGGAGAGTCCTGTGGCGGGGGAGGCGGGGGGTGTGGGCAGGATGTGGGCTGGCAGCAGGGCTGGGATGGGAGGGGAAGAGGCCGGGGCAGGGAGCGATGCGCTGCACGCTCGGAGGAAGCGTGAGCAGCACTGCCCATCGAGGGACAGCTGACCTTACCAACATGGTGAGTCCTGCTGCTTTCCTTGGGGACGATTGAGGGTCTGCCTGCACAGGGGGATTAGGGGAGGGCAGGGCTGTGGGCAGACAATGCAGAAACCTGCAGGAATCACAGCTGGGGGCTGTGGGACACAGCTGCTTGAGTGACCACAGGCTCACGGGACTCTGGCAGGCACACAGAGCACGGCTACTGCAGAGGCAGATGCCAGCCCTGGCTGGGCAGGAAGGGGCTCAGGGGGCACAGGACTCAGGGGCTCCCCAGGAGTGACATGCCCAAAGTGGGGGAGCTGAAGGGGCCCTTCCTGCAGCAGAGCCATACCTGGCTGGGAGCAGGTGTGTGCCACAAGTGACTGCCCTTGTGTGAGCCAGGACTGCCTGCCAGTGCTGTGGGTACCCATGTAAACCCTTTGGGATGTGCACACTCACATCTCCCTCCCTGTCAGGGCACTGCTGTGGGACTGCGATCCACCGGGAGGACACGGACTCTGGCATCTCCTGGCACCTACCTGGGCATCGCTGCCATCGCATGGGGTAAGCACCCACCACCCAGCCCAGCGTTACCCTGCTGCCAAGAAGCCTGTGAAACTGGAGAAATGTAGCATTGTTATTTTGGGGGCTCATCAGTCACGTCCCCCGGGGCTGGATCCCTCTGGGTTGGGAGGGGGCTGCCCCTGCTTGTGCCAGCCCGCTCCAGGCACACCGTGCTCCCCCGGGGGGGCCAGGCCACAGCTGAGGTCCCTGCAGGATGTTTGGTTCCCCAGCTGCAGCGTGGCAGCTGCTGCACTGTTCTGTGAGCCAGGGAGAGGCAGGGCAGCTCTACCCACCCCTACCCCCATGTTTGTGCTGGGGAGTTGGACATGGATGGAGTCACAGCACCCACAGGGGTGAGGGTTCATAGCCCAGCTGGGGCAGCACCACACAGAATTGGAGCTGCTAATTGACATCAGGAGTGTAGAAACGAATTTGGTTTTGCTGCCTGTAAGGTATTTTCTTCATATGCTGGCATTGCACAGAGCAAAACCTACTGGTGTCTGCTCTGCCCCTGGAAATACTCTGTTTTCCTAAAAACCTTAGTGACTGAGCAAAGGAACAGAAATTATGTAAGTGCACAAGTGTCAGGAGGAGGCTGAGATTTGTCTCTGAGAGAAAACAAAAAGGCAAAGGCACCTCAACTGTGACGGGTGCTGAGCACCACCCTGAGAGGAGGTATCAGGGCTGCCTCGAGAGCCATGGGGTCAAAACACAGGAAAACAGCACCCATGTGGGGACTCAGCACCCATTTGGGGGTTCAGCACGAGATGGGACAGGGAGATGAGCTGTGTAGAGAGGGTGTAACTGGTGGAGCTGGAGGAAAGAGGTAGGAGAGCATGTGGAGGATGGACATGGAGCAGATGTCAAACTTTGCCCCGTGTCACTTTGGGGATGGGCTGTAAGGGTGGCAGGCAGCTGTCTTGAGCTGTGCTGGGAAGCAGCAGCGGTCAGGGAGAGGGTGGTGGGAGATGAGGATGGGGCAGGATCTCAGAAGGTGCCCTGAGTTCCTGTCCTGCAGCCCCAAATTCCCAAAAGGTAAACAGAGAATCACATTTTCTTCAGCTTCAGTTCTGTTGAATGAAGAGAACAGTTTGCTCTTTCACAAGAAAAACCAGACAAATTATGAGAAATTACTTACAAAGATATATAGCAATGGACCAAAGTACTGCCCTAATTAGACTTTAGAAGGTATCCATTCACATCTAATCTGCAGTGCCCAGATCCTTTGCACAACTGCAGTGTGATAAAGCTCTCCTGAGACACAGTGTAAGCCAGGCTGCTTGTTTGACTTTGATCCCCATCTCATTTTCTGCACAGATGGAGATATGATATCCCCACATTGCTTTCTGCAGTTGTGGAGATAGCTGCTTCTGGGGAGAATGGAGGAAGCTTTTTTCTGTGGCTAAAACCCTTTGATTGCATAAAGTTGCGGTGTGAAATGCTGTAAATAAGAGCAGGGTTTCAGCAAAGTGCTCTCCATTTCTGGGTGTGGGTTCCAGTTACTCTTCGGCTTTGCCCTGCCTGGTGGGCATGTCCGTGATGTGAGCTTGTTTTTGAAAGGCCTTGTTTTGCAACACTGAGTTTTACAGGACTCTAGCCCATCTCTGTCTCAGATGAGCAGGTTCTGGTACAAGTGCTTTTTTGGGTGAGGGCATGCTGGCTGCTCTGCCTTGCTCCAATCTGGCTCTCTTGTAGCAGGGTAAAGCAAGAAAACTGAAGTGTGCACATCTGCACTCAAGGAAGGAACTGTGTTTACAGAACCATCTTGAAGTGGGTCTTTCCCCTTTGGGAAGCTTTTGTGGGCAGGGGAACAGGGCCACAGGCTGAGCTTTCAATCCTTATGCTGGAGGAGGAGTTGGCATCACTGCTTGGGGCTCTTCTGCCTCCTGTGCTCTGCCTGCCCCATCTGAGCCTTCACTCACCCTGTTACCGCCACCTTCCTCATGCCTGTGCCATCCCCCTCGTCCTCAGCTCCTTCTGCCATGCCTGATCCACCCATTCTCATCCACACCCACCCCTTCATCCAGTCCCTTCACCCAGCCCGTCGCTGGCATCCCTTGGCCATGATGTCAGGCTCAGCCCACCCTCATGTCCCAAGGGATCCCATCCCTGACCCAGCTCCCATCCTTTCTGCATCAATCCCTGCCCTCATCCTCTTCCACAGGCATGGTGCTGTGGGTGGAGGTGGGCGCCTGGACGTACCACTACAGCGACCAAGGGGACTACATGTGGGAGCAGGCCAGGAATTACTGCCAGACCTTCTTCACCGACATGGTGGCCATCCAGAACCAGCAGGAGATCCAGTATCTCAACAAGAGCCTGCCCTACCACAAGAGCTACTACTGGATCGGCCTGCGCAAGCTAGACAGTGTCTGGACCTGGGTGGGCACACGGAAGGCGCTGACCAAGGAGGCAGAGAACTGGGCCAAGGGGGAGCCCAACAACCGCCGCTCCAACCAGGACTGCGTGGAGATCTACATCCAGCGGCCGCAGCAGTCTGGCAAGTGGAACGATGAGCCCTGCACCCGCAAGAAAAAGGCGCTATGCTACCAGGGTAAGCGGGGGGACTGCTGGCCTGGCTGGGCTGGGAGCTCGGCAGGCTGGCCAGCAGCTCCTGATGGCCGTGCCCTGTGTGTGCAGCCTCTTGCCAGCCCTTCTCGTGCAGCCAGCAGGGCGAGTGCGTGGAGACCATCGGGAGCTACCGCTGCGAGTGCTACCCCGGCTTCCACGGCCCCGAGTGCGCAGATGGTGAGACAGCCATCCCCACCCCTCCCTCCCTGCCGCAGAGACCAAACCCTGGTACCAAAGCGGGGTTGTGGTGCTCCTGACGGGCTGTGGCACCGTGTCTCTCGCAGTTGTGCAGTGTGCCAAGCTGGAGCCTGAGGGAGCACTCATGTACTGCAGCCATCCCCATGGAGAATTCAGCTACAACTCCATCTGCGAGTTCGGCTGCCACGAGGGCTTTGAGCGGCAAGGGCCGGCCGTGCTGCGGTGCCTGCCTTCCCAGGAGTGGTCAGCAAACATCCCCACCTGCACAGGTACAGCCTGCCAGGGGCTGGGGCTCTCAGGGATGCAGCACTGATGCTTTGGGGGGACTAGCCCTGTGTGCCCAGTGCTGTTCAGGCAAGTGCTGCCCTTAGCTATTGTGGAAGCATCTCCTGGTGCTGCACGTTCTGAGCTGTGAGTTCTGCCTGGCTGTCCCAGTGCCCTGAATGCCACTCAGATAGCAGCACCCTGTGTGCACCAAGTGTGGAGTCAGGATGGTGTCCTGGCTCCTCTGCCAGCCCTGTGGCACTGTCTCTCTCCCCTAGCCCACCCTGATATGCATTTGGCATCTTGGGAAACAGAAAATAGGGGCTGCTGTCCCACAGCCAGGGGAAGGGTGTATCCTGGCAGAGGTGGCCACCTTCAGCAGGGATAAGGACATGAAATGAGCTTACATAGAAGCTGGGAGGGACAGAGTGTGGCAGGAAACCACAAAGGAGGGAAAGCTGTGGCATGTTATGCTGCAGGGGAAGAGAAGATCTTCCTGTCAGTGGCTTGAGGGTTTGCAGCCAGGCACCAGGCATCCCAGAAAACTGCTTTTTTGGAGGTACAAGAGCTTTGCTCCACCTTTCCTGTGCTGCTGTGGTACACTGCAGCCTTGCACAAGGATGGGGTGAGTGGAGTACTGGAGCAGACAGGGGACACAACTGGGGACCCTCTGTACTGAGAAGGAACGGAAGTGGGCAGCATCCTGGTATGTATATTCTTTACAAAATAAGCCTGCCTTGAAGTTAGTGCTGCTGCTGCTGCTGCCTGTGCAGGGTGGGCCTGTGATCAACCTTGGGTAGCTGAGACCAGCAAAACTGTCTGCAGTTAAGGGAACAGGCATGGAGATGAGATGTGACTGTTCTGTATCCCCAGCAGGGGCAAAGGCAGGAGCTGGCTCCCAATTTTGTGAACATCCCCACAGGCAAGCTGGGCTGAGCCTGTATGTTCCAGGCTTTTTAGGTTCCCAGGGACTTGCTTTCCCAGCTTGTTGGTTTTTTTTTTCCTGCTGGCTGTAATATGATTGATTTTTGCTTTATCACAAACAATTAGAGGAGTCAGTTGGTCGCCTGTGCTGATAATAAAATGGTGTTAGCAAGCCTTGCCAGCTGGGCTCACTCCAGAAATGAGCAGAGCAGGGCTGCAAACAAGGCTGGAGGTGCTGCAAGGACTGTGAGGGACAAGGCAAGGCTAACTGCCCTGCCCCAAACTCTGCCCCATGCCTGCCTGCAGCCCCTGTGTGCCCATTGCTGGCTGGCCCCCAAAGGGGCTGGGCCAGCTGCTCCCACCTGCACAGCATGTTCACCAACAGGCACCTCTGGGGACTCTGGAAAACCAGAATTGCCCGTAAAATAGCTATGAAAGGAAAAGTCTGTCCAGAAAAGTGCTTAGTGTCAGTCTGGAAGCAGAAGACTCAGCAGATGCAGTCTGGGCTGAGTGGTGTTAATGCAGTGCCCTGCTGGCACTGACCTTTGGTGGTCTCACAGGCAGCAGAGCCACTCACCCCAGAAAACACTGTGTATTGTCCTGGCACGCAGCAAAACACAGCCTGGTACACAACATTTTTAGCCTCTGCAATGCTTTACGGTCCCAGAGCCATCCTCCTGCCACTATGACAAGGACAGAGGCTGGTCTCTGCTCCAGGAAAGGGAGGGAGATGAAGGGCACTGCAGCAGTTGGGGTCCTTCCTCCCAGGGGTTTTGGCCCAGGGTAGTGAAAGGGATAAACAAGGCACTGACAGGAGCAACCATGTCCCCCAAGGAAATCACTTGTAGGGCAGAAAAAAAGTTGTGCCAACTACAGTTTTGAAGAAGTGAGTCTGGGTAAGATTTGATTTGGATTCAGGCTGAATCATTAGCTTTAACCTCATCTATCCCGTCTCTGAGATCTGCTCTCCCATTGCAGCCATCTCCTGCCCGGTGCTCAGTGCTCCACCCCGGGGAGAGCTGAACTGCTCCCACCTCCATGGAGACTTCACCTTTAGCTCCACATGTGCCTTTTCCTGCCAGAAGGGGTTTGCACTGGTGGGGCAGGAGAGCCGTGAATGCACAGCCACAGGGACATGGACAGGGGACACCCCTCACTGTGAAGGTATTGCTGCTGCTGGAGTGCTGGCTGTCATAGCCTTGGGGTGACACTGTGGTGTTCCCCAGCCCCTTGGTCCCACAATTTTAGTCTCCCAGTTCCCAAGCTGCTGCTTGATGTGTACCTCTTCACTCTGCAGCCATCAGCTGCCCAGTGCTCAGTGCTCCAGCCCAGGGAGAGCTGAACTGCTCCCACCTCCATGGCAACTTCACCTTTGGCTCCACATGTGCCTTCTCCTGCCAGACAGGGTTTGCCTTGGTGGGGCTGCAGAGCCGTGAGTGCACAGCCACAGGGACATGGACAGGGGACACCGCACGCTGTGAAGGTACTGCTGCTGCTCGAGGTGTCACACACCTCTAGCTCATCCTGGAATGTTCTCCAGTGTCTGGTCCTTTCATTCTGACAGTTCAGCCGTGCAGTCCCCAGACTCCTGCTCAAAGGGTTTCTTTATCCCTGCAGCCATTGCCTGTCCGGTGCTCAGTGCTCCAGCCCAGGGAGAGCTGAACTGCTCCCACCTCCATGGGGACTTCACCTTTGGCTCCACCTGTGCCTTCTCCTGCCAGGAGGGGTTTGTGCTGATGGGGCAGGAAAGCCTTGAGTGCACAGCCATGGGGAGCTGGACTGGAAACACCCCACTCTGTGAAGGTATTGCTGCTTCTAGAACTCAGGGTGTCACTGCCTGTGGAGTGACTCTAGGGTTTCCCAGTCTCTCAGACTACGAAGTTTAGCCTTGTAGTTCCTAGGCTCCTCCTTTAAATGTTTCTCTGTTCCTGCAGCCCTAGCCTGCCCAGTGCTCAGTGCTCCAGAAAAAGGAGAGATGCACTGCTCCCACCTCCACGGCAACTTCACCTTTGGCTCCACATGTGCCTTCTCCTGCCAGAAGGGATTTGTGCTGATGGGGCAGGAGAGCCATGAGTGCACAGCCATGGGGACATGGACTGGAAACACCCCACACTGTGAAGGTAGAACTGCTGCTAGAACTCAGGGAGTCACTGCCTGTGGGGTGACACCAGGGTTCCCCTGAAGCCTCTCAGGCTGAACAGTTTTGACTTGTTCAGACTCCTGCTCAAAGAGTTTCTCTGTTCCTGCAGCCATTGCCTGTCCAGTGCTCAGAGCACCAGCCCAGGGAGAGCTGAGCTGCTCTCACCTCCATGGGGACTTCACCTTTGGCTCCACGTGTGCCTTCTCCTGCCAGAAGGGGTTTGTGCTGATGGGGCAGGAGAGCCGTGAGTGCACAGCCACGGGGACATGGACAGGGGATGCAACAAGATGTGAAGGTAGAGCTGCTGTTCAAGGCCTCACAGGCCTTGGGCAGACCCTGGGTGTTCTCTTTTTGGTCCTCTCATTACAAGAGTTCAACCTCATAGTCCCCAAGCTCCTGCCTCAAGTGCTCTTCTTTGTCCTGCAGCCATCAGCTGCCCAGTGCTCAGTGCTCCAGCCCAGGGAGAGCTGAACT
>VRYO01001717.1:4339487-4358088 GCA_009812075.1 Sialia sialis | reverse complement strand
ACCTTTGGCTCCACCTGTGCCTTCTCCTGCCAGGAGGGGTTTGTGCTGATGGGGTCAGACAGTCTCAAGTGCACAGCCACAGGGATGTGGACAGGGGATGCCCCACACTGTGAAGGTATTGCTGCTGCCACAGCTGAGGGTGTCACTGTCCTTGAGGTGACACCGTGATGTGTCCCCAGCACCTTGGTCCCAACAGTGTCATCTCCCAAGCTCTTTTCTGAGCTGTGCCTCTTTACCCTTGCAGCCATCAAATGCTCAGCACTGACCATCCCCAAGATGGGCCAGGCTGCCTGCTCCCACCTCCATGGGGAATTCACCTTTGGTTCCACGTGTGCCTTCTCCTGCCAGCAGGGGTTTGTGCTGATGGGAGAGGAGAGCCGTGAGTGCACAGCCACAGGGACATGGACTGGGGAGCCCACAAACTGCAAAGGTAAATCCTGTTATCTCACGTGTCAGCTCTCCCAAACCCTGGGCTCTGTCAGTTTATCCCCTGGCTTGCCAGCCCACATGTCCCCATCCCACTGTCCTCTTGATGCTCCTGCTGTGCTTCATCCCCAGCCATCAGCTGCCCAGAGCTGGTCCCCCCCAGCAGAGGCCATCTGAGCTGCTCTCACATCCACGGGAACTTCACCTACAACTCCACGTGCACCTTTTCCTGCGAGGAGGGGTTTGTTCGGATGGGAGCAGAGCTGCTCCTCTGTGAGGCCACGGGGAACTGGAGCAGGGATGCCCCTGTGTGTGCAGGTACAGCAGGACCCCCTAGCTCCTCCTGCACTGCAGAGCTTCCAGCTCTCCTCCAAGCACATCCTGAATGTGGTGGAGGGGGACTTCCAGGGGCTGCAAAGTCCTGCCAACTTTCTGATGTGTGGCTCTGGGGCTTTGTTTCAGAGGATGGTGCCTTCCTAAAGCAAGTCCTGGCTTACAGCAGCGGCACAGCCCTGGCAATAGCTGGTGTTGTGCTCTCTGGGGGGCTCATTGCCCTTCTTGCCAAGAGGCTCAGTGACAGAGGTACAGAAATGCTTCCTGCATCCCACCCTAGCTTTGGCCAGGGGCTCTCAGGCAAGGTGGTGACGGTGCCAGGGGAGGCTGGGATGATCAGAAGGGTTTAACAGTGTGACTGCCTCCATTCACATGTTTCATCTGCTGAGTTGCTTGGGTCCTTGGCAGTTTGTCCAGCTGAAGGTGCCAGCAGCTAGGTTTGAAGGGCAGAGCCAGACAAACATCATCACTATGAAGAAGGCAGCAAATGCTTTTTAAGGCAGCCCCACCCCATGCTTGTTAAACTCCGCTCAATTTCAGATGCTGCTGATGCAGCATCATGACCTTCACTAAACAGATCCGATCCTTTATTTTCTATGTGCTTCATCTCCATGGACATTTTAACACTGTGATCAGAGGAGAAGAGGAAGCTCCTGAAACCCACCAGGTGAGAGCCATGCTCTGCAGGAGGGTGGCTGTGCCCTGTGATTGCCACAGCCCTGTATTCACCTGTTCTGCCTGTGAGACTGTCACAGCCCTGTGCTCACCCTGCCAACACCCAGACCTGCCTGTGTGAGGCTGTTTTTATGGGAGCATCTCCGGGGCCGACAGGGCTGTGCTGACCCTGCCTTCACACACTCCCAAGGTGACTCCCTTGTGTTTGCCTTGCAGTGACCTGGGAGCGCCAGGCACCTTCACCAACACAGCATACGATGCCAACCTGTGAGGTGAGGGTGAGACCCTGAGAGCATCCAAATTCACCCGGTTGGCCATCCTCCTCCTGGATGGGACTGAAGTGGATGACACCAGCTCCATCTCTCCTGTGCTTCCAGCCTGCACGAGACCCACCATGTCCCCCAGGGCAGGAGCTGCTGCTGGATCACAGAGGGGCTCCATGCCCGTGGCTGTAGCCTGAACCAGCACTGCCCCTGGACACTGCCACCATGCCATGTGTGCAGCATTCCCCTGGGAAGGGGAGCAGCTGGAGACCCACCAGGGGCCAAGAGCCACGTGCTGGGAGCAGCCTGCCACCCAGCCCTTGTACATTGTCCCACCAGGAATCTGGACATTTCCTGGTGGCTGCTCCACTCACGCTTCCACCTCTGAGCTTGTGTCAGCAGGTCCGAATAAACACCTTTGTCTACCCAACTAATGCCTCCTGCATGCCTGGGGCACTGGGAGGAAATCTTCATTAAATGATGTGGCCAACAGAGCTAGGGAAGTGATTCTTCCCCTGGCCTTGGCACTGGAGAGGTACTTCTCTAGTGCTGTGTCCGGTTTGGGGCCCCTCACTTCAGGAAGGACATTGAGGTGCTGGAGCGTGTCCAGAGAAAGGCAACAAGGCTGGTGAAGGGTTTGGAGCACAAGTCCAGTGAGGAGAGGCTGAGGGAGCTGGGGTTGTTCAGCCTGGAGAAAAGGAGGCTCAGGGGTGACCTTGTCTGGAGCCAGGTGGGGCTTGGCTATTTGGTTCTCCCAGGCTATTTGTGATAGGAGAAGAGGACACAGCCTCAGGCTGTGCCAGGGGAGCTTTAGGTTGGACATTCAGAGGAATTTCTGAAAGGGTGATGGGATGATGGAATGTGGGAGGTGCTGCAGTCACTGTCCCTGGAGTGTTTAAGGACTGGACACTGCTCTCAGTGCCATGGCCTGGGTGACAAGGGGCTGTTGCGTCAGGGCTGGACTCGCTGATCTCAGAGGCTTTTCCAGCCGAAAGGAAGCGGAGATTCCCCGCGGAGCTCAGAGTGCGGCCGTGCGAGCCGCGCAGCTGCGCCGCGTGTCCGCCCGCGGCCGCCGTAGGGGAGGGCCCGGCCGTGCCGGAAGCAGACGTGTGTGCATCGGGAGGAACGGGAAGCCATGGCGGCGGTCGAGCCCGAGTGGGAGCCGGCGGGGCTGCTGCCCGCCCCGGGGGGCGGCCTGGACTGGGGTGAGCGCGGCTTCGGGGGGGCCGGGACTGGGCTGGGCCGGGCCGGCGCGGAGCGGAGCTCCCCGGCGGGGCCGGGCCGGCGCTGAGCCCCTTGTCTCTCCGCAGAGGCGGTGCTGGGCGAGGAGCTGAGCGAGCTACTGGGCGCCGCGGCCCCCAAGGACGAGCCCGACGTGAGTAGCGGGGATGGCGGGGTCCAGGCTGACTCTGCCGGCGGGGAGAGCCCCGAACTGCCCGGCAGGAGAGCGGGGCCGGCCGGCCTTGGCCCCGGGCAGCGCTGGGGACAGCGCCCGCTGAAACGCGGCGGGGCACGGCTGCGGAGCGAGCGGGCAGAGCAGGGTGAGGGGCCGGGTGCCCTGGAGGAGGAGCAGGGTGCGGGTTCCAGGTGCCCTGGAGGAGGAGCAGCGGGGTCACTGCCCCGGGGGAGTGAACCCTTCAGGGCAATGCTCGGGGAGCGCTGCCTCGGGACTGCCTCAGGGGAAGGTGGATATTGGAATATTCTTTATGTCTTTGCCTATTAGATTCCTTCTTGTTTTCTTCTTTAATGTAAGCTATTCTCCAAAACGCCTTATGTATTAATCCCTTTCATTTTCATTGCCCATTTGTCCGTATTGCTTTTTTTCTCCCGGGGCATTTCCCTCGTGGATTCTTCTCTCCATGTTCTTCCCCTGCCATGTCTCTGCTCTCTGTGTTCAGCACAGGGTTACCATCCCATGGGTTATCATCCCATGCGAACCCCAGGTTCTAAGAGCACTCCTGCAGGTGTAGAAGCAGTCACTGGAGAAAATGTGGCAGCAGACTGATGGTACAAGGGAAAAGTGTTATTTATTCCCCATCAGCAGGTCAGCATTACTTGCCTGGGTGAAGGCTCTTAATGCACAGCTCGTGTTATGTTTCTTTCATCATTCTTGTTTTAAATGTGCTCTGATGAGCTTTCTTTGCATTCTAACTTGTAAGTACCATTATCTATGCAGTTTTTAGGTTTTTTGAGCATCCCTTCACAAGGCAAATTGAGAGTATAAGGGAAAATATAATTGCAGTATAGTTTTTAGGAAAATCTTTGTTGTCTGTTTCTATAAGCTGAGTAGGTCTTGTTTGTATTTTTCATGCAAGTGCTCATAAAGGGCCACATTTGCGTAGGAAACTGAGACTTAGAGATGCACAAGCAGAATAAATGGAGAAAAACCCCAACTGTTGTTTTCAAGTTCATATGATAAATAATATGTATGGAGTGATTTTAGCCTGTTTGTTTTGACTTTTGTTGGAAAAGGAAACTGGTGTCATTTGCTTTAGATGTTGACATCAGTATATTCAGATATACAGAGACCCTAACACATGCTGTTAATCATGTTTTGGGCAAATCAGTCTTGTGTCTGTTTTCCAGCTGGTAAGTTGTCCCTGATGCTGCTTTTGTTTGTAGAGTGCTTTGAGATGTAATGGTGGAAGAGAGCATGAAATTAATTTTCCAAGGCAGTTGAAGGAGAGGATGGCACTAGCTTCCTAAGACTTGTGTTTTATGTGAGGTGGTTCAATGACTGAGCTGAGAACTTTAGCATTACAAATAAGAGTGTGATAATTAGTGATGCTCTTAAACTGACCTGTCCCTTGCTACAGGTGTAAGTTTAAAAGAAGCCTTGTTTTGTGTTGTTTTCAGTTGAGAATTTCTTCTTTAAGGACTTTCATCTCTGCGTGCCTTAAGTAATTGATAGTTACGTTGTTTTGCTCTGAGAATGTGAACATAATGGCTGATAGTGTCAATGTATCTTTCTTCTTGTCTTGTCTCTTTTGCTGGACTGTCATTTCAGGAAAATGATCTCTACAACTTTCAGTTTGATTTGGATTTGATGTCTTGGGACTCAGACCTTTGGAATATTACAGGCCATGCCTATGCAGGTAATAACCCTTCTATATTTGCAGGGGTTGCTCTTCCCCTTCTGCCCCACAAGAGTGAGCTCTTAAAACTCATGTGGAGCTGTTTGATGCCTTACAGCCTTTTGCTCTGGGATGAGAATTAGGCTGGGTTTCTGTAGGATAGGTACAGCTGGCAAAGGCTGCCCTACAAGCCGTTTAATACTTTTAATCTCCCTGCATTGTCTGCCGTGCCTTGCTTTGGGAATTAAATATCTGGTGTAGGACAGCGTGTTCTTTACTTTTCCCATTGCTAAAGCTTGTGCAGTGAAATGTCTTTACCTGCCTCTTGCAGATGCCAATGTGAAGACAGAACCTTTGTCACCAGCCACTTCCAGCTGCTCGGTCCCTTCGCCACCATCTGTGGACTCTCCAGTGCAGAATGTGCCTGTATGCAAAACCCTTCATGGAACACAGACAGCAACAGCTCTGACTAACAAAAAGCCCTGTGACTTACTCCTCTGATCAAATTCATGGCATAAGAGAAAACAGCTGATTTCCCCAGCCCTTGCAGAAGCCCCTCAGTGGTGCTTTCTTACCTCTTCTCTGTGACCCATTTGAATAAGAGCATGTTCAACTCTATTTCCTCAGCTATGTTCCAAACAAAATGCCTTCTAAAGGCTTCTGGGTCTATCAGGTGTTGGCCTCTGCCTCCCATTGCTCTGCTGATGGGGAGAAGTACTTGGTTTTCTTAGTGGTACCTGGCATTGGCCAGAATCAAATTGCTCAGTAAAACATTTCTCCTGCTGCAGCAGCAACACAGATGTGATAAAAAGCAGATGTACTCTGAACTGCTAGAGATACTGCTCTGAGTTTCTGAAGCATTGATCTCCCGTGCTTTCTGTCTGCAGGATGATATGGACTTCAGCTGTAGCTCCCAGATGTCTCCCATCTCTCTGTACAGCAAGAGCTGCAGAAGCCCTGCATCCCCTGAAGGAGATGGAGGGAAGAAGCCTGTTGGGAGCATCTCTTCTCGATCTGGTATGAGAGACAAAGTTACTTTCATGCTATAGAAAATGGGTGCTGTCTTGCATCTAACTATTAACTAACAAACACTAGATGTCCTGTCATTTATGACTTGGATATTTGATCAGATGTGTTTATGTTTAACAGATATTATAGGTGGGTAAAAATCCCCACATTAAAAGCCACTTCATTATTGCTTGAATTATGTGTTTTATGCCTCTTGGTCCAATTCTCACTCTTTTTCCTTTTCTAGCAAATAGTTCTGCAAGAAATCTGAAGAAGTGTGGTCAGACGGTGTCCAGGCCTTTGCTACAACCCAAACCCCTTTTGCCTGCTGTGCCTGAAGCTCAGGCTAACATTGGCATCCCAGCTAAAACCATCATTATTCAGACTCTCCCCACACTTGTACCACTGCCAAAGAATCAGCCAGTTGTTAACATCCAGCCAGCACCTCCTAAAGGTGGGTGAATTGTCTCGACTGGGCCAGGTTTTGGTGGGAACATTGTCTGTTTGGGATGGCTGATAGAATGAATTTAGGTTTGGTGTATGAAAGAGGAGGAATAGGAGCAGAAAGAGTCCTACATGTATTGCTGGAAAGGCTTCAGGCTGAGAAGATGGCCTTGCTCCTCTTGTACTCTCCTGTGAGAAACAGCACTCACATGGGCATGGTGTAAAATGGAAGACTGCATTGTATAATTCCATTATTTGGAATGGAAGAAGGTGTGCCCAACACTAGCAGCTGTGGGGACAAAACTGTTGATTTGGAAGAATGCGTAGGGATGCTTTGCTCTGCTCTGCTTGCAATGTCAGGTGATGCATAAGGTGATTACAGTGCTGTTCTGTCAAAACCAAAGGAAGGTCCAGCAGAATCAGGTAGGATGGCTTGAAGGAAGCTTGGGAGAAGTGATACAAGCTTTTTTAAAAATCCACATAAAAATCTTCCACAGGATGGTGGGAGCATGAGTTTATGGCTTTTTCACTCACTAAACACCATTAAATAGGATGAAATCTGCTGAAAATTGAGAGCTGTGTCAGAGGTTAGAAAAATTGCTGATGTCAACAACAGGAAAACGACTTCCTGCCTCATGATAACTCTCCATTCCTACAGTTACCCTGTTAGCCATTTTTGAAGTAGTTCAAGCTGTCATTTCTGGATCCAAAGCACTGTTTCACTCTCCAGCCTGGGCCATAGGGACGCTGCTTGCCTTGCAGAAATGGCCAGCTGCAGTTGCTCCTTTCACCAGCTGATGGCCACAGTCCCTTGCAGTTGATTGCACAGTCATGGAAGGAAAAGGAGACAAATTCCTAAGGGCACATATCTAGAAATTTTTGCAGCTGGGAAAAACTTGTCTCCATTACTGATTTCTCTTCCATCAGGGGTTCAGCCAAATCTGGAGATGCTGACATTTGTTATAACATGCCAAAGATTGCTAGACTGCTTAAAACACAGGTCAGCACAGTCAGTGTGACCTAATTCTTATTCCTTCTGATGTTCCAGCTGATAAAGTACCATCTGGAGTAAGGAATGCTGGGGATAAAAGTCTAGTACTCTGAAGATCAGCTTCTCCTTTTCCCTGAAGAAAAGTCAGGGCAGTAGTTTCTGTGAGACAGTATAGAGGAAATACTTTTGAGAAAGTATGTCCATGCTTTCCTTTAACTGATGGTATGTTTAAAAATTCTCTTGTGCAGCTTCCATAACAAAAACCATAAGGATCTTTTTTTATCACTCTAAATCCCCTGCATATGACAAGTTGGAACTACCAGTATGAAATAAGCCATTATCTTCAAAGAAGCATGAGAAATTTGATTTTCTCAGCCCCTTTAATAAAAGCTTAAAGGAGAAAGCATGGTCTTAGAGCATCATCTCTTTTATACATTACAAAACAATTGAAATAATCTCAAATTCATCACTTAAGATTCTTAAACTGGGTCATACTAAGTTATGATGTCTGAAAAAAAGGGTCTAGTTTCACTGCATACATGAGATCTTGGCACTAGGTAAATTACTCCACTTTTCACCTTCCAGAAAGCTGGATAAATGCTGTAATCCATTGTGGTGCATTGTGGTTGGAATGCTCAGCTGGAATGTGCTCTTTCTGAAAGCTGGCGAGGTCATCCTGTTACAAAGGATTAGAGAGACATTAATGTGCTTTCAGAAAACAATATTACTGAAGCACCTGCTTGAGTTAAATGTAGTTGTTGGACTGAAATTTCTTGGAAGTGACCGTTTTTAATTCCATTTCAAACTCTTTTAAAATTACCTCATTTTTCCTGCTAGCTTTTCTTTAAGCTCTATTCAGCTTGTATATAAACTGTCTTGCATAAGACATTTTTCTAAAAAAATGGTCTTAGTGTGAGTTGAAGCTTCAGTGTAAGTTTTGAAAGTGCATTGTTCTTTTTTGTTCATCTTCAATCTCTGCTATTTTGAATTGATCTGTGTGGCATGAGTCACTTCTGTGTAGTAAGTTTTCCATTAAGTACAGCAATAAATTAATTATAGACAAAAGGAAGAAGGAGGATTGAGGTAAGTTGGCTAAATTCTTTGAATAGGTTGTTCAGAGTGCTTCAAGTATTAGCAATACTGAGTAATGTATATAACAAGTGTTGAATTTTATTAACTTTTGGGACAGAGCTTGGGTTTTGGATTCTTTTAATATATGTAGTTTTGGCTTGCAGGACAGATTAAGAGTCCTGTGAATTTTGGAACAATTTCTTTCCATGCAGTTCTGTGGAATGTGGATGGATTTGGGATCAGTTGTGCAGGGCAGGAGAGGATAGCAGAGTGGTGATGCACAAATCCATTTCATCCGTGCTGAGTGCCGCTGTTCTTGTGTTGCAGGTCCGTCCGTGGTGCTGCCCCAGCCTGCTGTGGTACAGCTCCAGGCTTCTGGGGTGCTTCCTGCCTCGCAGCCAGTCATTGCAGTGGCTGGAGGGGCCCCAGCTCTCCAGAACCAGGCGGTGAAGGCGCTGTCTGCAGCCGCTGGGAGCGGCTCCACTTGCGGCAAAGTGCCGGTGACAAAGCCCCTGCTCCAGAGCAGCGCCCCAGCCACGGGGCTGGATGTAAGTTCTGACTCTGACAGCTGCTAACCAGGCCTTCTTCAGTCACTTCTTCTGCATGTGGGGCCTAATGCTCCCTTCAGAGCCTCAGGAAAGCTCTTAATAGGAGTTCCAGCTGTAAACAGGGAATTAGCAGTTTGGCACAGGACAGGGAGGAACAGCTAAATATCTGCTGGCCTGCCTGGAGCAGACCAGGTGTGCAAGTGTAGTGGCAGAAGATGGTGCTGATAGGTATTTTCTATTTTCTCTTCTTAAGTGCTAGCTCTCGGTAGCTGGAGCTCTCTTATATACAGGAAGATTTGATATACCTGATTTTTGATTAGTGCTAAATCACTTTTCTAATCCATAAATTAAAAACATTTCTTTGGAAGCAGATGAATTTCCTCACTGAAATAAAAATTTCAATGCTTCATTCTTCTTCCATACCCATATATCTCTCCAGATTTTACTCATGATTTTTAGAAACTTCAGTTACTGATTCCATATGATCCTAGTCTCTTCAGGCTTCCTTTTGATCATGCATTGAGTAGAAGAGGGTTAAGCTCTCAACAATGACAATGCAAATAAGTGAGTTTTTCCACAGTAGCTCACAGTAAGCAGTAGGTGTAAACAGTAGCATTTTTGAGATGTGTATGGGGTTTTTTTCCCCCTTCAGCTTTGGCATCTTAACTAGCTAGCAAGCTGGGTGTTAATTTGATTTAACTCCCAGTAATCTGGAGCTGCTTTGATTGCATTTTGTTGTCCAAAGCAGACATGCTGGTGGAAAGGACCAAAGCTTCTTGTTGGTGACTTCAAAGCTCTGTGATTCCCCAGTGTGGTATTCCAAGCACATTTGTGAGCTGAGGGTGAGAACACATGGAATTTTGCTGTATAGGCACCTGCATATTAGCAGTGCAGCTCACTGTTTCCCAAAAGCAGTGGGAAGCTTATTCCTTCAGCTGGTTTGGAGGGACATTGCTGTATGGTTTCCTAGTGTCTGGGATTGCCATTCAGGCTCTATGGTAGCTTTTCCTCACTAATCATATTTGTGTGTGGGCTGCATTTTACAATGAAAATATTGTGCTACAAGTAATTCAGCAGCCGGAGTGCAGTGGAAACTTGATATTCAATGTGCAGGAAGCAAGCAAAGGTCTGTCAGTAGGCAGAGCAGTTAAGTGTGCTGCATTAGTGGTAATTCCCTATCATGCAAAGTTAGCTCAAGAGACCAGAAATTAATGACGTGCAGTTACTGGATTGGTGCCTCCCTGTAAGCAGGGCTGGCATGGCATCTTGCCATTGTCTGAATGCAAGGTTTAATTGATAAAACCCCCTTATTGTCCCCATACTCCATATGCACATCCATGACATCAGCAGTCAGATGTGTAGCTGGGATAGCAAACAGGTTTGTTTCCGAGGGTGGCTGTGTGGGGATTTCCACCCAAACCCTTTTAGGGAAGCAGTTTTAAGACTTGTGAAATGCTGCACATCTTACCTGTGTTTGTTCCAACATGAACAAACAGTTGCAGCTGCTCATTGGCACATGGTGTGAAAAAGTGCTTTGAGAATTAACCCATGTTGTGGGGTTCAGCAGGGTTAAAACATCCCCGGCTGCCTTGGACACCACATGTGGTGCTCAGGGCTGCACAGATGGAGCTGTCATTTGAGCTCTGTAGCACAGCTTATTGTTTGCTAATCTAAGCAGATGTTGCAGGATAAAAAGAAACACTGCAGGACTTTCTTTTGGGCTTAGGAGGGATAAACTGTTAGCTTAACACTCAGGCTGCCTGTGGATTACACTGGGATGGGCTGAGGCAGGCTGGAGGCGTGAGCCCTGCCTGTCCTTGTGGCACACATGGGCAAGTGCCAGAATACTGAAAATCCAGAAAAGATTAATTATGCAAAATAGCTGCAGCAGAAGTGTGGATTTCTGTTGAAGAATCCTCATTTCTGTGCTGTACATTGTGTAATATTTAAGCAAGTTGTGCTGTATTGAGTTAGAGACAAAAAAACCTTGCATATGTTTTGTATTCTGCAATCAAAGGTGTGTCTTCAAAGATAGCAGCTTTCATAAGCTGAGGTTAAGAATTCAGCTAATGCTACATTGACTGGTTTGTACTTTCAGCTCTTTGTTAACTTTCCTAGCACGTGTATAAAAAACTCTCTGGAGTATGAGACATTCTTGCTTCTAGAAGTACAGCTTGTGTTGGAAGGGAGGTTAAATTTTCCTCATAATTTGAGTTTTCTTTGGAAGTAAATGGAGGTAGCAGTGTTTATTTGTAAAGTGCATGACTCTTTGTAAAACCTCTGAAGACGGAGGACAATCTGAATCTGGTTAGTGCTGTTTGAAGCAAGGGTTTGCAGTGAACCTGCCAGTTCTCCATATTTCCAGCATTTTTTGTGTGTATCTCTGCTAGTGGTGGTTTGGTTTTCAAAGCTACAAAGCAGAAGTTGCATCACTGATTAGGGATTGTTTTTAAGGGCAATGTTCTCCCTCTATGGTCTGTATTTCCTTAGAACCAGAAGTTGCTGTCCTGAGTGGAACATCAATGCAATACAACACAACTTTAAAAGTTGGAGGCTGCACAAGAAGTTAGCAGAGGTGTTTGCTACCTTGAATCTTGCTTCAGCACTTGTGCAAAGCAATGTTGCTGAAGCAGGCTGACATTATGAATTAGTTCCTCTCCCTCCTGAGTATCAAAGTGCTCGAGCAGGGGGCATGTTTACCTTGGTGCTGGGCCAGCTGTGTAATGCCGATTGCCACACTGCTTCCAGGTTCAGCATTCCTGCAGCACTTCACTCACACAGCTCTTTCCACTCCCTGCAGCACATTTAGGTGGGATTGGGTGTGCAGTTGTGGCATATTCCCCAGGAAAAGCCAGGCATGACCCACAGGGTTGACCAAGGAGCATCTTAAGCTGTTTAAGGATTAAATTAAAGCAAAATAACTCAGGACACAAGTTCTGGATTTCATTTAAGCAAGCTTTTAAAAATGAGTCAAAATGTAGGTGGAGTGGCATAGACTGAAATGCAGATACTGCACAGAATACCTGGAATGAGGCTGGGGAGAGCTGCTGTTCCTCACAGCATTTGGAGAACCATGAGTGAAGTAGAGCAGTCTGGATAGATAACACATAAAATGTAGGTGGCAGTGTCTGAAAAGTGGCAGATGTCCCTTAGGATATACTCTTAGTGTAGAAGCAGTGCACTGGTGCTCTAACACCTTATTTTCTTCAGAGAAGCATATAGATTTGCCAGAGGTTCCAGACATGTAAAGCTATTCAGTAATGAATAATCCTGAGCAGGTCTGCAGACAAGAATGGATGTAAACAATTTGGTCTTCTCTGAGTTCATGATGCAAAAGCTCTTTTTGAAAAGGGGAACATAACTTCTTGTTTGGAATAGCGCACAACTTGAGCCAAAGCTGCTGCATGAACTCATTCCTTGTTTTTTCATCTCTGAACAGTTTAAGTGATCCTGGCCCCAGACTGGTGTGTTCTATACACTGCAGTTCTTGGCTAGCCTGAATCTTTTTTTGGTCCAGTTTTTATATGTCTGCAGAAGCTTTTTTATGTTAAATGTTGTAGTACTTAAAAAAATTCAAGACAAATCTTAGTGTTAATGAAAATATGTTAAAATATTTTCCTTCTCCACTCTCTGCTGAAGACAGAAACTGGAGTAAGTACAAACAGCTTTACTTCCACAGACTTTTGTTGGTGTCAGCAGACTAGACATATAATAAATGATCTTTATAAGAAGCAATTAGACCAACATGGAGGCAGCCCAGAATGTTAATGCACTGTAACATGTTTTCTTCATCTTTGTCGCTAAACTGCAGTATCATGAAGAAGAATGTTGTCTTCAAACAGCTTGTGGCCACTTTTTGTTGAACACACCAGTGCCCTAGAACAACATATTGTCTGTGTGCAGGTAGATACAAGGAGAGAATTAAAAAGCTGTGGTTAAGGTTTTTTATGTAGCTGGACTCAAAATCTGAATTAATGTTACTATTCTGTGATTGTACTATTTCCCTAGAATAATATTTCTGGAATAATTTTCACTTTTTTTTCTTCAGTGTTCCTGCTCTGATACAGGTTACACCAGTGCCTGTGGTGCTAGGTACTGAAGGATGTTCAGATCTGTGTGAGGTGGATCATTCAGTTACCTATCAATGTAATTGTCATTAAGCTCAGTCTGAGCTTCCAGTTGCAGCTTAAAAATGTGATGGAAGTCTTCTGTTCCTAATGAAAACAGAGCTGCTAATCTGTGAGGGAAAGGAAATCAATAGACCAGTGTTTAAACTTAGGATTTCAAGTAGTTTTGTATAGTTCTGCAGTATCCATCATTGTTATCCTTGTCAGCAGCAAGATGCTTTTGGTCTGGGTCGTCCCACTCAGTGCAAACCACAAAATGAGTAAGTGGTAAAAGATGATGGAGTGTTCCTGCTTGGGAAAAAAATCAGTCATCAGGACTGTTGGAGGATGGGGAGGGATTGCTTTGCGCTGTCCCAGTCTGGTCTTGCAGACTGAATGGCTGCTGGTGGTTAGAGTGAATTATGTGCTCTCCTGGAGCATGTTCACTGGTGGAGCTTCATCCCAAAGGAATCCAGTTTGTGTGCTCTCAGACACTGTTCTGTGATGTGAAGTGAAGCACATGGAGTGGGAAATGTGAACCCAAGCCACACTCCTGATCTGAATTAAGATGTTAGTGTAGATGCACCCAGAGACTGCATTTAAACTGCTGTTTGATGCACATGGAATGTGCAATCTGAGATCGGCAACACCAGTCAAAATCTCAAAACCTGTATAGTGTAGATGGAAGAGGTAATCAGGTGTACAGTAATTTCACGATTATAAGCCGCACCTTTTTCCTTAAAGAATCCAGCCTGCCCCAGTAGTGTGGCTTATATTCAGGTGCAGCTTATCTATGGACAAATCCCAGTGAAATGCCAACCTGGAAGTGAGAGCCGGCTGGGGAGGGTGCCTGGGGCTGCCTTTAAAGGCTTCGCTGGTCTATGAAAACTGTTTGCAACTTGAGCACCTGACACCAAACCCAGCTGGCAGCGATTCTGTTACTAATTTGTTACTTTGTTACACATGGATCATAGCTTTTTTTAAAAAAAAAGTGCGGCTTATAATCAGGTGCAGCTTATAATCGTGAAATTACTGTAATCAGTGTGGAAATTACTTCCGTACAGCACAGACTGGAAAACCCTAGAAATTTCCTGCTAGGAAAGCAGATGACTGATTGTAGCCTGTGAAATGGTGCCGGGCAAAGTCAAGGTGAAGGACATTCTTGCTGCCTTGCAGACCTGAAGAAAGGTGTTTTCTGTCTTTGATGGGTCAAATCAAGCTGAAGTATATGTTTGATGACCCCTGCATATAGAATGTTGGGAATACAGAGGAAACGGAGCCAGTGCAGGATCTGCTTTTTCCTTTGGTGTACCATGAGCCCGAGGTGCCTCTGCTTTCCATTCCAGCTCATTTGAAGCAGACAGTGGGAAGCTATCTGTGCAGACCTTGCCAAAGCTGAAATTCTGCATGAAAAGGAGTCAGTTTGAACTTGTGACTTGCTGACAGCCTGTGTGTTGTGTGCTCAGGTCAATGTCTTGAGGCGGCAGCAGCGCATGATCAAAAACCGCGAGTCAGCCTTTCAGTCACGCAAGAAAAAGAAGGAATACATGTTGGGACTGGAGGCCAGGCTGGAGGCAGCCCTGCTGGAGAATGAGAAACTCAAGAAAGAAAACAGCACGCTGAAGAGGCAGCTGGATGAAGTGGTATTAGAGGTGAGAGGTTGTAATGGAAGTCTGATTTTATCTGAAAATAAATGGTTCAGGTGGAAAGCGCTAGAGCAGGGTTGGGGAAATGTTGACTGGAAGAACTTTGTGGGTTTCTAGCCTGTGACTTTCACCAACTCTAGGTCAGGACAGCTGACACATTATCTGGTAGACTTTTAATTCTTTACTTCATGGTGCTTCTGAATATTTCACTGGATAGAAACTGAACATAATGTATAAACCAAAGTTTTGTTTGTAAGTAGTTCAGGAATGTATTCACACATAATTGGGGAAGTATATATCTAAAAATCAAGTGTGATTTGGTATACTTGGCTTCTGACATATGTTTGCCCCTCTTTTGCTCAATGTCTTCTGTTTTCTCTGTCTAGAACCAGAAGCTCAAAGTATCGTCTCCCAAGAGAAGGACACTGTGTGTGATGGTGATACTGGCCTTTATAATGTTGAATTATGGTCCATTGAGGTAAGCTGCTTAGAAATTCCTCTTTGCCTAGCAAGTTTACTGTCCTGAGGTTTTTGTTTGGATCATTAATAACAGCCAGTATTGTGTTTTAAAGCCTTGAGCTTGAAATCTGAAATCTGCCCTTAATTCTCCTCCTGCTTTAGGGGAAGATGTATCTGTATAATGGTTCCTCTTTTGAAATCCTTCTGGCAAGAAGAGCTAGATCTTGTACATCTCATTTCTCCTGGTTTGCCATGTTTTTATTCAGTGCAGCATACAGCAGTTTGTCTGCTCTATTTATACCTTCAGAGAGTAAGAACCGTGTTTAAAATCCTTTTAAGAAAAAACATCAGACTTGGAGAGCTTATCTGCTTGCTCATACCTGTGCTAATTTCAGCACCTTATGACTTGAAGCTGCTTTAGTACTCAAAATCCTCAAGAAATCCTGCTGTACATTCCATGCCTCGCAGTCCTGTTGCTTAGATATGTCCAGCTGCAGTCTCCCTCATTCCAGAGTGAGCCCTTGTCTCCTAGGCCTAGTGAAGAGGTTGTTCCCTCTCCTTGAGTAGTTGAAGTGGTCATCAGAAACCTCTCTTGTGTGAACTGAGATCAGCAGGGCGTAGGAGCCAGAGAGCAGCAGGGAAAAGCTACATCACTTCCCACACACCTTATAAAGAAATCTGTGGAAGAAAGGAGAATAGAAAGGAATACTGCTTGCACATACCTGTCTATTTAACTTGGCTTTGGAACATAACAATCTTTTAGATGGAACCATTCACTTTTCCCAAAAGGCACAATATTTCATCAGCATCCCAGTCAGCAGGGTCTCCATTTGTCCTCAAAATCCCAGTGAAATTAAAGGAATGGGATAAAAGTGGAGGAAGACTGTTTCTGACTGTGCTAAATTTTTAGAAAGTGATTGTTTGTATTTTTATTATTAGAAAATTTTCTAAAGCTGGAATGACTTTTGAAGTATTTGCACTTAGTGCAAGTATTGTTTATCTCACGAAGTGAAACACAGCTGATAACATCATCCACATCAAAGCAAAATTAAGGTAGACCATTTCTTAGTTTATTTAGGATTTGTACAGTGATTTTTAACTGTCAGGCAGAAAAATTATCTTCCAGATAGGAAGGGATTGATTTCTCCATCCCGTCTGCATTTCAAGCATTCCCACTCACTTGAGAGATTGAGAATTACTATACCCAGTCATCTTTCTGAAGCTGGGGGAAATGCACTTGTGTCTGCATTGTAGTGAAGTGATGGAATGCATGAAACTCCTGTTATTGCTGAAAGGCTTGGGAGCACAGGGAGATGGGTGGGAAGTGCTTTACCACTCTGTGTAAAGTGCTCTGGAATTGTCATTTCCCTGCCCCAGGAATGAGCAAGGTGTTGAGCTGGATAGAAGGTCACGTTGTGCTCACGTCTCTGCAGCGCTCAGTGACTACAGGAATGTGACAGGGTTAACTTTCTGACATGTTTGATGTTTAATAAAGTAGATAAAGCAAGAAGAAATCCTTGGATATCTGGCTGTTCCTAGCTGAGCATGCCAGTGTAACTGCTGTGCCCGAACCAGGTGGTTTGCATCAGCACTGGATTTAGGCACTGAAGAGAAATGTAATGGCAAATTTGCGAGGAGTTACTCTTTCTGGGGTTTTTTTATCCCTCCCTAGCAGAAGAAATGCTCACACTGCAATTAAAATCCTAAGCTGTATCAAGGTGGTATGAGTGTTTAATTGTGCAATGCTCTTTAGAAAACCCAGAATGTGGGATATACAGACCATTTCTTCAGATTTCACTCCTCTACACATTTTCTTCCTTTTATAGAGGTGTCATGGAATGGGAGCTCCACAAACATGACAGGTTCTGCTGTTCTGCTTAGTCCTTAACAGCAGCAGCTTCCATTAGATGTGCTTTTTTTTAGTCTCTGCAATTTCTTACAGAAATAAGTAATTTTTGTGATAATATCCATGCTAGCTTATAGTTCAGCAAAAACACTCTTTTCCCCCAAATTAGCTAACTGTGTAATCACTAATTTCCATGCAGTGGTCAGCTGGAGGTAAATATGTTCTAAAACCTTATGTTGCTATTTTTTCTATGTAAGAAATCATTTCACTTGCATATCTGAAGGGAGGTGTGCCAGCATTTGGGCTCAGAATGTTTTGATCCAAACATACTAGCAGTGAATATTTTGTTACTTAAAACCAATGAACCATTGCTGAGAGAGAGTGACATCCAAAAAAAGCAAAATCATGGGAAATTCACCCCCTAAAATCTGTAGCAGACTTTGATATTCTCTTAAGTGGCCTTATTGTAAGATTCTGAGGTTCTTGTGGGAAGTGGTAGATTTTTTGAAATCTAGAGCTAGAGGTAAAACAGCAGGGCAGGTGTGTGGGTTGCATCTTTCTGTCAAATCTGAGAAAGCAGAGGAGCAGTTGGATTGTTTAGGGTTGAGGATTTAGGGCTGAAGAACGTCCTGCAAAGCCTCCATGGCCTACAGTTTGAGCATTCAGCATCCCACATAGCTGTCACATTTGGGTGGGTGGCTGTGGAGTTAGTTCTGTTTTCCTCTGCATTTATGGATGTGTTGCACTAATAAGGACTAACGCATAGTTTTTTAAATTTGTCTTAAGTCTTGTTGACACTGTGTGTGGTGAGATGTTTGTGATGTTTCTTGGTGGACTCTGAGACTGCTGTTCAACTGTTTTAAGATTATGGAAAGCAGTCCAGGATGTGGCAGCCCTTGGCAAACAAATTTAGCAGATAAAGTTATTCTGCTGACGCATTTTTTCAGGCTGACAGATGTGTGGGGGTAATCTGTAATGCTGAACTTGGGAATTTGGGGGTGGGGTGAAAGTCTGGTAGGGAAGGTGGCCTGTTGACACAAGAAATCTGTTTAAAAATACTAGAGGGAGAGTGCTGCCCAGTCTGCTTAATTACCACCAAGCCTTTCAGAGCATCCTTCAGTCTCTGACACAGCACCATGGTATCTCTAAGAATGCAAGTCTAATTCAATGTCAGTTGAATGCCAGTGTGATTTGGGATGTGAAAAGGGCTTGTGTGGAGTCAGTGGCCACTCTGCATTAGGTTACTGTGTTACTGAACTCTTTGGACTTGTTGCTGCTTTGTAGTGAAAACTGAAACTTAGAATTATTAAAAGCAGAAGTAATTTAGCAAAAATTCTATCAGTGTTTCTATTTTATCTGCTTGTGTTACATCAGAAGAAAGGCGCCCAGGAATTTCCCATCTGTGTGTCAGTGAACTATTCTGTAATCTTTGTGAGTTATTTGGATTTGGATTCAACATGTACAGAAACTTGCTTTTATTATTATTTAAGAGTGATTGGTGAGGTGTGTGGAGGGAAAAGCAAACATTTTGGTTCAGCTCAATGCAGAGGTCGCCCCCTTGCATTCTGTGAGGTGCAAGGCAGGAATTGGCAACAGCAGTGTTTGCACAAAGGGCAGTGAGCACACAGGGCTTGGCACTCAGCAGGGCTGGGAGCTAGAGCAGGGCACCTGGAGCCAGGTGTGCTGGGAGCCAGGTGTGCTGGGAGCTGGA
>VRYO01001717.1:4250648-4338487 GCA_009812075.1 Sialia sialis | reverse complement strand
GCCAGCATTGGTGGCACTCCCAGCTGGCATGGCATGCCTGAGACATGGCTGGCTGTTGGCATTGACAAACATCTAATTAGCTGTGCTGGTTTTTTAGCACTTACCACATCAAATCTGGTCATTTTCAAATTATTGCAGTTCCTACATGCTTTTATTTTCCTTCTTTGACTTCCACATTTGTGTTGGACTGTGCCTTAGAGTAAACACATCTGAAAATGTGTTAAACAAGCACAAACAAAGCTGAAACAAATGGCAACCAAGCACATGTTCTAGTCTAAACAATCCATGTATTTATTTTGGGAATATTTTTATTTTTGTTCTCTTCCCTGTTCTCATTTGAATATAAATTGTCTTGTATGCTTGCTTTGTTGTTTTTTTTTTTAATGCAAGTCCTACATGTGATAGTAAAATATTTGCAGGAAAATAACCCAAGTAATCTAAAAAGCAGGGAAAATCACAGAAGATGCGAAATATAAATCTTCTGCATCTCTCCTTGGGATAGTAGCAGCAAAGCATGTAAGCCAGGTATTTGCTGGTGGCTGTAGCATTATCTTTTTGGCTATAAAAAGTGTTCAACTAGTCATTTTTTCCCCCCACAATCAATCTGTGTAAGCTTACACAGTGGTTGCCACCTAGCACCAGTCTTAGAACATTTATTAAGATGTCAGCTAGCCAGAATGTGTCCTAACTACCCCTTTAGCTACATAGTGGACAGAAAACAAAGAGAAAGATGAAGTTGGAGGGAGGAAAGGCAGATTTGCAAGGAGATTGGAACAGGAGGTTTGAGAGGGTGGTGTGACGCTGGCTTTTTTAGTATTGTTATTAATTCTGTGTGTTCTTACAAGTTGGCCACCTCTGTATGGCTGGGACCCCTTTCAGGCTGGAGCACAGACTCGGTGAGATGCAGAGGGCTGTGTTTGTGGTGGAGGGTGGCTGAGGTGGTGATTGATCCATGTAGCTCAGTACAGCTGCTGCTGCTTCCAAGCCTCCTGTGTCCTGCTGACCTCCAGCAGCTGCACTAGAAGAGCTGGCCTTTAGCAGAGACTTCACTGCAGCTTCTCTCCAGGGTGTCCTCATGGATTTTCCTCTACTTTCCAGGACTATCCTGGAAATGGATAATGTGTTAAAAATTTAGATCCACTGAGCAGTTGCAAATAAAGACACTGGCCTTGCTGGCTGGCAAGTGTAATTTATCTGCTGTTATCATAGACAACAGCAAATGAAGAAGCAGTGGCTTTTGATTCCTGAAAGACTTTGGGGTGTGTCTCATTTCTTAAATTGAGAGCACAAACAGGGGGGAAAAAAACCAAAACGTAAGTGCTAAGATTAATCATCTTTTACTAAAACTGAGGAAATTGCCCAAGGATTGTTCAGCTTGCAAGCTACCATGACATTCTGCTTGTGAGGATAAAGTAATGAAAGCGCAAGTCTTTGATACCACTACCCAGATTAGCATCCCACTTGGTGTGCAGGGTGCTAGTCAGCACTTCTGGGGTCTGCTAAGCTTTTGGAGCATGAAATACACCTGTGTCGGTGTCACTATGGTCTAGTGCCCTTACTCAAAATGAGCAATCCTGAGCTGGGGTGTGGAAGAGCAGGATTATTCTGAGCCTGGTGTTTCTGTGCAAGTTTGCTGTTGTTGAGACTTCATGCCGGACTCCTTGATTAAAGAAACGGATCCATCTTGTGGGCAGCAGGAGGATAGGGATACCTCAGGGATGGGATGTTGGAAAGTCAGAGGGATAGAGGCAGCAGGGAGCATTTTCTGTGTGGGCAGAGGAGCTGATGTTGTTCCCATAGCATCACGTGCTGCGTTGCTGCAGAGGTGTGGGAGCTGTGTGCTGGGCTCTGTCAGTATAGATCCCACCCAGGACAGCCAGGCCAAGGTCTGAGGTGGTCTGGAGTCACCTCTGTGACCCCAAGATGACATGGTGTGATCACAAACATCCCAAATGTCCCCTTGAGTCACGTGTGCTGAGTAAAGTCATGTCTGGCACCTGCCACAGCTCAAACACAGCATTAGTTTTGCCTTACATTAGTTTGTGTCCTTAGCAATTCTTCCTGGACTCTGTGGGTGCTCCTTCCTGCCTCCATTCCAGACCAAAGTAGGTTGGTTGGAACCACCCATGGCTTGTAGGAGGAGTGGAAGAGGAGCTCCCAAACTTGCAGTGACTGCTTGAAGCATCTCTGAGAGGTGTTCTGAGAGCAGAGAGCTGCAGATCATGGGCTATGGGAAAAGAAACTTCAGAGTCAGTTCTTTTTCCTCAGTTCACCCAGTCCTGGGCTTTTTTTGCTCTTGGTGAAGGATAGAAGAGGGTTGGTTTTCTGCTTTTTGCAAACCTCAGTAGCCTCCTGTATGTCTTCAGAGGGTTGGTGGGTTTAAATGTGATGTACAGTAAACCTACGTACAGATGATGACAGCCAAATCCTATTGATTTCTTATGCACTAGAAGAGAGGAACTGGTGAAATGTGAAGAAAAAGCTGTGAGATGAGTGCAAGAGGCATGAAACCTGTTAGGTCCATGGCTCCTGGCTCCCAGGGAAAAATGCAGCCCTCTGGGTGTTTTAGCACAAACAGCAGAAGCATGAGAAGACATTTGAGGCTCTTAACACTTGTAGTTCAGGAAATTTAATGTCATGTTTGTGACACTGAAAGAACAGGTCTCAGTGCTGAGTTGAGTGTACATTTGTGTTGGAGGTGGCCCAAAGAGGTAAAACTGCTTCTGCAGCACACCTTTGGTCTTGTGTTGTAGTCTCTCCTTGAAGACAGAGAGAGAAATCAAGAGAAAAAGGTCAGGCTGAGTGAATTGGACATAGGTCTAGGTTCCAGACATTTCAATACCTCTCTTGATAGGTTGATGCTTGAATAAAATTGGATACTTTTGGTTTTTTTACAAACTACAGCTCTGGGAGCAGGAAGGGATTCCTTTCTCTCTCTTCTGCTGATCACAGCCATGAGCTTTGGCAGTAAAGGCCAGATAATGATACAGAGTTTTCCAAGCAAAAAAAAAAAAAAAGTGCTCTGGGTGTCAATATTTACTTTCTTCCTTTCTTTTCCAGAGACTTTATTAAGAATGAATTGTTATTTAAAGCATGCAAAACACAACAAAAATACAGAAAAACTCCAGTTTGGGTTGCTTTCGTTCTGTTCCCCTGCAGAGGAAGAAGGCTGGGCTGCTCTCTGGAGCAGCCCTCAGAGGAGGCAGAGCCTTGCTGTCAGCAGATGGTGCACCCACTGGGAATAGAAACAAGGAATACTTTCCAGAGAGTGTCTGGCACTATGGCAGCCTTGTCTGGAATCAGTTAGGAAGAGGACAAGGTCTTTGGTTGGTGTCTCCTTGCAATGTCAACTTTAGCTTGTTGGAAACTTCCCAGCTCATACTCAGAGGTGGTTCTGTCCCCAGAAAACTCTTTGTTATGATATCACTGTTGGCTTTTGTCTACAAATTACTGTACAACTTAAATGTCAGTGTTCAAAACTTGAAGTGCACAGGATTTGTTCAGCCAGAAGCACAAATGAAATTTAGTTTGGGCTCCTGGCAAGACTTACTTTCACATTTATCAAACTGACATTCAAACCAAAGAAGTAAAAATGCAGCTAAAATATCAGGTGCTGTTGAATGCCTGGAGAAACCATGGCAGGACTGCTGCTTTTCTTTCCCTCTTATAATCAAATTTATCTACACTTCTCAACAAACATCTGCATGAAGTATTTAGTGGTTCTTTCTTTTTTCCCTTGGATCTGGTTTTGCATCTGAAACAAGCCAGGAGCTCAGCCAGCTGGGACGGGGTGTTTGTGGCTTGTGAAAACCCTTTCATGCTCATGGTATCTGGGGTGTCCAAATGCAACTCTCCAACCTTGCTAGGCACCCCAGGTGTGTGAGTGAGCCAAACGGGAAAGATTCCAACTTCTGTGGTGCCCAGTAAAGCCAGTCCTCAGCTTCAGTCTTTTCTGACTTTTAATGTGGGGCAGTAACTCTGTTCCAGCAGACAGCCAGACTTGCACAGGGCAGGTATGCCTAAGTGCTCTTCCTTTTCCAGCTTCTCATCTTGTGGCTCAACAGGATGAAAACACTGTCCATGCTTTTGCCATCTGTCATATTAAACCAGTACTTAAACCAGCTGTTGATACCTTGAAAATACTGGTTTTCTGAAGCTTTCTTCCCTCTGAATGGAATCTTCTGTCTTTCTTTCTCACTCTTCTGCCTGATGTTTTTAAATGCCCAATATTTACTTCCTCTTCAGTGCCGTGGTGCTGGGATCTGTTCTGTAGACCCTTCCTGTTGCTGTTCTGCTTAGTGCTTGTGAAGCTCAGCATGCTTGAGGTGGGCAGATGTTTCCAGCTGTGTGGGACAGGTCCATCACTATCCCAGCTGCTTGAAGGGATTCCTTGCTCCTTAGTCATGCATTTCCCCCATATTAATTGGAGATGTTGAAGAAGGAACATTTGATACCCTGTATCAGACCTCAGGAAAGGCCTTGGAGAAACTGGAGGACATGGACCATTACCTGCATGTCCTCCCCTGTTTGTTTCCTGGAGATGGAGCCCTGTTTATAGACAAACTTCACTAGTGTTCCCTCTAGGGAGAGGGAAGAGGAAGAAATGATACATCATCTTCTGTTCAGATGGGGAAAAAGCTAACAAAACTCCTCAAGTAATTAGAAGGTGGAAGTGGGGCAGGATTTCAATTTGTGGGACTTTTCCTTAACCAGAACTAGAATTAATTTGGTTTTGGGTCATTGCCACAAACCAGAGAAGCAACAAAAGGGATTTTTACATGTATTTGTTTCAGATATCTGAGACATTGATAAAGAACAGTCATTAGAAAAAAGAATGGGAAAGGGGGAGTGCAAAGGTGGTCCATCTAGCAGAAATTGCTGCTAGCCCTGCTTCAAAAGCAAAATAACAATTCTGATAAAGGAAAGGGCATTGGAAAAATCACC
Source organism: Sialia sialis (assembly GCA_009812075.1). Taxonomy (NCBI): domain Eukaryota; kingdom Metazoa; phylum Chordata; class Aves; order Passeriformes; family Turdidae; genus Sialia; species Sialia sialis. Next base: position 4,333,543 of record VRYO01001717.1, on the reverse strand, counting down.
CTGATATTGTGTTTTGTTCTCAGGTTTGTGTTCACAGGCTGTCAGAAGTGGGCGCCATGGTTTATGGTTTATGCCTGTAAGGATAGCAGAACATAATCTGTTCACCTCCTTCTTTGTCTTCTGCTGCTGAAAATATCTTCTTTCAGGTTGAAACATCCTGTGCTCAGCTGATTTTTGATGAAAAGATAAAGATGTTTTACCCTTCAAAAGAGGGAAAATAAACACTTCCTCTCTTCTAGAGCTGATGCAATAAAGTGAGGCGTGTGTGGTTTAGAGTGGGCGTGCAGCTAAAACAACTCAATCACAAAAAGGAAGATTAGCTGTGATTGTAGAGCAGTGTGTCTTTATCCTTGGTTTGGCTTTCTCTGTTGTTCAGAGTTCAGGGTGAACTGCAGTAGGAATGAATTGTATGTGACACTTCACCTCACCAAGCTGGAACCTGAAATAGCAGGAATTGCTTGTGCAGAATGAGACACACAGGAAGGAAGAAGCATCGTGGGGAAAAAAGCAACTTGTTGCAGTTCTTCTGCTTAGATTTTTTTTCTCAGCTTTTACTAACTAATTACATGGAAAGTTTCTCTGGTTCTGTGTATCATTTTGAATGGGAAAGGAGAGAGGTAGGATAGGCTAGAACACCAGAGGTGTTCTAGAGGTCCAGCAGCACTCTGCATGGCTGATACACTTCAGGCAGTGGATAAAGGATTTGCAGGAGAGTTAACAACTTTCAGATCTGAGGGCTATTTTTGGTGTGATGAATGAAGTACCACGTACTTCTGTCATGACTGCAGATTAAATACAGCAAGGGCATTTCACAGGTGAGTGGGTTCCAGCAGGATTGTGAGGCATCTGTTTAAACATCAGCCTTAGTTTTGAACTCTGGTTCTTGGGTTTGAGATGCTGCCAGTTATGCTGATGCTTTCATTGGCAGAGAAGAAATGTGATCTCATAAAACCTAGTAGGTAGTGGAGATTGTTTCTGTAAAATTGGGAAGGCCTGGTGTTGCCTGATAGGAGGTTATGAATAAAGCATCCAGCTTTCTGTGCGGTAAAAGCAATGAGACATTTGGATACCAATGTACACAGGCAGTAAGGGAACTGCCAGTGTTTTCCTGCCCATTGGCACAAGTGGAAGCAGAGCCTGTAGCATTGCTGCTGCCCTCATTCTGTGCTGCTGCCTAGAATCCTGGAGGAGAGGAGGCAGTCAAAGCAATGTCAGCCTGGCTCTGGGATTGTCCTGACTGCTGTGCTTCAGCACATGACCCAGCTGCTCACAGGGACACCTGGGTTGCTACTCACAGGAGTAGTGTTGGCAAAGGAGAGGGAATTTCTAGGCAATTCTGTGTGCCTTCTGCTTAGTTGTGGAGTGTTTAAAATGCCCTCCTTGCTGAGTTTTGCCCATGTCTATTTGTATTTGTTGCCTGTTGCAAAGTGATGCCACGTAAAACCAGGAAATCTTCCCCTGCAGGGTTTATGCTCTGCTGCACAGCAGGGGTGGGGTATGAATTAAAATGCATGCACTCTGTGAGCTCTGATCAGCATGAATGGCTGAGAGGGGACTTGTTGCATTTTTATGTTTTCCCTCTGTTGCTGCTAGTGATGCTCTGCTGTTGTCAGCCAAGAAGGTTAAAGCTTGGGTTTGTAAACATGCATATTTCAGGAAGCAACCGTGTTATGAAAGAGGAAAGCCAGCATCTGGAGAGGAGGAATTGAAGTATTGCTTGTGTGCTTTAGCGAGTTCTCCCTTGCAGCTCACCCTCCTGTGCTGCATGGCTGCCTGGCTGAGCAGCTTCCATGTCCTTCATCCAGGACAGGGTGTCTGGCACCATGGCCTGCTGCCCATGGGGCTGTTGGCCCTGCCAGTTGTTGTAAATCCAAGCAGAAATGAACGTATTTAGGTTTGTGTACAGTCCTGGTAGATGTCTGGCATAACATTCCAGGCTTGCAGCTGCATGGAATTTGATAGCTAAGTTTTCCTTACGTGTTGTATTCATATAAACTATGTAAATTGTACTTTGAGGCTGGTGAAAGTTGAAGTTTAGGAGTGCTTTGATTTGATTGTTGATAATTTTCTTATCCCTCTAGACCTGGGATACTGGGAACACTAGAGTGTTCTTAGTTTCAGCAGGTGAAGCTTGTGTGAGAGAATGTGAAAACTAGAGCATCAGAATCCTTTAAACAATTAAAACTGAAAAAGAACAGAAATGCTTTTCTAACTACTGCTTTGAGCAATGGTATTGTATTGACATATTTTTTTACAGTAGATAGGACATGAACTTTATCCATGTAATGTAACAGCAGCCAGAAACTTCTCCACCTGAGTATTTAATGCCTTGCAGACCCCTTCTGTGTGTGGTACATTTTGCTGTTATGTTTATTATATTATGTTATGTTTTATTGTGTTTTCCAGTGTATTTGAAAAGGATCCCAATGGAGCCGATTCCACTGTGAGCTCCAACCACCGCACCAGAAACCTTCTGGAGTTCTCAGCTGGCCAGGAGTCCAGCACAGCTCAGAAGTTACCTGAGGGCATAATTTCTGAGGAGAGGAACGGGTGAGACGAAAACCTTTCACATATTTCAGGTGGCAGAGGGCAGTGGTGATTTTAGCCCTTGCTGCCTTGCTCACCATTTTGGCCAGTGCTCTTGCTGCTTTTACAGAGCACCTGAGTTCTAAACACAGTGTTTTGAAAGTTTGCTTTTCAGATGAGTATGGTGTTTTATTTCCCAGAGCTTCAGAAGTGTACACATGGCTGTGCTGCACAGTGTTAGGGAAGAGAGCACATCCACAAGTGCTTGTCACCAAGACTTTCAGGACCTTCTTCAATTCAGCTGTTGGCTTTTTTCCCCTGATCTGTATTTTAGCTTGCATAGTTGTGATATTTGTCATACTATCTATCTCTTTTTACTTTTCAAGCCAAAGTATTTATTTTCCTAGTTGCTCAAGAGAAAACTGGGGAAGTTCACAACTAAGAACACTCTCTGAGCTTAGCAGTGTCTTTTTCATTTAAAAAAAGCCCATCTGAGTCCATCCCTGTGCTTATCCATTATTTCATTAAATTCTGGCTTTCAGGCTTCCTAGATCTCCAGCATGCAGTGCATAAGTGAACATATAATTGCCTCCAGATTGAAGTCTGGCTAATACAGCTCATGTTTTCCCCTTACAAGATTTATCCTATTAGACTGTCCCTTTCCAGTGGAGTGTTTTGGCTGGTTGAACAAAGCCAGGCACAGATGTGCAGAAAGCCCTCATGTATTTTTGCCATGCAGAAAGAAGGCAATAAATCAGGAGCATTTTAAGGCTGTAGCCATGGTGAGGGCTTTGTATCCTACGTGGTACATTTCAGACCATGACCTGTGGGACAGAGGAGTGCAGTGCTTCTCTTAGGGGGATGTGCTCGTGCCCGTACCTCCTTTTCTTTCACTGCTTCACTCTGGGTTTGGCAAGCTGTGAGCTCTTTGCTGCATATTCTTTATCAGTCCTAGATGCAGTAGAGAGAGGAAGCAGACATGAAGTTGGAGAGAAAGCTGGCAAAGGGAGGAGACTATGAATAAGGCTTTCATAAGCTCTTATACCTGACTCTTCAGAAAGAAGTTGAGGTTCAGGAGTTACAAGTCTGTGAAAACCAAGAGGACTAAAGCTGTTACATTGATAACCTGTCAAGAGAGAAACTTACACTAGGTATTTGGTGATAAACAGCTAACCTCTCAGGAATTGCTGAGAGTGTTAAGGATTTTTGTACTGAGAAATACATGCTCCTTTCCACTTTTTATCAAAACTGAGCTAGATTCTGGACTCAGAGATGTAAATCCTCTCCACTCGGTTGTAATATAGTTTGTGGCTGCTCAGTTGTCATATAGCTTATGGTCTTTCTATCTGCATGGTTTTAGTGGATAATAAATTCAGTATTTCTGTAGCAAGTCTTGCACAGCTCTGGAATGAAAAACAAAGTTGTGTCTGCAGAGATCACATAGTTTGCATACTATGAGGAATATTTTACAGACTACATATTCTATCAATATCTGGCCTTCTTGGGAAGAGATCCAACATCTGCTAATGCTCATCTGTCTGCCCTGCATTGAGAGCTGTCAGCCCCCTTTGAGGGATTGACTGAGAATGTTGGATGTTTGATAGGAATTGTTTCTCACCTGTTCCTGAGCTCTCCTGGGAGCAGCTGTAACATTCATGGGTCTGCTGGAGTTAGTGCTCGTTCTCTGGCTTTGGTCAAAGGGTCATGAAAAGTTTTTGAGGGATTCCTTGACGTGCTTTTGTTGATTTTTCCTAGGTATGACAGTTCTGTATCTGATAACAAAGCACTAATGATAGTCTCAGAAGAACCACTGTTATATATTTCACCACCACCACCCCCCTGCCGGCCTCTGATCAACAGGACAGAGTCCCTGAGGTGAGCAAACACCCTGCTGTGAGCACTGAGACTTTACTGGGAGCTGATCTATAAACTGTGTGTAGCTGAGTGCTGCTGGACAGCTGGGGATGATGCTGCTGTCCATTCATGGTGCTTGTCCAGTGTCTCCTAAATGTCTGCACTGTCCAGTGCTTACTGTGATATGGATAGATCCACTTGGACCTTTGTGATCTTCCCATGGTTTTAGTAATGATTTTCACCTCTCTCTTTTCACACTTGCCAATAATAATAACCAAGTAATAATATGCTAATAATAACCAACTAACAGTTTTCTGATTGTCTGGGGGGTTTTCATGACTTAGAAGAGAAATCACTGTATGTAGAAATATTAATGATATGGAAATCAAGTCCAGCTAAAAGCCCTTCCCAACTGAGTTATATAAGAGATGGGCTTGTATTCTTCAGCTTCTGATAGAAGCAGACTGAACCTGATATTGCAGATGTTGTTTGTTCACTGTTAGAAAACACCTAGCCCCACTTTTTCTGTAGATATGAGTCACTAACCTTTCTCCACTCTTTCTCTGATTTATTTGCCATAATTTATCCTTAACCAATAATTTGTCTTGAATTTGATCGACTTTTGATTTTTAATTTCAGTAGTCCTTCCAGTAATTCCAAAATTACTGTTTGTTGGCCAAAAGAAAGGAGTATATCTACTTTATGGGGGAACACCCACAAATGTAGTACTTTACAGATAAATCTTAAAATTGTGTTTCCTTCCTGTGGTATTAAAAATAAGTTATCATAACAGTAATCTTCAGTGTCTTTGGTGCCTAGTAGTGGCTACGTAGAACAGAGGCTAGACAAGATTAAGAGAGTAAAAGCAGGTATTTATTAAAGGCCTTCAATGAATACACCTTGGGCAGTCAAAGCTCACCCAGGGGCAACACCCAAAATGGACCACAGGTCACAAATTTTCACACTTTTATAAGTTTGGTCCATTTGCTTACTGAGGGTTAATCTTCCAATTACAGCTTCAGGCAATGAAGTAATTTACCCAAAATTTGCTCCCCTTAAATCACTTTTGTTTCCATCTCTGGGGGCCTGAGGCACTGAGGTGTCTGTGATTCCTAGCCTGGAATTGTGTCTGACCAAAGTGGGGAAGCAGCAGCTAACACTGCATATGGAGACAGAGTTATGCACTAAAGAACTGTGGGATTGCAAGTACATGAAAAATATAAAAACTGGAATCCTAAGGCACCACCTCTATGGTGGCTAAGCTGTTGCACACCACTGAATTGCTGTGCCAGTGCTGCCTGCAGCATGTGGTGGTGCACATTGGTGCACATTGTCTTAGCTGCTCAAGAGAAGAGTAGGGACACTCCGAGCTTAGCAGTGCCTTTTTCATTGAAAAAAGCCCACCTGAGTGCATCTTTGTGCTTGTCCATGGTTTCCCAGGCTGACCCACGAGCTGCGAGGATGGGTGCACAGACACGAGGTGGAGCGCACGCGGTCCCGGCGCCTCAGCAACAGCCAGCAGCAGCAGAGAGCACACAGAGAGCAGAGAGTGCCACAGGTGGGCAGGGCACAGCTGTTCCCTGACATCCCTCAGCATTCATCCCCTGGGGTATCCCTCACTCCATTCCCTGGGCCATCCCTCACTCCATTCCCTTGGCATTACAGACTGAAGTGCCATCCTCCCTGTGCTGGCTGGGTTTGGTTGATTATTACTTCATCAGAGTCGTTTTCTTCCATTCCTGCTCTTGGTTTCAGGGTTTTGAATTTTTTTAGCAGCCAACAAAATATGTTCAGCATTTTCTAGAATGAAATCAATCATTATCCTTTTTATGGCTTCTCTGTAAGAATAAGCAATTGCTTAATGGAGAGAAATGCTACCTACAGCACATTCATTTGATACACTGAGAAGGGCCACAGCTGATTGATTTTGTTGAAATATTTCTATTGTTTAAATTTCTTGCTAGAGGGATTATTATTTTTTTTTTTTGTAAGACTACAGAATTACAAGACTTGTGCTCATATTTCTAATTTCTTAATAACTTTTATCTACATGGCATACTGATATGAAGGCTGAAATTAAGACAATGAATTTTCTAAGTATTTGAATTGATTAGAGGTAGTAACAGCTTTAAAAGGATTTGAGCATTATAACGTGGGAAATTCTTTTTCTAAAGAAGTGTTTTGTATCCTTCAGCTCCTTCTCACTGGTGTCCAGAGCAGAATGGTAGAATATTTAGAAATGTTGTCTATGGTACCAAGCTCCCTTTCTTGTCTGTGAATGCTGAGTTCAAATTTGGCTGTATTAAAATTCTGCTGGTTTTGTTCCAGCTTGATTGCTGACCATTGCAGTTTCTCATGTTTCAGTGGAAAAATGCATGTTTCTGGGGCAGGGCACCATGGACCTCTGCCCCCCATTCTGTGTGTTATATTTAATGTAGTGGCAAACCAAGGGAATGCTTATTGGTTTCATTTTGTCATCTTTTCTTTTTCCCCCTTTTTCAGAGCTCCCTCAGTGACAAAACAGATTCCCAGCTAATGGCCATGCCTTATACAGACACCAGTCTCAGGTAAGGCAGAACAGCTCCTTTATTACTGCTTTCTACTTAATAACCTGTTTTTCTACCACCAGTTGGTGAAGAATGGCCATTTTCATCTTCTCAGGGTTCTTAAGCCAAATGCAGCTACTTTTCTTGTCCTAATTCTGTCCCTTAGCAAATAACCGCTTCTAATTATTTATATTACACTTGAAGGGACCCCTGTATCACAGCTCCACCCTTTCAGGGCCTTTCTAGCCATGAATTTTAAGAAAATCCTTGCTTTGTTCTCCAGAAATCCTTTCTAAATAGATTGGAATATTTAGGGGACAACAGGGGGAACTGACTTTGGACTCTGTGAGAACATCCTTAAGTGAGTTTATAAGAAGGTTTCAAAGGGCCCTGAGTCCAGTGAGGGAAAGGTTTCTCTCACTGTCTTCAAGAGCAGAGCCATTACAGCTAGCACCAGAATATGATGATGAACTTAAAAGTACCATTGTATCTCATTTGCATTCTTTGTCTCCATCTGCTGCCTTTTCTCTGCTGATTATTGGAGCACATTAATGCAGAGTTTCCTGATGTCTCCTCCTCATAACTGTCCTGTCCCTTTTCCTTTCCCAGGCCTTCTGGTGACAAGAAGTACTGGACAGAAAAGATTTAGGAAATTAATTTTCTTTCTCCTGATCTCTGTGTGAGAGTGTTTAGGAGGCTGTGTGCTTTGAGAGGACTGTAAGAGCAGGATGGAGTACAGAGGGGACTTTTTGGTGAGAGCACCACCTGAAATGGTGCTGTGGGGAAGAAGGCAGCTAGGGCCTTTCTGTTTGCACTGCTGCTGTGAAAGCAGGATCAGCCTGGGGGAAAAGAGCAAGCTGCAGGCAAATGTTACAGAAAACAGGCTGTCAAATTTTGATACATCTTGACTTACAAGGAAAAAAAAAAAAAGGAAAAGCTTTTTGAGTTCTACAGACAGATGAAGGATAGCTGTTTCAACTGAACACTGATGAACAAGTCTGCTGCCATAAGGCAGTTTAATATACATGCTTGCATTACTCTTGAAAAGAAATTATCTGGATTATTGGAAACAGTGTGCAACATCATGCAGCTTAGCATCTATGGTGCTCCAAAGGAAGTGAGATTTTTGGGGGTTGTTTTTCAGATTAATGATGTTTATATGAACAGGACCAGTGAGTCATGGCAGCTGCATGCTGAGGCTGTCCTGGAGCTGTTAAGAACACAGAACAGATTTCCAGTTCCTCCCAGAGCCACCAGCTATTAGGTGCTCCATGAAATCATAGAATCACAGAGTAGTTTGGGTTATAAAGGACCTCTGGAGATCTCTAGTCCAACATCCTGCTCCATTTCAGGAGTGGTTTGCTCGCCCTTGGTGTTTTCATGAATGAGGAATCAAGCCCAAATCAGCTCCAAATTAATCTTTGTTTGCTGTGTGGAGTTTGGGAGCCCATTCCTCTTGTGCATAGTTCTGCAGGAGGCGATGTGCAGAATAGAGCTGCCTCCTCCAGGACTTCCACCCCCAGTCCAGAAAGGACAACTGGCCTGACAGGCTGCTTGCCACAGGACTCTGGTAGCAGTGGAAGAGAAGATGGTGACAGCCTGCTCTTACTGCTGCTTGAGAAAATCTCTTGATGATGGATTTGTTCCTTGTTGTATTTTAGAAACATACTAAAATAATCTAAATTAACCTCTCAAGTTCAGAACCTGGGTCAGCAGGAGACAGCCTGGGAGGGGAGGGATGCCTGGTCAGTGTCCTTGCCACAAACACTCGGTGTGCTGTTAAAGTGGAGGAAATTACAATGACAGGCTGAAGGTCTAGCTAATGGTTTCCCTGAGTACAGCTTTCCAGTGTGATAATATAAGTTATTTTGGAATGGGATTGGGGAAGTATAAATGATAGCAGTATATGCTAGGAATTTCTCACCTTTCCAAGATAAACAGTGGATAAGTACCATGATTGTAGGACTTGCTAGTGTTTTGGCTTGGAGCAGTTTAGAGCATCTTCTCCTTGTGTCTCATATGTGTAAGCTGAGAACCGTGGAAAAGATTAGCCAGAATTTGGCTGGTGAATATCTTATTTTTGCTCCTCTGTCTCAATTGAAAATCAAGAGCAAACCTATGAGCTGACCAGGTGAAAAATCTTTGAGTTGACCAGAGGACACAGCAGAAAAAAAAAAAGAAAGGTGGGTGAGAAAGAAGGTGGATTTGTCATTTGGCAGTAAATTAAAAGCTCTGTTTATGCTTAATTTTACACTTCTTTCAATTTCACTGGTTTGGATTTTTAGCAATAAAAGAAAATTATTAAATTATTTGATATTTTATTTCAGAATGAAATTTTATCCTTTAATGTATTTTCAGAAGTCATCCGTTTTTCAGACACTTCAGATTGAATTTTTTTTTCCTGTTGAGCTAGCAGACAGGTTTTTGCTGGCCTCAGAAGCACAAACAAAAACAAATGTGGAGAACTTTGCCACAGCAGGACCTTTGAAGCACCTTGAATTTTCAAAAAGTACAGAGTAGTTTAATTGTCTTCACCTGTGTTCTGTGTGCCTCATGCTTCTCTCAGTGGATGAAGAGGTGCAGTTTATTTAAAAAGCAGGTTTCAAAGTCGTTATCTCCCTGGAATTAACTGTCTTGTCTAAAATAATTACCTTTGCCCTTCTTTATTTCAGCAGGAACTCAGGGAATGAGCTGCAAGTGTATTATGCCTCTCCCAGGAGCTATCAAGACTTCTTTGAAGCAATTCACCGGAGGGAGGACACATTCTACGTGGTGTCATTCCGCAGAGTAAGTATGCCAGGGGCTGATCCTGCCCTTTCATCTCTGGCCCTAAAACTGCTTGTCCTGGTTTGGAGGACAGGTGTCTGTTAAGAAAGGCAGGAGCCACTCTTTGAAATGGAGAATGTAAACCCCCTCCCTCCAAATTATTATAATTTTGAAATCAAGGAGCTCGCAGGCAAAGATATGGGAATAGGAATAACAGTTTTTTACTAGGAAAATTAAAACAGAAATACAGTATTACAAAGAACAAACCCCCAAACACTGACAGAGTCAGGATACAACCTAACACCCTGTCAGTTCAGGGTGTTTGTAGCAGTCCCATTCAATGGTGGCTGCATCCTCCTGCAGTGACAGATGTGGTTCAGTTGGAGCAGTGCTCCTGGACAAGATGCAGTTTTCCTCCAAAGGTCCAGTGTTGATGTAGAGAAATCCAATTTCCCTCTGGAGTCCAGTGGAAAAAGTGCACCTTGGTGTCCCAGAATATCAGTATTTATCTAGGTAAGAAAGGCTTGGCTCCTCCCTCTGGATGGAGCAACTTCCAATGGGATGAAGTAATTTTATCAGTCCCACAGTGGGACTCAGTGGCCATTAACAGGAGATATCTCCTGGAGGAAGGATGGGTTGTGGAAAAGATAAAGAACACTGCCCCACCTGGTTTCAATGGATGGCCCATTAGCAGACTATCTCCCATGGAGATCAGGATCACTGCTCCACCTGGTCTCAACAGATGGTGATAAATAGATACTTTTGGTCACATCCTGTATTGTAACCCAAGAGACTGCTGCTAACAAGGATGGCTTAGTCCTGATTGGAGGTAAATTTGTTTCTTCTGGAAAGATGCTTTTCCATGTCCTTTACAGTAACATGGTCAGGTGATGGTCTTTACAAAACATGCCTATCATGTTGGGAATGGAAAGAGCTTTGCAGAAAACATTGTAGTGCCAGGGCAAGGCAGCCCAAAATTGCATGAACCCTGTGGTCAAACACACATTAGAGCTACTTAATAGGGGTACAAACCTTTTGTACTTCTGGGTGTAGGAAGAAATGCACCCTCTGCATCAATTATTACTGTTAACACAGTTTCTACCTTCCCCTAAAACTCTTGCATTTGCAGTTTTATGTGTCACATACTGTAAGCTGTACAGGACTGTGTGCAGGGCCACAATTTTTCTGCTGTTTTGTGACTTATAAGTTGACGCAGATGAGCACGTCTGCTGTCTGTGCTGAGATACAGCAGAGACTCGTGCTGCAGCTTTGTCAGGCACACCTCACATCTGCAGCCCAGTTAGTGATGGTAAAAGCTGTTATAAGATGGAATTTCAGGTGTCTGATGGCACTTTGGGCACTGCAAGCCTGACTAGGGTTGAGGCCAGGACGGCTGCAGCAGTGAGAAGCTGTTTGGGATCTGGTGATGGAAATGATCAAGGCAAGCAGTGGTTGAAACTGCAACCTGGAGTTGGAGGAGTTTCTTCCCTGCCTTCTGCAGGGCTCTTGATGAGTCATTAGATATGCACATCTAATGCACGTTTGCCTGAGCCTGGGGTCTTGCTGAGCCTCCTGCCCTGCCATTTTGCTGTTGGGGTGTTAGATGAGAATTGTTCTGAGCATGTTCGCACCCAGCTGTGATCCTCCCTGCAGCGCCTCCATTTGTCTCCTCTTTGTAGATGTGTCCCCAGAGGGGTCCCAAGGACGTGGGGGACCAGTAGTGGCCACACAGCAGCTCGCCCATCTAAAACCAGTTCTTGTGAGAGCACACAGATAAGCTCAGCTAGTTTTAGCAGTTCCTCTGTTGTCGGAACTACCAATCTAGAGATGCCATAGGTACACATGTAATACAGCCCTGTTCCACCTGGTGCACAGCAGGTTTCCTCATTTGTGAGGTGCATGTCTGTAGAAAAGGTTTAGGCAAAATAAAAATAGCAGTGCTCTTCTTAGGATTAAGGTCTTATGCCGAGTAGAAATATGAGGTTAGTTTCCAGTCTTGAGATTACTGTGTTGTGTCACAAAGCTGGAATTTTGTTATTAAATGCTTGGCATGTTCTGCTGTTCTTTCAGCTAGCAACACAAATACAGCCAGCAGCAGGCTCCACATATCCTGAGAATGAGGAGAAGGGAGAGGAGAATATAAAAGTTTTCCTGGAAGCTCTGAAGACAAAGCAGAGCAATGTTTGTGGAGTTCTGCACTTGGGGCCATTGCTCCAGCCCACCTGAGCGCTGTTCTTGTCCATAGGTCCTGTTTACACTGTCGGGTTAATGACCTGGAAGTTGTCAGCTCTCCTTTCAAGTCGCAGAGCTGTCCTTGGAAACAGTGAGCCTTGTGCCACAGAATCCCTGCAGCTCACTCTGCTCTCTCTCAGGGAGAGCTGGGGGGGCCTTTTAAACCCCTCTATGAAGTTTATTTGGTTGCAAAGCTTTTGGCATTTCTGTTTTATGAATGAAATGTCCTCAAATAGAAGGCAGTTTCATGCATTACCTCATTTATTGTTTTAACAGGGCAAACCTGATCTAGCAGCAGGCTCTGCCCTGAGGCACTTTTCAATGACTTGCTTGGATTCCTTTGTGAATGCAGAAGAAAGGACTCCTGCACAGCCCGAGGGGTGCCATCAGCAGGGCCCCAGCCTGGGAGGTGCCCTTTCACCTCCTCCTGGGGATTGCTGACTTCATTTTCTCTGGCCCACAGCTCCCCTTTCAGTGCTGATTAGGAGCTGGGAGGGGGCTGGTTCCTCCCTGGAGCTGTCCCACAGCTCACTTGGGCTGCTTGGCTTGTCCAAGTGAGGAGCCCAGGCCTGGAGATGAAAGGTTTTGTTCTCCTCTCTCGCTGTTTGCCCTGCAGACACTCCCCCACGCTTGATAAGCTGTTGTAGCCCTGGAACATAAAAAGCAGAACAAGAATCATGCAGTTCAGAGTTGCAGGGAGTGGGTGGTTCTGGTGGAAGGTGGGACTGTTCATCTCAGGAGTTCCCTTCCACTGATGTCCCTGGATCCTCTGTCTCCATTTCCTGCTCCATGCACAGCCTCACAAACCCAGGCATTTCTCCTGCATGCATCTGATCAAATGTCATGGTTTTTGTGTGTTCTCACCTGCACTGCAGGAGCTGTGCCCCGAGTTCCTTAGATTTTCTAGAAAATGGGATTTGCTAGGGCTGCCCCTGCCTCTTACATGGTAGGACTCAGCCAAAACTTCCTGCAAGTGCAGGGCTGGGAAGCAAAGCTCCTGCACAGTGGATGTGCTGGTGATGTTTGCTACCTGTAAGACTGAGATTCCCATGATCTCAGCAATTTTATTTTCTTTCCTTGCCTTGGAAGGCTTGCAGGTCTGTATATTTACAGTTGAAGTTTACATGGTTTCTTTCCTTCTTAAGGAAGAGAGAGGAAAATAAAGTAGCATTTGGATCAGCTGAGTCTAGAAGAAGCTTTTGCCCTGGGTGTCTACAGAAATTAATTTATTGCTAGTATCAGGGGAATCTGTAATGTCATTTTTAAACAAGAAGAGTGCTGCTCTGCCAAGCCCTTTGATTTCTGCTCTGCAATGTCTGTGATTCCAGGTCTGCTTGATGTGTCCTAAAAGCCCAGTGGAGTGTGCATACAAAGCCCCAGCTGGTGGATCTGAGGTGCTCTCCCAGCAGGGAAGGGACACCTGGCTGCCTCTCTGTGAGCCTGGCACTTGCACAGCTCTGCCAGAGCTCACATCTGGTGTGCCACAGAGCACTACTGAGATTGTGTCTAGAATTACCTGAATAGCTGGTTTCATTTGGAAAGTAATGAAGTAAATCATTGGAGAAAACAAATCCCTTCCAATTTGCTTTGTCCTGTAAATGCTGCTGCAGATCATTCCAGCCTGGTGTGGTTAGGATCAGAGTCCCCACAACTTGGAGTGATTAAGCAGTAGATTTCTCCATCCTGGAAGGTTCATTCAGTGACCCTTTGGTGACATCTCTGCAGGCTTGTTTAAGGACAGTGGCATTTTTTGGGGTAAGAATGTAATTACTGTTCTTGAGAAAAACACATTTTAAAGTTTAATTCACTTGGGAAATTCAGGGGACTTGTGGCATTTCCTCTCACTACTTTCTCTGTTTCAAAGCACAAATGTCTCCTAATACCAGAGTTTTCCATTTGCATATATTGCAGAGCATGTAGAGTAAAATGTAGTACAAAGTAGATATTAAATGGTGATTCTGTTTGTTAGAGCAAGACTGATGCTGGCTCCGTGGGAATAAATGGCAAAGCTTTTACCAACTTTTGTAAGACCAGGATTTTGCTTTATAAATTTCTGCTTCAGTGCCATAAACCATAGAGCTTCAGGGAAACCTCTTATTATGAAACTAAATTTCTGGTCCTACAATCCAACATCTGCAGTAAGCATTTAAGGGTTTCTCAATTTCTGCAGACAATTTTTTGCTGAAATGATTAAGCCAAATTTCAATCAGAACTTTTGTTCTTTCTTTCTTTGCTAGGAATAAAAATGTCTAGGTTGCGATGTGCTATGCTAATTGTATTTGAGATTATAATTGTATTTGGGATGCTCTGTTGCTTTTAGGAGGTGAAAGATTATAAAGCCTGGCTTTGTAACATATATTTTACTTAACACGGTTATGCAGCAGCAGTTTGCTGTGCTGCACACACTTTTGGCAGCAATAATTTGAGTGTATCAGAGAGCATGAGGCAGGTTCCAATTCACTGCACTCCTGGTGCCATCTACATCCTGCAGGCAAAACTACTCTAAAAGAAGTTGGCTCCAGATGATGTTTCACAGCCAGAAATTCAGTCCTAACACATACTTTCCTCCTACTTTGTTGCCCTTGACAATGGGTGGTTTTTACTGAACATGGAGTTTTCTGCTGTTGACTTTCTTGCGGATTTCTGCAGGATGGGATGTGTAATTTGGTGTTTCATTCAGATGAATTGATCAGTCCTGCTGCTCTGGAGATAGAGCAGCTCTTCTGTGTTTGAGCCCTGTGGATCTGCAGCTGGTGCAAGTTAACATGCAGATTTTTAAAAGATTTTACAAACTGCTCTTTTTCCTGTGGAGCCTAACCTTAGCTATTCAGAGGAATATCTCAGAATTGTAGGGTTTTTAGATCTTGTCCTATATATTATAAATGTGCTGAGAGTAATATGTGGTAAAAGAACTGAGGCTCAGGGCATAGTATCCATGATAAAATTGTCCTTTTCAAAGCAGAGGTCACCCTTTACTCGTCTTCTCTCTGGTGCCAATTCCTGCCTCTCTGGGAGAACTGGAGAAGGCAAACAGTGTGATTGTGCTTCAGCATGCCCTGGAGCTCAGTGAGTCAGCCTCTCAAACTACAGCTGTATTTGACTTTCAAATTTGAAAATCCATTATGAAAACCTCCTGTTTCCATCTAAGTGTCGATAGTGAAAATTAAGTCTGGCCTGTTGCATTCTTTGTTACAAATTCCCTCTTTTCTGGCCAGACTTTGGATTCTTTCTGTGTCAGGGAATTTTCTTTTTCCGAATCCCTGGTGAGAAAACAATGAAGCAAGCTTTCTTTCTGGTCTCTTGAATTGCCTTCCTTTCTGATAATGAATATTTCAGGTAAGTAGGGAGGAGGGAGAGGTGACTTTCAGAGGGACTGAGAGGTGGTAGGGAGAAGGTTTCTCTTTGCTCTTCCTGTTACTCAGCTGGGGAAGTTGCTTTTGGTAGCATCTTAGAGCTTAGTCTAAAAACCTACAGGGAGAAATCTAATAGTCTAAAGTAAAGTCCAAAAATTTATGTTTGTCTGTAGAACACAAATGGCCTCATGTCAGTCCCAGGATTCTCAGAACAACACAACTGTGAGTTAGGAAAAGGAAGATCAAAAAAAGTTAATTTAGCTTTGTAGCTAAAGTCGAGCAGTTCTTGGAAAAGTGTTTTTATCAACACCTGTTTTCCAGAAAACCTGAGTGTGTCATCACACCTGAGGACATCCTTTGGGGAATGAAGCAGCAAAAAGCTGTGTGTGTGCTGAGGAGAACAAGCAGATTGAGGGGAGGGGGAAGAGAAGGAGCAGGCACTGAGACACCCCAGCTGTGTCCCCAGAGAGCAGCAGTGAGTGCCAGCTGCAGTGCTGCATCTCCTGCAACCTCCTGGTTCTGCTTTAGGGGTGGCAGGGGCCAGAGCAGCAGTGCAGAATGGCCTTTCTGAGAAGGGAAGTGATGCCTGCCACAGCAAGGGGGTTTTGATTCCTTTGTTCTGTTCTTAGCTCCTGTTTGGAACTCCTACTCTCACTCAGGAATCTCTCCCAAGGCATTTTGGAAGCAAAGTCTTAGTCACTCTGATTTTTATCTCCTTGGGTCCCTTTGAACCCCACTGTCCTCCAAGGAAAGTTGAGAATGGATGTGGTGTTGAGGACAGATGTATAAGCAGAGGCAGAAAAGTCAACTCAAATGTCTGGCATGAAGCAAAAGCTCCTCTTGGATTTTGTGTCTATAGTCTTGATTCATTTGTCCTCTCCATGCTTGCTGGGACTTCATGAATCACATTAATGCTAAATTTCTTTACATGTCCCAGATCTAACTAATACTTTGTTATTTTTAAACTAGTATTTGGAAGGACAACATACACAGCAGATAATTATAGTGAAAATAAAATATGCCACAAGAAATGTCTGCAGAAGCCAGAGCGGTTGCAGAGGGACGTGATCAGTAATAGCATACACGTATTTAAAATGTGCTGCATGCTTGAGAGACACAGAGCTGTGGGCAAGAAGGAAAGGAAGATTGTTGGGTTTGCAAAACCTCTGTAAAAGACCCACTGCTTATGAAATTGGTGTGGATATAGGCTGGAGAAGTGTAATTGGGAAGTGTGGGAGGAAGCTGTGATTATACAGTGGGAATTGTCTTAGCAAAGGAAGTGATAGCAGTATCTCACTTAATGAGAGTACAGAACAGACAATTGCTACCAGCAAAGTGAGCAGGAGCACAGGTTTATCCACAGACAATTAATCTGTGTTCAGTTAGAGCAGGTTGTAGCTCTGAAGCAGTTCCCTTCCTTCAGGAAATAACCCAAGTTCAGTAATGCATTAATAATACTTTAATTTTGCCAGATAATAGTGCATCTTTCTTTAGTGATAGCATGGTATTAATTGAAGAAAGTTTTACTGAGATTATTCTGAGCAGTTCCCAGAAGGGAATGATGGGCTCTTGCTTGCGATCTGTAGAAGTATTTATTTATGGGATGGATGCTGACCAAGCCCTAACTGCACAGAGACATAAATGATACCCTCAGCTCTGGAGCTGCAGCAGCCAGTGAGACACTGACTTCAGTATGGTAGGAATGAACTGCTTGAAAAAATGACCTTCATGATGCTTCCTTTGCTTTAAGTGACAGCACATGCAGAGAGCACTTTAAAGTACCCATGCTTGCTTTGTTGGTTGTACTTCACACTTCCACAGCTTCAGGCTAGTGATATTTTTCTGTTCATTTTCAGTTTTTATATCTGACTCTCTAGAGTCAGGGTTAGGGTTTGGGTTAGGGTATAAAAGTAAAGCATGCAGAATGGAGATAGGTGTGGTTTCATTAGTGTCCTACCTTTTAGCCAATATTAGTCATTGCAGTGTTACATTTGAGACCATTATTTAAAATCTTAGGCACACTTTTAGAGTTAATTCTGGTCAGATGAAGTTATTTGCTTCCAGTTGGAATTAATCCTTTTGCCAGATTTTTAGCTGGACAGCACACAAAGCTTATTTTATGAAGTAAGAGCCCAGGTGCTGTTATGAGTATGTGCAGATTATCATCACCTCCCACTGGACCCACAGAACACTTGCAGCTTCCAGGTTTTATTTTTAAATAGCTGACACTCCTAGGACATGAAGTGTGGTAGAATTCACTGTACATTTTTATCTTTAAACTGGCTTTGAAACTACTTGAAAGTGGAGCATAAAACTTATTTCAACTTCTGGGTCTCCTGGTTCTTGTGCTCTATCTGCTGGGATGGTGATGGGGGTGAGAAGAGCTTGTTTTACCTTTTGCCTGGCATGACTTGCTCCTCACCCTGCACTTGGATAAACTCCAGTTTTGCCAGCACATTTGATAGAGACTCTTGAGCTTTGAGTTAGTGACTAAGAATTGGGAATGCCGTGGGCTGAGTTGAGAGATCCTTCACTCTGGAAACCACTGTTCAGGAAATCCTCTTTGTGTTTGGATTGCAAATGTTGAAAAGTGCCTGTGAATAATTCTGGCACTTGAAAGTGCTTTTCATGGAGGGAAGGCAGAGCTGTGCAGGAGGGACGTGTCCACCATGAGGATGGTGAAGGAGCCTGCTGGCTGCAGGCCATGGGCCACTGCCCTTGGAGCAGGTTGGCAAAGGGCCACCAAGTATTGCACAAGTGCTTGTTATTGTTCCCTGGTTCCCTGCCTCTCCAAAACAAGGTAGGAAGTGTCAGCTGTCTCAGGGAGGGTTATATCCAGTGTGAGGGAGGTGGTCTGGGCTGTGCTCAGAGAGGTCTCTGTGTTGTGCGAGAAGGTGCACAAGCCTTCCTCTCAGGATCTGAGTCCTGCCTGCCAGGCTCCTGTGTGTTCAACAGCACTCTCCTCTGAGACTGCAGAAGTGCGCATTCCCAAGCTGTTCCTCAGCCTGGAGATTCTTAGGTTGAGTCACTTGTTAGCATCTGGGAGGCCCTTGTTTAATCTCCTTTCTAGGAAATCAGCCTGGAGCTCTTCTCTCTAAGAACAGTCCTGAGCACTCAGACCTGCAGTTTTCTATTAGTAGCTCAGTGGGTGATAGTGGTCAGGTAACTCCTGGAAAAGATAAAAAAGTGGCTGAAAAGAAACCATTTTGCTGCCTCGGGTAATCTGGGACCAGCATCTCTAGAAGGGCATCTCCTTAACATCAGGGAAATAACAAAATGACTATGGGTTTCTCTTTGCTCTTGCTGGACCATGTTTGGCATTTGCTGACCAGCTGTAAGCCTTAATTCTACATCAGGCAGCAGAGGTGCTGCATAGAATCCAGGCATGAAGTTTCCTGACTGCTCAAGCTCAGTTTCTGAAGTGCCAACACAGAGAAATGTGTACAAAAATGAAACTAGATACAAACATGCTGTCATTTGGAGAAAAGCAACAGATGCAGCAGTTTACTTGGTGTAAAACTTTGGCAAAATCAGGTAATTGCAGCTCTAGGAGAATAAGAGAAAGTAAAATGTAAAGAGCTACGTTTGCACAACCAGAAAGGAACTTTAGGTTCAGGCTAAGCCCAGGTGTGGTACTAGAGATGCTGAAAAAAGGGTGTGAAGCCAGCTAGGTAAACACCAATGTATTATGTATCGTGGTATTTCCATTTCAGGAAAGAGTTGGTTGGTGTTGGCTTGGTATGGCAGTGCAGGAGGAGGATAGTGCCCACAGCATGGCTCTTGTCAAAAGGATGTAAGAAATGCATGTAAAAAGCATGTATGACCCTCACTATCATGCACACATGCAGTGTAAAGAGTGCAGGAAAGCCAGAGAAAAGGACCTGTAAGTTCTGGAATAATGACCATTTAATTCCCTACAGCCCTCCATCCCTCCTCTCCTCTCCTGGCAGTTCTAAGCAGCACTGTCCAGCAGAGTAGATCCTCTTCACATGAATCAAAACTGACACCCTTGTGACTTAGTCTCTCCAAATCCTGATGGCTGATTTGAGAATCTACCTTATAAAGGTCACTTCCAGTACCTTAATTCTCCTAGCTGCTTGCAGTGCTTTTTGTGTTTGCAAATACCCTGACAAAGCCTTGGTGCAGCTGTCTGGGCTTGTAGGAAGTTGCAGTTCCCAATCTGGCCCATCAGAGGATGTGTTGCTGTGCTCCTGGTCTGGGTTTCCCTGCCAGTAATGGCATGTGCAGTTGTTACAGGGCTGTGTGTGCTCTTGGTGTGCTTGCAAACAGATCTGTGTGGGATCAGAGGGACGGGGGGGAAATGATGTGCAGCTTGGGGACTGCCTGGAGTTCACCTTGTCTTTGTGTGGGTCAGGGGTGGCTCTGCAGAGCCACCAGGGGTTCAGAGGGCAGGAGGCAATGCAAGAGAAAGGGAGCACATCCAGGAGGAGGAAGTAGCCTCAGGCTCTTTGCTTTTCTGTATACCTGCACGTTAAAAGCCTGATAAGGTATTTTTGTTGATGAGTTGAGGTAATGAAGAGTAGTGACTACACATACTGAACTGGTTAATGGCAAGCTGAGTGGCCCTCCAGTTAGAAGAGATTTGGGTTGGTGCCTTCAGCATGCTCAGTACCTCTGATATTTTGTAGAAATCTTGTTGAGTCCAAGATGCTCAGTTGTTTTGTGTAGAATTAAAACCAGTACAGTAGTAAGAAAAGAGGGGAAGGTTCATAGGGAAGCATAATTCAGGTGATTAATAAAGTGCCCATGCAATTGATGTAGTGAAATTGCTTATTTTGCCATAGTATTTGTACCCTCAGTATCCAAGAGAACACTGATGTATGTACACATCTAAAACCCTTCATGCATCATTCCTCACCTCTTTATTCTGTGATCAGAATTCTGATAGAGCCTTCTTTGACCCAAAAGTCCCCTGTATTTTGCAACAAAAAAGCTGGGAGCTCCAGTGGCTTGGTGAAATGTTGTCAATGGGGCATTTCATTTTTAAAACCCACATTTATGAAAACAGAGCTTCTGTGGTTCTCTGATATGGTTGCATCATACTTTGCAGGATATTTGTAGAAAATGTTGAAATTAACTCAAGACTTCTTGTTCCACAAGCAGAATGTACCTAATTAGAACGGTTGAAGGCAAAAGCCTTTACTGTAGTTCTGGATGCTGCTGGCACATGTCAAGTGAGAATTGCACTGATAAAGGCTTAGGTTTGCTTAATTTGCAGTGTTCCTCTCATATTTCTGTTTTACTTCCTTAATTTCTTCACATCTGGCTTTCTTTCTTAAATCATTTCACAGAATGCTGTTGCTACTTTACAGACTACCAGGCACCACAAATTCTCAAGCACCACTCAAGGCTCTTTCTCTGCTAAATGGAGCCAGAAAAGCTCTTCTCAATTTTCCCCACCTGTCCCAAACACCTCCCATTGTGTGGACTGGATTTCCTTCCTGAGGTGCCTCTCATTCTGTAGGTTTTAAAAGGAGCCCAGGCAACTCTGTGAGACAGCTGAAGCTGGAAAAAATTAATCTCACCCTGAGTGGGGAGATGAAAGGCTTTTATTTGCTCGAGCTGTTATGTTCTAAATGTGGTGGGGAGCTGGCAAGTACTGATAGAAGAAAACATATTGCTCTGCAGGAAGAGACCCAGGCCCAGCCTGAAAGCTGCAGCCTGGTGTCTTCTGAGTGGCGTGCAGTCAAGCATCTTCACTTTTTTTATCTGCCCAAAGCTGACCTTTCCCTCTCTTTTATCTAATCTGGTGCCTGTGATCTCGCTAATTCAATTGCAGTGGCAGGCTGGCAGTTACTCACATGCACAGAGCTGGACAAGGAGCATGGTGCTCGTGCACCAGTTTGTGCCTCTGTTTAGCCCTGCTCAGGCTCCAGAGCAGGATCCATGTGAGCTGTTGTCACAAGACAAAGCTTTTTCTGTGGAAGCTGCTGATTTCTACCAGCTGCACCACAGACAAGTGCAGGTGGCTTGTGTGATGGCTTGTAGTACAGCACTGTAGTACTCACACTGTTCAGAACTGATGATTTCTTTTCTTCCTTTTTCTTTTCTTGCACGAGCAGACCCCAGGAGTTTTTAAGGGTAAAGACCAATGAGTCATGCACAGGCCTTGTCAGCACCAGAATCAGGGTTCCTGTTGCCCATGCCAGTTCCTTGGCTGTGAGTACTCAGGTCCCTCTTTGGGCCATTTTGTTGTGGGAAAACAGCCTGAGGAGTTCAGGGGACTTCCAGGAAAGTCTCACAATGCCAGAGGCTGGCAGGAAGGGAGAAGGGACTCTCTTGTTTTAGGTGGTCATGGGGATCAGAGTGCTCAGGCCGTTCTGAAGTGCACTTAAGGTAGCTTGGGGGTGATTAATGAAGAGTCCTCGATGTCAGGCATCCTTTTTGCTTCCAAGTATGAGTTAATCATGTACCTTATTTATGCTTTTAAGACCATTTGCTTTCTTGTTTTGGTTTGAGGAGTTCTTTCTGGGGGAAAATGCTAAGTTTTTATAATCCTTTTTCCCTTATAAAATGATCTCTGTTTCTAGAAACTGATTTATGTCTTCCTCAGCAAGACTAGAAATTCAAACAGAGCAGACATTTGGCAAAAAAATCTAGACTCAGAATTGAGATTCAGAAGTGAAACTTAGCTGCAAATGTGAAAACAGGGAAGCTCATTGTGCTGGGCTAAATACAAACCAATAGGCAAAAAAAAGAAAGGGAACTTCATGCTCTCTTAACTGAGATTATTACTAACAGAGGCAATAACTTCTTTAACATTATTATATTGAATATCTCTTTAATTAGAAGAAGCTAATAATAGTTGATGAATCCTCAGCCATACAGATGTCCTGGGATCTGCAGAATGAGAAACATCTTTCCAACAAGCAGCTGTAATGCAATACACATTGCACAGCTTAAAATGCTGCCATCCAATTTGGATTCAGCCCACTGCATCCTGAGATTAAAACCTCGTTTTCTGAGCAGCAGCATTTGAGGGAAACAGGAGGCAGCTTGGCTTTGGAGCCCCAGCCATGGTCTGAGTGTGCCAGACCCCTGTCCAGCCATGGCAACTCAGGGTGTGCAGAGACCCAGCCAGCTCTGAGCTGAAGCCATTGCACAGCTCTGGGTGAAGCTGGGGGGTTCAGGCAGAAATTCATGAACTGAACCTGACTGAGAAGTGTTCATTTCTGTGTCAGCTGCATGCATCTCTGTCCTTGTGTCCCCTGCTGCTCTGTTCATGTGGCTTTGGCAGTGGTATCTGCATTGTGGGTGATTATAGTTACATACAGGTATTCCTTTATTCAGCTTTGGCAGGATTTGGAGGGAGGGAGAAGCTGCTTTCAGCAGAAAGAGAAAATGTCAGATGGGTAGAGAAGAAAGCACCCAATTCTTTAGGTTCCATAGAAAGGTGCTTTCAAAGCTGCTTTCCCCAGCATTTACTATGCAAATGAGACCTCTACTTTCAAAGCAAAAGGCAGTTTAGTAAAAGTTTATAAAGCAGCTTTCTGCCTGTGACCATCATCACGGTGACCTAAAATATCATTTCTTGCTGCTGCTTGGGAGGTGATGACCTCCATCTCAGTGGAGTTAACTTTGTAGAGGTTTAGAGGGAGATTCAGGTACCCTGAGCATATGAAGCTGAAGGATGGAGGGAGGAGGACATCCCCAGAAACTTAACTCACTGTCAGTTGCTTTTTCCAAGAATTTGAGGGATAACAAACACTTCTAACCCAGACTTTCCAATCCTCTGATGTATTTCTGTGTAACTGATGCAAGTTCCACAATTAGGAAAGATTTGTTGCTAATTTCCTGTGCATCTGCTGTGCTCTCAGAAGCAGCATCTCTCCAGCTGCAGATGTGAATTAAGCTGCCACTGTCTGCTCTTGGGCAGTCCCATGGGTTAAACCCATCCAGTAAATAAGAACCATACAGCCACTTGTTCATGCTCTGTCTCCCCATCAGTGGGGAGGAGAACTGGGAGGAAAAAAGAGTACATCTTGTGAAATAAAAACAGTTTAATAATTAAAATTAAATATGATTATAAAAGTGGTAATAATTATAATGAAAAGGAGAGAGAGGGAAGAGGAGCAAGGGATGCACAGTACAGTTCCTCACCACCTGCTGCCTGATGCCCAGCCTATCCCAAAAAGCAATCCTGGCCATTTCTCCCCAGTTTGTGTACATTGTGTGGTGTGGGATGTCCCTTTGGCCAGTTTGGGTCAGCTGTCCAGGCTCCCAGCACTGCAACTGCTCACTGCAGAGCATGAAACAGCAAGAAGTCCTTGATTTGGGGTAAGCTCTGCTTAGCAACAGCCAAATAATTGTTGTGTTATTATAAATAACATAACATAACATAAATTCAAAGCAGGCACTGTGCCAACTGCTAAGAAGAAAAATAACTCTCCCAGTTGAAACCAGGACAGGCACTCTTGGGCAAGCAGCAGCAAGCTGGGGCTGTCCCAGCAGGGACAAAAGCACCCTGAGTTGGGCTCCCACTGGGTTTGATCTGAATTTAATTTAGGCTTACTTTATTCTCTCTTGTCATTAGCCTTGCTTTCAATTTGTTTGTTTACCCATCCCAGTGAATGTATTTCCAGCAAGTTGACAACAGTCACAGATCAGTGGATGGATCAGGAAAGGAAGTCTCAATGACTGGGAGATGTAAGCTGCAGTTGTCATTTTATTCCCTCAAGCCAGATCTGAATCCAGTACCTGAAACACTGGCTGCAAAGGACATATATGCTCTCTTTGCAGATAATAAAATATATTTTAAGGTAAATCCCAGGTGTTCAAGTCAAGAATGCATCTGTGTGTGCTAATTTGGGTCCTGTTGTGCCAAATGTGGCATTTAGAATAAGTTTTAGAATAATTACCATCTTCTGTAAAATGAAGTTTTGCAGTCTACTGGTGTTTCCACACAAAACTTTAAATGTGTATTCACCTGTGCACCAGTAATATATATAATTTTTTTTTGCATGGGAGCATGTTTGGCTCCACTTAATAAAAGTTGCCCTTCAGGTTGAATCATGCATCTTGTGTCCAAATTCTGACTGTCTCAGCTTCCTCAGCTGAGCTGAGGTGCTGAGTCTGCTGCTCTGACAGCTGCAGGTGATCTACTTCTTGGCTTGCTGCTGTCTTAAGAGTGTGGAGCTTGAGTGGGAGGTTTAAATTCTTTCTGTTGCTGCAGAAGGCAAGAAGACAACAGTTTCAGATCAGGGCTGGCTCTTGTGCCATATGTGTTGTAGGACTGAACACACTGTGATCAAATTAATTGCCTTGATTTAAAAAAGATTGAAGTCTTGACTCTACTTAGCAGTTGTTTCTGATTAGGATTCTAAAGTTCTCTTGAATCCCCAGCTGCCTGCATGTGTGGGCATTTCTGCTCTGTAAGAAAGCATCCTTTCTCCTGCTTTGAAATGAAATTGTTCTGCCAGAAGAGCATTCAGTCACAGGCCGTGTGACCTTTTCTGGACTTGTGTAGCTATTCCTGAGCTGTTTCTCATGTGTGTTTAACCCTAATTGCTGTCTTTGAGATCTTTGTAATGCTAATTGCTATCAGCATCTTTCTTTTCAGGAGAGATCAGCAAGTCAGGGGAAAAAGTAAGGTAGGAGTATGACCAAATTGGAGCCCAGATCCTTCTGGATCTTGGAAATGCTGCTTGGAGGAGCCCTCTGGTCCAGCCTGGTGTGTGGAGGAGGGCTGTTGCTGGCACAGTGAGCTGGCTGTGACATTGTCAAATGGGCTCTGAAGAGCTCTCAGGATGGAGATCTCAGCACAAAGCGAGATCAAAGTATTCTGGTACTTCCCTGTCCTTTGAAGTCAGCTGCAAGGGAAATCAGAGGGACAGCTGTATTAGCAAATGGATTTGGAGCCATTTGCAGGGGAGGTTCAGCCAGCATTTGGAGAAAGCCTGGCATCAATTTCTTTTCAGCCATGCAGCTTCTGTTTGACAGGAATGTGATGTGAAGAGATCCTGCTCCACTCCAAGGAGTGTGCCCATGGCACTGCCCCATCCCTGTGCACTGGCTGGCTCTGGGCTTGTGTGCCTGGGCTGCCACAGAACAGCACAACAGCAGAGCAAAGGTGTTGCTGATAGGAGCATTCCCCTCCCTGTGTGATTTTTGGGGCAGTCTCCAGCTGAGCAGCAATTCTGGGAATCCCGGATTTGTCTGCTGGAGAAGACCTGAGGTCGTGCTGACAAGTATAGAAACTTTGGGTTAATGTTTTGTGAGGGAAGCAGAGAATCTGGATTATATCCCTTTTGGTTTTACTGGACTAGATTCACATGCCCTACCTAAATTACATGTTTTTGCAATTACAGATTGCAGTTGCAAAACTAATAGCCTGCAGATGCTATGCAAAAGCAGAGCTCTACTGCAGTGAGTTATAGAAGGAGGGGTATTTCTTTTTATGGGTAATAGTACTAAAACAATTAATTCCTTTTGGGTCTTACAACTTCTTAAAATCTGCAAAGACAGTTGACAGACTCAGCTGGGGAGTTCCAGGTGAACTGCATTTCTGTGCTTCTATAGCCCCTGGGAAGGACAGAAAATGGCAGAGAAACATAACTTTCAAATAATTTAAAGCAAACATTTATAATTTTGTTTTGCTGGTTAGATTGAGAGAGCCTTTAGAAGAAAACCTGATCCTTACCAAACATAATGGATAAACTTTTCCACCAGTACAAGCTGGGATTCTTTTTCTTTCACAGAGGCACAGAACTAAGTCAGCTAGACATACCCTCTCCAGTTTCTTTTAAAAACTTTGATAATTTCCACAAATAACACACACAACTTATCAAAGCATTTTCAAGTCCTTTAGAACCCTCCTATATGATTTTAACCAAAACTGTTCACTCAAACATAGAATTCTGTCCCTCACATCCTCTCACTTGGCGTGTAGGAATTTTTTTTAATCTGCTGCCAAACCAAAATTACATCATAGCAAATGCATGCATTGTTCTTTACTTTTCAGCTTGCAGAGCAGTTCTACAGACAAGTTTAACTGGCAGGATTTCTGTCCAGTCTCTGTCCTGTGCCCTCCACATTCACATGGTCTTCTCCTTCCTAGTCAAATCAAAAAGGACAAAACTATAAGGAAAAATACATCTATGAGAGAAATAAAATCCAAATGGGCACCCTTCACCTTGTTGGGCTGGCAGTGGTTGTGCCCCATTCAAGCTTCTGCAAACTATGTTTTCCTGGGGCATTCCCTGTCTGCAGGGCAAGGGTGATGGTGTTTAGTGCCTCTTATTTTGGATGCCTTGCAACTCAAAAATTATCCTGAAATAGCTTGGAGAGAAACGAGGCAGGTTCATGTTGGGTAATTGCAGAAGGAGGGATTTGCAGAGGAGCTGAGAGCTTGGGAGATTTTGCTGCTCTGGTGTGACTTTAGCAGGGTGAAGATGGATGTTTCAGTAGGACAGGAGGTCAGTGAGCCTGTCTTTGGAATGTGCTCATGTTCCACTGCCTGGAGGAGGCTTGGTGCCTTCTCAGAGCCACTGAGATACCTGATTACTTCATGTTTCAGTGTTACCTTAGGGCATGATGCCTCCTCTTCAGCCTTGTGTGCTGAACAAAGGGATTATAAACCATGAGAACAGAAAAACTTAGCAGTGTATCAATATTTCCCACCTTTTATGAGCCCTGCTTTGCAGCTGCCTTTTGTGCACCTCCACAATGCTTTGTGGACTGCATAGGACACAGTTCCCAGCGGGTCTCTGTTCTCCTTTGGAGTCTCCATAACCTTTCTAGTTCTTAATCCAGGAGAGATCCTGTGCTGCTGGTTCTACTTTACCCAGAGAAAGCTCCCCAAAGCTGAGCCCTGCTCCTGGACAAGCAGCCTTTGAAAGGAGGGGGGAACCTCCTCCAAAGGAAGTTTGTGGCAGAGTGAGTTTTCCATTCCTCTGAGGTCTCTGGGATTTTCACAAGGCTCTCTGACTCACAGTGAGGTGCTTTCCAGTCAGTTTGGTTTTGGAGTCCAGGCCATATCACATCTGGCAGTAGCAGAATTGACAATAAAAGGCACTAAAGACTTCTTCATTAAGAGGTCTCTCATGTGGGAACTAAACTGGATAGCAGCTCCTTCTTCTGCAGGGACAGTGACTGGACGCTGTTCCAAAGTGCACTTAGGTTTTATTTATGAAAATTTGTCTGGGAATGGCAGAAAGGTGTAATCTTACACTAGAGGACATTTTATTGACTGTGGGATGGAGCTATTTCTGGTAAAACACTTAAATAAAAATCATATCTCATCACTTCATTCCATCACTGTGTGCACAGTATAGGCTGTAAAAACCACCTGTGCACAAAAACACTGGGATTGAAACAGCACTGGGGTGAAAAGGAGCAATTTTGGCAAAAATGAAAGCACAAAAAGAATCTCTATTCCCACTGCTTTTTGGAGCTTTCTTGTTCTGGGACAATCTTCTCCCCATTCCTTAAAACAGGCTTAAAACCTAGAAAAGTAATTAGACACTATGATTAGGGGTTGGATTCTCAATTACAAGCTCTTCTTTAAGTGTGCTGCAAACTCAAACTGTGTTAATGTGTGCTAGTTATCATAGGCACAGCTGGTACAATTTCAAATTAAGTTGGATGGCATTGCTAAACTCAGAGTGGTAAAGCTGTTCTCAGGGTGGGCTGCAGAGATCTGCAGCAGAGAGGCTGATCCCTTGTGAAATTTTATTGTGGGTTTTCTGTGCCTTTCCTGCAGTCATTATCCCATTTTTCACCTGCTCCCATACTCTTCATGTCATGGATTCCCATGATGAGGTGGGTACATCTCCTTGGATTTCTAAGGTCTACCTTTAAAAAAAGCCTCAGAAACCAACCAACCAAAAAAAACCCTCAACACATCAACTTTAAAAACAAGCTTTACTGAGTTCCTGGTATGACAAGCAGGAGTGGTGGCTATGACTCACAGTTTGTGTAGAGATTTCAATTGGTTTCCTCTCTTTTTTATTTTTTTCTATTCTCAAAAACAACCCCGTGCTTTTCAGATATAAGGGTCAGAAATGTTTCCAGAGGCACCCTCCCCTCTGCATTTCTGCCCTGTTTAACATCCACTGGTGGCAAAGGCAGTGCTTCAGGAACCTCTGGCATTTTCAGATGGACCAGTGCTGCATCCAGTGTGGTGTTACCTCAGGGCACCATGTGGTTGCCATCCCCCAAAAGAATCAATAATGAAATTATACAGCCATTTCCTCTACAAATTTGTAAACTTGCATGCACATCGTCTTTGAACTGGCAGAGGCCTGACTCCCATTTCCATGCTGATCTGTGCTCTGTGCTTTGGGAGCTGCTGGGGTTAGATGAGGATCAGCCCCTTGGCTCTGAGTGTGTATTGGTGAGTTCCCTGCCCTGGGGAACAGCTTCCTTTTGTATTCAGATAGCTGCTGACATCCAGCCCTGCATTCCTGGGAGTGGAGCTCTCAGGTACCATTGCTTGGCCAGCAGCTGTGTGCCAAAGGTTGAGATGCTGCTCAGGGCCAGGTCAGTGCCCTGTGCAGGAAAACAGGACAGACACATCACATCTTCGGCAACAGCAAAAACACTGAACCTGAAATTTTTAAAAAGTGTGAAATCTGTGGTTTGTGGGAAAAAAAGCTGGCTCAGGGGCTCTGTCAACCCAGGGGTTTAAGAAGTCTACTCCTTGGAGTATTTGTACTCTGAATCAGTCTCTGAAGTGGCATGCAGTATTTTGGGATGGGATAGCACATTTTTGCTGCACATTCTTTGTATTGTCAAAAGCATACCTGGAAGAAAAGGCCAGTGTCGTGTCAAACTCGAAATCCCTGAGGATGTTCAGAAAAAACAGCGTCAAAAGACAGTGCATGGATCTGATGCACAACGTTTGTATGATCAGAAAAGCACACTTGTTTGCTATCTGCTTGATCTTGAGATCGCTCCCTAGGTGTGGTCAGACAGTGAGCAGCCCAGGATTTCAGGTGTGAGGAGGTTGGTAATGGCAGGAGCTGTTCCATGGAAGAAGGGTGGCATGTGGGGCAGCAGCGGCTGTACTGTGGTCCTGCAACCACAGCAGGGAGATTGGGGCTGGAAGAGGTTGAGGCACACAATTCCCTGGGAGGATTCTTAGTCATAAACAGAGATGAAAAAATGCCCAGCTCCAGTGTTTGTTTGTTGTGAGAAGCCCTGGGAAGCTGCTGGACAGAGTGCCCTTTGGCACGCCTGGCTCCTGCTGCCCCCTCTGCTCTGGCAGCTGCCTTTGTTGGTTGCATCTAGCACAGAGCTGGTCTCCAAGGCAATGGGAAAGATCAAATCTCCTCATCAAGGCAAATTACCAGAACAGCACATTAAAGTTTTCCTTTGGTATTTTAATCCAGTCTCCTCGGAGCTTTTATTGCTGCAAAGCAGCAAATGTCACTTGTTTTTGTAAAACGTTGTCCTTGGTTCGCCAGAGATGGAGCTCTTAACGAAGAGCAGAGCTCATGGGGACATCTTGACAAAGTCTTTGTGGGAAGTGGGCTGGGGCCTGTGTTCTGGGCCTTGGCTCCATGGATCCCATCTGTGCTTTGCAGGGTCTGTGCTCCAAGCCCTGGGAAGGGTCTGAGGCTGGGCACCACCCGCAGTGTGCACACAGGCAGATGTGCTCAATGTGCTCCAGCAAAGCACATCGCAGTCAAGTGCCCCTAATTGGGACCTCAGAAAAGCCTTTTGAAAAGCACTTCTCCATACCTAAGCACAGCAGCTAAGGAGGTAATAAAAATCTGGGGGAATTGATTTGACAGATAGAAACCCCTGGGACAGGAGGAAGGACAGCTCCTGCTGGGAGTACAGAACCTTGGGGGGCTAGAAATCCTCTCCTTTGTGTCCTTTGTGTCCTGCTTCCCTCAGATGTGTGCACCTCTCCTCCAAACATTGCCTGCAGTATTCTCCTCCAGTGTGGGCATACTGTGAGGATTAATTCCTGTGTGTTTCTGTCACACAGTGAGGCAGGAATGGAGGAGGCCCTGTGGCTGATGGATATGCATTGCAAAACCCAAAACAGGCAATATAATGTGGCCAGTTCTGTTAATTTAAAAGCCAAGAGTCCAGCTCAGAAGTGATGATGATAGTTTAAGAAGCAAAATTAAATCAAAAAGAGTCATGCCTAGCATTTTTTTTCTCTGTTTATGGTATGCAGTGATGATGTTTTGTTTGCATCCTTAAAACTATGAGAGTTGAAACCAATTTTTTAACAAAAAAATGGAAATGAAAGCTAAAATATTTCCATATATTCATGCATCTAGGTAGGAGGGACTTTGGGTACCAAACAACTTGTCATGAGACTGAGGCTGAAGCTGCAGGAGCAACAGGACTTTTTGGAATATTCTAGCACAGTGGAACAGGATTTCCATTGCCATTTGGCTGTAGGGTTAGAGATACATGAAGCTCTCAAGCTCTATCCCTGCTAGAGCCCTGATAACACTGACCTGATATGCAAGTAACCTCCAAATCCTTATGGCAGTTCCATGTGTTGTTGAGACTTACTAAATTAAGGTAACGTGTTCGTGACTGGATTTTTAGTATCTGTGTCTATATTTATCTATCTGTCCATCTCATCTGGCTTCAGCATCACAGAGCTGCAGAGATGATCAAAAGCAAAAGGAGAATACTGGAGCAAGGGTCTCATTTGGAATATTCTTTCCAGGCTGATATTTTTCCAGTCGTTCTGCCAGCAGTCTCAGGTCTGCTTGGTCTGTTTAAACTGTCGTCTTAAGTGCAGCTCCTGCTCCAAGCCAAGGCCATCTGTTGCTGGGTAATAGTTCTGATTTATTCTGCCTCTGCTTGACACTCATGCTCCTGAGCCAGATGCTGACTTGCAAAATTTGCTTTTATTCATTTTCAGTTTTATGCCATGTGTTAATATCACCAACAGTATTTTAATTTAGATTTTTTTTTGTCTACTGTTTAAAATTAGGGATGAGTGATAGTGTCACAGCCCCCTCTGGGATGCAATTCAGCATCCTTCAGGACATTTTAGAGGCACATTCTAACAAAATTTTCCAAATCACTAATCTGCACACTCATTTCTGTGGCATAGAATTAATTATGTACTGCTTTCAAATAAAAAGGTTTGGACTGCTTGAAGATTTTTGGGCTTGAGAAAGCTGTGGGTGGCTAACTGTGGTCAAAGTGTCTGATAGTCTACAGCATACTCTTCAACTTCAGTGAAGAATGAGGGTAGTTAGGTAACCTTACAAGTTTGCACTGATGCATGTGCAAGATAAAGATGATTAGAGAGATGGATAAATGTCACTGATTCCAGATCTGTAAAATGTCTTCTCATAGATGGGCAGCTTCCAGCCAATCTTGCACATCCGCTCCTGGTGGCAGTCTGGGTTTAGAGCTTTGTGTTGGTCTGTTGTCTCCAGAGTTGGTATTGGATCACTGGGAGGTTGTGCAGCAGCTCCAAAACACGTTGGAATGCAACTGTAAAGTCTTTGTGGTAGCTCTTAATACAATTTATACATACAGTAAATAGAGGTGTCATTACAAGGCAGCATAAATTAATGCTCCAGGCTTCAGATAGGTTGGCAAAGAGCAGTTGCTACTTGTAGTGCCTCTCAGGTCATCATCTGAGCAGTACTTGTGGTTTGCTAGGTAATGATGCACTCTCAGAAGCATTGAAAAAGAAAAAAAAATCAGTATAAGCATTTTTTAAGCTCTCTAAAAATAGTCATCAAATCACGGCAAGGGCAGCGTTACAAAATGTAATTTAATGGACATCTTATCTTTGGCCTAGTCCTTTGGGAATGTTTGGTTTCAAGAACAGTTTTTATGTGAGGCTCATTGTCTTAGTGAATGTTGTCTTAATCTTGAGTAGTTCAAAAGTGAAATGGGAATTGCATATGTGAGCTGAGAATTATACCAGAGTGATTTTATAATTTTGGTACCAAGATGTTTTTTGCAGACATTTATTGAAGTAATGTTTTCTTCTCATGGTCAGTCATTTGGTGTTTTGGGGGGGAAAATTTTGATGGGAAAAAAATAGTAAGAAAGTGATATTTCTGCAATGCATCTACAGAATATCTTGATATATTTAATACCTAATTTTGTGTGTGACTCAGTTCAGCAAATCTTACATATAACACTGTAGTGTTTATATTTTAAAAATGGCAGAATTACAGCTACCCTGACATTAATAAATTAACATATCCTGAAGGAAGTCTAATTCAGTTTGCCAGAAAGATAACCTTGCCCAAAAGTATGAGATGTTTGTATGGGAAAAGCATGGGAAAGCATGAAAGGAGAGCATCAGACTGGCGTCATAATATGGGAGATGCCTGGAGCTTTTTAAATGCAGTCCTGCTGCTCAAGGTGTGTGGTGTAGAGCTTCACTGAGACAGCAAGACAACTTACATAGAAAGTAAACAGCTGTGCAAGTAAAATCTTCAATTCAGCAAGGTCCTTAACCACATGTTTAAATATCACTGAAGTCAAGTTAAATTACTTTAATCATATACATAAGCACTCCGTTGAATGAGGGCTTAATAGTAGTTTCCATCTCTTTCCACATGATCAAGGCTTTTTCATATTCTGCTGCATGCAATAGGGATTTCTTTTTGGTTACACAGCATGAGCGATTGCTGTGACTTTTGGAAGACTCCCTCAGCAATATGAATTTTCTGAGCTGTTGTAAACAGTCCGCTGTGGAATGCCAGTAAGAGAGAATGGAGAGGCATTTTCCCAGCTCTCCACTCTGAGAGCAGATTTAACACATCTTCTCTGCTGTTTTCCAGGACCACCTGTTACTGCCAGCCACCACACACAACAAGACCAGGAGACCAAAGATGTCTATAGTGCTACCAGCTGTAAACATCAATGGTAAGTGCAAGAGAATAAAGACCAGTTTCAAAGAGATGTGCCTGACTCGTACGTGAAGAGCAAACTTGAGCCAAGTGCCTGTCATTACAGTTTTGCAGAAGAAATCAAACTGATCATTACTGGGGTTTAATTGCCAGGGTCTCCCCTGGAGCAGCAGCACTGGCAAATCCCCCATGGTCACCCGGACTGTGGGGAGAGGTGGCACTTGGCCAGCAGTTGTGCATTGTGGCTCCATCGGGGCCAGGGAGGTGCCACCAGTCCTGGTGGTTTGTACCCAGCTGATGAAGGGTTACACAAATGGCATTGAACTTCTCGGGCTTGGTGGCTCACAGAGCCCATGGGGACTGTCCTCATCTCCTCATTTGGGTTCCTCCTACGCCTGCTTAGCAGGGCAAATTCCTTGGCCCTGCTGGTTTGTTGGGATGCTGACTGCCTTCCCTGGCCCTCCCCAGCTGTTTACCGCGCTGTTATACAACACTCAGTGTGAGTGGGACCTCTCAGCACTGCCTGCTCAGGATTAATAATCGTCACATTACCGTGCTGCAGGACAGCAGAGAAAACAGCTTTGCCCTGGGGCACGGGCTTATTAGTGCACAGAAATGTTCTGGGTCAGCATTTCAGCCCCACATGAGAGACAGGACATGACCTGCGCAAATGTATCATGGATTCACGTGGGGAGGAATTGCCAAGTTAGGACTTGTTTGGGACACAGTGTCACTGCCACACTCATCAAATGCATTGAGAACCCTGGAGCAGTGTAAACTTTACTTTCTGAAGAGCTGTGCACATAATGCTTTTTTAAAACATCTGTGTTTTACAGTACATGTGAATCATAAACCCAAATGTTATTGTTAAATCCCAGCATGCCGAAAGCATTATCTGCTGATGCGAATTTCCATCAGCTAAGAAAAAAAGAATCAGTTGAGGCTTTCGGCATTTTGATAATTGCACTTTCCCATGCAGTACAGCCGAGTGTGATAATCTGTGCAGCTGTCCTAGGGGAATTTTTATTAGATGTATCAGAATTATTTTTGGCATTTATCTGCCTGAAACTCCCTTCTTATGTCTATTACAAAAATCCTTTTCTGGCTGACCTGAATTATCACATGCAAGTGGGCACTTTATCACTGAAGTACAAACACTATTTCTAAATTATAAATTATTTCTTCTTAACATTTTCCTGAGTCCTGTTTTTACTTGAAATAACTTTTTGTTTGTTGGAGTAAATATAATTTGGAAAATACGCATCAGACTCCAGTGACAAATCTTATCCATAAATAATGAAACATTGTGAAATTATATTTTCACCAGTTCTTCAGTTTTTCTTTGGAACATCAGCATAATCCAGGAAATAAAAAAAAATGTCCAGGGATTTGGGCAGAGATGTTGAAACAGATGAGACATGAGAATAGCATTAAGTAAACAACAGGACTGAACACCCAGCCAGGTGTAGGGGGAAAAGTTACAAGATACACAAGAGCCAGTAGGTAACTTGGCTTGATTTTTAATTTGACGATTGGTAACCTGTAGGAAATTATTCCCTAAAATGTTGTGCCTGCAGAAGAACGCATTTCTGGCCTTTGAGGACCCTGCTTCTCCACCCTGTTCTGCCTCTGTGGGGACTGGAGACGATCTGCACATGCATCTGGAGTTAGCTGACAGCAAAGCTCTCCTCCCAGCTGTCTGCTGTTCTTTTAAGTCCACCTTCACTGTGCACCTGCAGAGAGTTGGCTGCTGAAAAAAGACGAGTCTCCTTTGGAGAAGTTGGGAAAACTTTCAGTGAAAGGACTTGTCCCCTCTTTCCTTGTGCATCAGCCTGATCTCTGTGCAAGAAGGGAAACCTTTTCTACTGCCGCTTCCTAGCCCTTCCTTTTTACTGCCACAGCCCTGGGAGAGGAGATGACAGGAATGCAGGTGAAGGGAGCTTTGTTTTGAAGCTTTTTCAGACCTCCATCACTTGCTTCTGCAGGGTGTTTTTCTGTGTACTAAAGCCACCCATGACAGTTTCCAAAGATGAAATACCTGACAGGGCACTTGAGAACCAACCCTTCAAACTACTTGGACAGTCTTTTCCCAGCATGACTGTCACCCTTTTCTGGTCACACTGATTGTTCTGGTGCCTTCTGAGGTCCACTAGAGACTGCCTTTAGGTGGCTTGAGCCATTCCCAGCCTGGCTGCAGGGACAGAGAGCACGGATGGATGGTGAGTATGGAGTAGAATGAGCTGTCCACTGCTGTCCTACATGGTGGTTCCTGACATGGCTCTGCAAGACTGATCTGGCAGTTTTCACCAAAGCAGCGTCAAGGTTACAGCCTGAAGAGTCTTTCTGGGAGGGAAGTGGCAATGCTTGTCCTGTGAGTAGTGGCAAATGTCAGCAGACAGTCTTGGCATTGATGTGTGCACATGTGTGCAGTCAATAAGATGAAAGTTTAAAAGAAGATCCTGTACAAGGCAATAGCAGTATGGTATCAATTTTCCAGATAAAAGCTTGCTTTAGGTATTCAGTTGCTTGATGCTGTTTTTTTAGTCAAAAACAGCCATTACCTTGTAACATTGTGCCATGTGCTCCTTCTCACAGTCAGCCTGAATCATCCATGCCCCTCAGAGAGCAGTAGGATAGAACCAGATCCTCACTGTGCAGGTGCACAGAAACATATTTGCCTATTTAAAGATGTTAACATATGTTAAATATGTTTAATTTTTTGTAAGTATAGGAACTTGTTATACATTGGTACATGTTATTCCTGCACCTCTTACTCCCTTTTTCTTCTTCTCCCCAGTCACATCCCCTTTCCAAGCTTGCTGGGCCATCCCCCAGTTCACAGTCAATGCTTGCTGGCAGCTCTTCCTTTTCTGCCTCCCCAGATGCCCTGGCAGCCCTTTGCCCTTGTGCCATGTCCCTGCTGTCCTGTGGTGCAGCTCTGCCCTTGGCCCCTGCAGCCAGCCATGCTCAATTCCATTCCTGCCCAGCATTTGTGAACACATGCAATCCTCACAGAAAATCTGCCTGATGGTACCTGAGGACCTCAGCATTGGGAAACCTGGAAGGAAAAAAGCAGAATTAGGGAGTACTAGTCCCACTCTATGTGGTTTTGGAGGCACCATTGGTGTGCCTTCCTGAGAAGTTGCTCCAAGAAAAAATATCTTGCAGTTTCTCATGGGAATAAAAATGAACTGCATTCTAGAGTTAAACTCAAGCTTTTGTTTTCAAGCAAGTCATGTTTGTTATGCTGGATTGCAGCTATTATTTTAGAAATCTAACTATGCACTTGAGAGCAGTTAAGTCTCCAGTAGGTTTCATTCCTAAATTTGCTTTTATTGTAGTTCAGAATGTTGTTGGCTCATTACACCAATTCCAAATTGACATATAGGCGGTGCCTTTCTTGAAGTTTAAGTGGAACCATCTGCTATTAGCCCTCTATTTATTTAGCTGCAGTGGGTTACTTTGGATCCAAGTAACCTATAGAGAGCAGCATAGCTGGGCCACTCTCCCCATCCTGAGCACAAGGCAGTACACAGGGCTGAGCACAGACAGTGCCCTTCCAGGAGTGCATTTCTCCCTGGAATTAGCTGAGGGACTCTCACACCTTGCACTTGTTCTTGGTAGGAGCAGCTTCAAGTATCTGTGCACGTGTGGACTCACCAGCAATGCTGGTGGCCTTAGCAGCAGCACAAAGACCAAAAAGGCCTTTGTTCTTCTTAGGATCCCTGAGCAAAACAGTTCCCTACATGTGAAAGTCCTTCCATCATTCACTCTCGTTAAACTGAGGGTTGGTGTCTGCACTCGAGGCCAAAACAAAAGTGAGAGACCTCATGAGAAAGCCCCTGGTGAAATCTAAGGCTCATTTTCTTGGAATGAGCAGCTGTGACAGAGTTTTGAATTTTTTACAGCTATTCTGGGTAGGTCCTTAGTCTGATGTAGCCCAGTGGGGCTTGTCTCCAGCCTGCCTTTGAGAAAGCTGTGCTGTCTGTATGCCTGACCCTTGATAACCTCTGTGCTTCTGGGTTCTTGAGGAGCCCTCTTCCCCTACGGGTTGTTTTCTGTCATGAAATCCAACAGCAAAATAATCTCCCAAAGGCAGAAATGGAATGGAATGGAATGGTGACTTCAGCCAGCAGAGTCCATGTGCTCTGTTGTGTTGGCCAACTTCTGATTCAGTTCCATCAGCTTTCCTTCTTGCCATCCATCATCATACTGATGTAAAAGACTTCAAAAGTGCTGTGAAATAAACAGGTTCTAATTAAAAAGGTGGAAAACAAATCTGGTGGTAGGGCTTTTTGATCAAAACTGGAGCGATTCCTGCCATCAAGCAGCATGATTATTTGCATGCAGCTACAAAGAACCTCTTTTCAGCTGACAGCCATGTCCAGGCAAAGACACAGATGTCCCAGGCTGGTAGCAAACTGTCTGTGAAAAATCTGTAAGGCAAACAGAACCCACACAGGCTGAGGAGGAAAATAAAAACAAAAGCTCTTTGGGAAGTGACAATGGTCTGTAAGTTCCCATGTCTTAGGGTTGAATAAATAAAGTCTTCAACTTCCTCTGCCTTTCAGGGTCAAGCAAACAAAAGATGCTGTTTCCTTTTTTCAGAGCAAGAAACAGAATTCGTAGTCAGTAATTGTGGAAAATCTAAAACAATACATATCTGACTGAACAGCAGCTGCCTTCCCCTGAAGGTTACTGCTTGGCATTTTGGGAGTCCTTTCTCTCTCTGTTTGGATAACTCCAGAACAGTTTCCAGGATGGTCCCTGCTATCCGTAGCTGTTGTTCTGCACTGTTCTCCCTGTTGTGGTGACCGTGGCTCCCTGTCACAGCTGCTTGTCCTTGGCACTAGGCTGGGAAGCTCCTGCCACTCTGCCAGATGTAGAGGACACATCTCTTGGCTGCACAAGCATGAGCTGTAGAGATACTTCCCTCAGTGTTTCTCCTTTTTGCTGCACTTAGCTGAAAGTGCTGAGAACTCAGCACAGCCTTACAAGCTGCAGTGTGTGACCAGAAAGCTCTGGAAGTTGTGTAGGTGGGATTAGAACCTGGATGGGAGATGAAAGAAGGGTGACTGCTGAGGTTTTTTGGGAAGTACGTCTGGGAACGTCTCTGGTGCTGTCATTCCAGTTTTGAAACTGCCATTCTTTTGCTTCTTGAGCTGCCAGTTGAGGAATAAAAGTCCTTTGGTGAAGTTGGGAAGAATCAGAACTGTCAGACCTCAGTGCAGCAGCTGATTCCTGGGCCTGGTCTGGGACAGAGGAGAGCCTGCAGAGTCCTGTGTGCAGCCATGGACAGGCAGCATTTCCTGAGATCCTCCTGTAATTTGGAGGATTTGCCAGTATCAGACTTGTACTTGTGCTCCTGTGCTTGTGTAGAGCTGTGCTGCAGAGGTCAGGGTTGAAATGATGGCAGAACATTGTTTAACAAGGAGTTTTGACAACAGATTCTATTAACCTTGTAAGATGATGCTGTTTGTGTTTCTCTTCTCAAAGCCACGTGGAAGTACAGTTTGTCAAAACAAAATATTCCCTAAAACTTTGCTACACTTTTTTGAATCAGAATTGATCATTGCCTAGATTAAACTTAAAATGGAAGTTTTCAACAGCTTTTGTTACCTTTGAAAGACTTTGCATTCCCCAGCCATGTTTGTTAATATGTTGTCTTTGACAAAAAGGAGGAGATTCAATTATTCAAAAAAGTATGAAAGAAATAATTCAAGAATCTGTGCACAAAAGTAATGGAATCTGTGTCACTTGAGTTCATGTTTATTTATTTAGACAGGAAACGATCAAGAAATGAAATCATGAAGGCTTATTCCCTAATGACTTTTCATAATGAGCTGTTTATCTAAATTGCTAAATGAGTAATCTATTTTTATGCATTCAGAATAACAGGAAGGTTATTTCAGAAGATCTTCAGTGCCTTTTGTCCCTTAATTAATACAGAGAAGAGTATCTCCTGGGTTGTGCTGGAGCAGGCAGGGCAGCTGCTACAGATGGCATTTTGCTGGGAATTCTCTGCCAAGAGGACAGAGAATTATTAATTCATAAATCATAAATCATAAATTAATTGGGCTTCATACTCTGTATTTCCCATGCCAGTGTTGAGTTATTACAGCAGGTTGTTTTTTCCACAGAAATGACACACTCGTGTAAAATTCACAGTATAATGAGAAGAAGCCCATGCCATAGGCTGGCAATGTGGCGTTGCAGAGTTGGTTGGAGCTGAGTGTGTGTGTGTCTTCTGGGTGTCTGTCAGCCCTGGATGCTGATGCTGCCCCGGAGAGAGCTGTGCTGCAAAGCAAAGAGGGAGCTTTCGCCCCAGTCTGTGAGCTTACTGTTGCAGCATGTTGTAATTCCAGCCTCCAGCCCAGCCAATCTGTCTCAATCTATCTTCAAATGCTGTAAATTCAGGATTATATAATTCCTCTTGGTGTGAAGTTATAGGTGGC
Organism: Sialia sialis; assembly: GCA_009812075.1. Taxonomy (NCBI): domain Eukaryota; kingdom Metazoa; phylum Chordata; class Aves; order Passeriformes; family Turdidae; genus Sialia; species Sialia sialis. The sequence continues at coordinate 4,293,992 of VRYO01001717.1, read as the reverse complement.
ACACAGTTTTATGTTTGTGATACACGGGCCAACTCTGGTAGCTCTATTTCTGCAGTGATCTGAAGCATAATTATCCATAATGAGCTCACCCCATAAAAACATGAAAAGCTGCAACAGAGCTGCTGGAGGAGCTTCACATTTATGAGTTCTGTCTTGAGGACATCACTGGAGCAAACCTAGAGACTGGTGCAAACACAGCCCTGAGAGGGCCTGTTGGAGTGTTTGGGCCAGTCTCTAAGGAGACTCCTGCCAGCAGGGCTGGGAGGCTTTTCCCTGCTCCTCCTCCCTGCTTCCTCTGTGCTCCAGACTGCACTTCTCACCTCTTCACACAGCCCACCTCACCCCTGGTGCTTCCTGCTCTGCTTCCTGGGCATCCTCTGGCCTTTGGAAGGTGTTTGAAAAACACATGCTGAGCTCCTGAAGGACACTTTTGCTCATTCCCCACTTGATTAAGTAAATGATTTGCCTGCATCCTGCCTGAGCCTGTAGCAGCTCCAGAGGAAGAGGCTGTGCCATTTCCCCATCCACCCTGTGGATGAATGTGGATGGAGAAGATGACTGCCAGCCCCAGCTGCCCCTCTCTGTGGGAAAGGAGGAGCCCTGTTTGAGAGCAGGGCTTGTACATTAAAGCTGTAAATCTGCTGTTGCTGTAGTGGGAGACAGAAATGTTTGCAATGTGTCTCTTTATTAGCACACTGCGTTCAGACAGCGCTTTCATCATTCACTGACACAGGCATTGAATCACAGAGGCTCCTGTGGAGGAGACTGCTCACCCCACACACACACAGAAGATGCCGTTAAAAATACTCTTCTGTGATCAAGAGCTGATTGCAGTGTCTAAATAAATGAGGTAACTTTATGTGTCCAAGCGAGACAGGTGGAAAATTCGGCTCACTCTTTGGATACCGTCCAAACCATAAAGACATTTCAGCCGTAAAGGAATACAGGCTCTCACCAGCCTTCAGCCTTAAATCAGTGACACACTTTAACACCAGGGTACAAGTGATACTGGGTGACAGGCAAGGTCCATGTCAATTGAAACATCATGCTGCCTCTTGAAAATAAAAGCCCAGTAGTTAAATTAATTTTATTAGTGAGTGCCTGCAGCTTGAAATGCTGCAGTTCAAAGGTAAGGGCTAAATAAAGTAGAGAACATGAAAGGAAGAACTAATGGGGTTAAAATGCTGGCAGATGAAGATTGATTAAAGATTAAAATCTCACTGCAAAAATCTTTAAAAGAACACTAAAATAATCCAGTGGGCCTAAGTAACACATTAAAGTAAATTCATAGAAGTAAGAAGATATATTTTAAACAATGGACACTGTAGCCAAATGAGGGAATAGGGGGAGAAAAAAGGAGGATAATTTCTGGCAAACTAAATGTCAAACCATAAGAAGTTAAGCCAGAAAAAGATACTGAGCAACAGCATGCCTGAGGCATAAAAAAATAGTAAAAATATTTTTCAGAGGAAGCCTGCCAGGGAATCTCTAGGGCCTGTGGAGGACCAAGGTGTAAAGGAGCTCTTCAAAGTGGAAGTCAGCACTGCTGAAGGAAGGAGTAAAGTGTTCTTGTGCTGGTGTTAACCACTGAGGCTCTGTAAGTACCAGGAAAATGGCAGATGACAAGGCAAACTTTAAAAAATGGCTTCAACCAAAGTGTCAGTTTTGTACCAGTTGGCAGAATCTGTGAGAACTGAGTGTGTCCTGGCATGTGCAACAGCCTGGGAAGAGAGCACAGCTCCTGCAGAGGAAAGCCCTACCTTAGTGCCCATCCTTAGTGATCCCCTGGAGGCCCCAGAAGCAGAGAGTGAGGTAAGGGTGGTCTCTTCAGCACAGTCAGTGCTGGGCGTTCAGAACCCTGGCAAGTAGATGGTTCTTTAAGACTGCGGAAAGGAAGCAAGAGGGAAGGCTCACTCACAGGTTAGTGTTTCTCTAAAAGGTGGAAGCTCTCATTTTGCAGTGGAGGGGTTGTTACAGGGGGTTCACACACAGGTCTGTGCTGGGGAGATGCCCTGGCTCCCAGTCCCTGCTGCACTCACAGGCAGCAGTGCCCTGGGCCAAGCCCTCCAGCCCTGCTTCTTGAGAGGAGCCTTTACTGGAATGCCTTTCCAGGCTACTCTCCTGTGTGCAGTTCTGTGTCTTGTAAAGTGAGTAGGTCTGGATCTGCAGGCAGTGTGGGAAGATTGTTTATCCTTTGAGTGCCTCCCAAGTGGGCATGGGATGGTTCTGAATAAGAGCATTGCTCTTCCTCCAGCTTCTTTCCTTCACTCCCAAGAGTTTTCTGTGCAGCAGAACTCCTTACTCCTGTCTTTGTTTTCTCTTTGGGTTTTTGCCTCTTGTCATTAGCATTGTCACAGCTGATTAGATTTTAAATATGGTCATCGTGCAGCAATGCTACCCTGCCAACAACACACATATGCACAGCCAGAGCTGTCAAAAATGTCTCTGTTTTTCCGAGAAATACTCCATGTGGGGGAGTTTTAAATGAAGTGCCTGCGAGGGTCAACACTGGTGAGTCTGATCCTCCCTTCCTGAGGTGACCATTGGCTCCCTCTCCAAAACAAGAGCAATCACACCAAGTCCACACTGGGCCATCTCCTCAGCAGCTCTTTTCCTTCTCTTAGAGGAAAGTGATGCAGCACAAAAGAATATTGGGAAGGGAGCTGAGAAATGGTCCCTGGGAAGAGCCAACTTTCCTTTGTTCTCCCTGAGACCTCCCAGTCTAGAGCAGGTCCTGCAAGGCTCTGACTGGCACAGGTTGGCCACTGACCACACTGCTCACATTGCTCACAGCTGCTGCTGACTCTTCCAAAAACCACACTAGTGTAAGCTAAGGGCAGGTTTGTTCCTCAGCCACAGCCAGTACCAGTCTCTCTGGTTACTTCAGAGGCCACAGAGAGTTTTCTGGTTTTCTTGCTTACCTCTCATGCCCGTGTGTATCTCCCTTGGATAACCCCTGACACACTGCTCCCATGGATTAGGCTTGGAGAGGGACCCTGTCTCCTTGCTGTCAGCTCATGGCTGCTCAGGGTGGCTTTGATGGTGTGCATCCAGTGTTTCTGTACTCCTGGACATGGCTGGCTCACAGTCTGAGGGGTGGTAGGAGACCTGGAGACTGAAATGCCAGGATCTCACTTAGCCCGTGCCTGGGACTGCAAACAGCTGAGTTCACAGAGGTGAGACCACTGCAACCCCTCCATTTGGAAGTAGTTCCAAGTGAGAATTTGCTTTTTAAAAGGGAAGTTATTTGGGTCACACTCTTAACTTTCTCCCTTGCCTCAAACAATCCTGTCCAACAAGCCAATCTGTAAATGTTTTAGCAATCCTGCTGCGCTGCTGCAGCAAGCGTATTTTTAGTCTGCAGCACTGCTTCATTTATATACTTATTTGGTAGTGTATAGCAGCCCTTCAGATGGAAACACTGTCCAGATGTGTGGGGCTTCTCAACAGAGATGAGATGGAAGATTGCAGCAGTGACAGTGTGGAGAGAGCCCCTGAGTTATGTGTGGGGACAGCTGCTGCCCTTCAGCAGTGCCACAGTGCAGCTGGTGCCTTCAGCTCCTGGATTTGGCTTTCTGAGCCCTGCTACCCCAAACATAAGCTCTGGATTGGGCCAGGGCAGGTTACAATGAAAACTATTTGGGTAATTCATTTCTAAATCATTCCTAAGGCTAAACTTTGTCATTGGCAGCTTGGTCCAGAGTGCCAGCTGGCACAGAGCACCCCGGTGCTGGAACACGTTGGTGGCTCTTTGAAAGCTGCCCTGGCTTCTGCTGCTGTGAGAGATGGGCCTGCAGAAGGGGCTCTGAGTGTAGATTAATGCTGACACACACTGAAAACTTCCTCTTCAGAAGGAGTTGTGGAAAGTCAGAGTGTGAGTAGCTGTTCAACAAAGATGGCTTTAGTAAGTTGGTAAGTTTGAATCACCTTACCCAGAGATGGTTTGCTGGCTCCTATTTTGATGTCAGTTCAGCTGGTTCCATGGATAGCAAAGTCACCCTCTGCTCCCCCCCACAGGAGGGGGTGATTCTCCAGCCTTAGTGACAGACAGGTAGTTAAAGTAAGGATGGGGTAAGTAATTTCCCTCCCTGTGCCCCACCAGGAGCAAGGACATATAGTCCAGATCTGTGTGGTTTATAGCACCTTAAATGTGTGTGAGCACAGCAGATAAGCCAGGCAGGTTCTGACCATTTGAAAGTCACCTACTCATAAAGCAGCCAGTAGGTACATGGGTTATCTGCTTCAAAGGCAGCTGGGGCCTTCAAAAGGGCTTGAGGACTTCAACAAATGATAGAGTTTTGGTCCTACTGAGTATTTTTTGTGATATTGCCCAGAGTAAGATGAAATTTGTAGTTCTGGTAGAATAAGGCTCTGTGAATGTACCTATGGCATGAGTGCACCTTCAGAAAGCTGTAAAGCTTTTCCATGGTATTTGAAACAGTCCAGAGAGCTCAGGTGGCCTTTCAGGGAAGCTCTGTTTCAGTTTCTCTGCAGACACCAGTTGTCACAATGAACATCTGCTGCAGCAAAGCTTGTTGGGGAAGATGTAAGCAGGAAAAGATAAATTATCAGAATTACATCTTTTTTAAGACAGATAGGGCCAAGCAGCCTAATGTTATGTGTAAAGTTGAAGTCCGTGGAGACAGTTGACATCACTCTTTGTTATTATTAACTGCAGAACAAAAGTTTCACTGCGTGCCTTTCAAGCCCTCTTCCTGTCTCCTGACTTTCTCTGAGAGAGCATCTCCCATAGAGGCAGGGGCTCAGTCTCACAGACATTTGAACGGCTGATTGATGGATGTCCATGCTTCTGAGGGAAGAAGGAGGATTCTGGTTTTATGGCCTTTTCAGTAAGACAGTTTTAGAAATCTAGTTCTTCAAAAATGAAGACAATCTTCCATCACCCTCTGTAATCTGTAGCAGTAGTTAATGCCCCCAGCCTTCTTTTGGTTTTGGTTTTGGTTTTGGTTTGGACTACAGACTTCAGCTTTCATTTGTTGGATGTTGCAAGGTGGTTGTTTTTAGGGGGAGAGCAGCACTGGGAATTAGGTTTCTGTTCCCTAGACCAAGCTTGTGCTGGGAGTTTGGTCCAGCCTGCAGGAGCCAGCAAGGCTCTTTGGGGAAGTGCAGTCAGAGCAGTAATGCTTGGCACAATTACCTTTGCTATTAATTTGGAGGAGTCAATCATCTGAAGCACGGCTTTTAAACCTGTTAACAAATAATTAACTGCAGCACAGGCTCTTGGCCCAGCTAGGATGGCTTCTTAAGCCCGAGTTTGCACTGTGTGAGAAACTGTATGTTCTGAACTTCAAAGAGGAGCAATAAATCTATTTATAAATCCAGACACCTCTACAGGAGATCCCTTCCTGTGTTTTCACTTACGTAATCCCACCAAACATCAGCCACAGGTAATTCAGACAGTAAACTTTGGGAATCACTGTGTCAGGGCTGCTGTGGGCTGCTGGGCAGCCTGTGTAACACACACTGACCTTCCAGCCAGCAGCCTGGGGCTGTCAGCTCTGCTTCACAGACACCCTGCTACCTGTGCCTGGCTGCGAGGGGTGGTGGCTGTGTGCTCAGGCAGGGCACTGCAGGCTGCCTGAGCACTGGTTACACACACTGACCCCTCCAGGGATCAGCCACACGCAGCTGGTGAGCTCAGGGCTGGGCACAGCCCCCTGGAAACCTACCCTGTGCCCCACTGGTGCCTCCAGATGTTTGTACTGCATGGGAGGGGAAGGAGAGAAAGCCTGACAAGGCTGGGTTTGACAACCAGGCAAAATCACTTGCTTGTTCAGAGCATCAGATCAGAGTCTGGTGGAGAACCCACAGCTCCAGGTGCAGGGAGGTGCTGAGCACAGCTCCAGTCATGAGCAGGCACTTGCAGCTCACAGAAGGGCAGGGCCAGAGGGACCAGGAGCAAATGCAAGTGTCTGTGGAGCTCTGGTACCCAAGAGCTTGATGGGCAGCTGCTCCTCCAGCTTTGCCTTAAAAACTCCTTATCATGGAGATCCTCCCATCTCCCCGAGGTGTTTTCATCCAGGGCTTGGATTTCATTATCCTCAGAAACTTGGTCAAAGTTAAATATGTTTCTCTTGCAGTCGAGCTGTTGTTTCTAGTCCTGTCATTCTGCTGGCTTGCCCTCAGTGATCCTCTGCAGTCCTCAAGGTTTTTCTGTAGTACTTCTGCCCAGCCCCATTTTTTACTCATGTTTTCCAGCTCTGGCCGTGGTTGAAATGCATTCTGAAGATTTTGGACAGCTTCTCTCTTTTATCAAAACTGCAGTCTCATCCAATCTAGCCACTCCAAGGTGGTTGGAATCTCCCCAGTTTAGCATCTTTCAGAAATCTTCCAAGTATGCTGTCTATTCCTCATCCAGATCCTGAAGCAGTTTAATGGCCTGCAGCTCAGGATGGAATAATTTTTTACAAAGACAGTGAGCCAGTCTTCCCAAGCAGGGATTGTGCCAGCTGCATTCAGGTCACGTTTGCCTGCTCTTGTGCTCAGACCATCACATGGGTGTGTTCACAGAGCTCCAGCCCCCCCCTGGGCTGGGCTGTCCTAGGGCTGCCGCACTTTCAGAGCCCTCCTTGCCACAAAGCTGGTCCAGGTGCCTGGCAGCAGCACCAGGCAGTCTTTGGGAAACATGCCACCCCCTCTTCTAGATGGGTTTGGAGCTAATGATAAAGACTGCTGGAAATGCCTGTAGGGGGCACTGAGCTGTTCCCACTGCTGCCCTCACCCCTGTGAGAGCAAAGCCTTTGCAGAGGCTTTCTGCAGCAGTGCAATGCCTTCACCCCAGAAAGGGAAAGGATCAGATGCCAACCTCAAACCTGCCTTTAACTCCTGGGCTAACTCACAGGCCAAGGGCAGGATTTGGGTACTTTTTGTGAATGCCAGCTGGGGGAGTGTGCATCCCCTGTGTGCCTGCTGGCCAGAGAGGCTCATCCTGAGCCTTCTCCCAGCTCTCTCTGCTCTGGTGGCCTCAGAAGACACAGCCTCTCTTTGCCATGGGGTAGCAGAGCTGTGGCTCACTTCATCCTGGCACATTTTGCTGGGAGGGAGCTGTGTCAGCACAGGGGGAGTGGGATCCCAGCTGGCCAGACCCCAGTGCCACCCACGCAGCTCAGCTCCCTGCCTTGCCTGGGGAACCCTTGGGATTGCTCCTGTCCTCTGTCTTGTGCAATGCCTAGACCTTAATGACAGCCCTCTGTGCTGGCTGCTGTGGGTAGCCAGGGAAACTCTGCATTACCAAAACGTTTTCCTGGCCCTGGCCACCATCCCATCCCACCTCACCCACTTGTGGCTTTGGAGCACTGTTTTCACATAGCTGGGGTCCTGTCAACTGCAGCATGAGAGCTGAGGAGCTGTTTCCAGCTTGCTGGGTGACAGGGAGCCCATCTGTGCCCATTTGCTGGCTCCAGGCTCTGTGCCCCTCGTGCCCCTCTGCTGCCCTTCCCAGCCCCTGTCCTGAGTGGCAGCAGCAGCCCAGCCCCTCTGCTGACTAGTCCTGAGCCTGTAGGCAGCCAAGAGCATATCCAGAGGCAGAAGAAAGGGTGACCTGCAGGAATGGCCTCTGGAGGGTCCCAGCTGGGGACACGGCCCCAGGGCATGGCATGGCAGGGCTTTAGCTGCAGTGCAGCACCCAGGAGGGGTCAGGGGCTTCTCAGGGGCTTGGGTCAGTGGCACAGGGACATGCACAGCTGCTCCTGGCTTCAGGCTCTCAGTGGCACATGCAGAGCTTTTTCCATTTCATTTCTTGCAGGTGGGAGCTTTGATTTGCCTTGCAGGCTCTCAGCCCCCTTAGCAAGAGTTTGCTCCTGCTTTTCATTACTGTACCAGACACAGTTGATCTAATGGCTTCTGCAGGTGGTGTGGGGTACAAGAGGGTCCGGCCACGGTTGTCAGCTGTCATCCAGAGTCAGAGTTAATCCAGGAAAACAGTAAAAATTAGTAATGTATATTGCATTCCTGCAGTCCATACGCTTTCCATTAGGTGATCTTCCATCCTCCTCAGCACAGAAAGGAAACCCTGCCAGTGGCAGTCTTCTGACTCTGAAAGGATTGGTCGTGCCTGGAAATCCGATCTGGGCTTTTGCATTCCTGGGCACACTGTCTATGCAGGAATGGTCTCCCACCTTTCAATGCAGGCAACAGATGCTAGCCATGTGCACAGCCTGTAAGCCCAGCAGCTCCTGTGGCAGCAGATGGAGCCTGGGGCTGCACTGGGGTCCCGTGTGCTGGTCAGGCTCTTGCTGTGTCCAGGGCTCTGTCAGGGCAGTGGCCTTGCCCAGTGTCACCCCATCACTCAAGTACCACAGCCAGGGCAGGGTGGGAATGAGGCACACTTAATTCTTTTGAGAGATCACATTTTAGCTTTTTTTAATTAATAAACTGGGGAAGAAATTCCTCAAGATCCTCAGTGTCAGGAGAGTTATAGAAAGTGAAACACTCAGCTTTCTTAAATAAACTTTATCCTCAATCACTCCCATGCTTTAGTGGCTCAAGGACAACAGTTCTGTAGTAAATGTTACGCAGTGCAAACTCCGTCAGTAATTATGTGCAGATGAAAAAAGGGAAATAAAAGACATCAATTTCTAGGTGTGACTGCACATGCTAAGTGTGCTCTGGACTCTTTGCTGTGTGAGATGGAGTTCCATGTGTGCAGCTGCAGAAAGGGAGTTCCCTCACTGCAGCTCCTACTCCAGACTAAAAAAGGTCCTGAAAGCTCTGCTTTTTAGTGCTGTTGGATCCCTAGCTTGCAGGGCTAGCTCTGACCTGCTTTTTTTATCCTTCCCTTTGCAGAGAATGTGATCAACGGGCAGGACTACGAGGTGATGATGCAGATTGACTGTGAGGTGATGGACACAAGGATCCTGCACATCAAGAGTTCATCTGTCCCTCCCTACCTCCGGGAGCAGCGTAGGAATCACAGCCACCCCTTCTACAGCTCGTCCCCCTCGGTCCCAGAGACACCCCATGCCCTGAGGGCCATTGTCAAGTCCCTGCAGTAGCTGCTGTGGCATGCACAGGGAGCAGCTGGCATGCAGCAGGTCCTGCTGCCTGCCAGCCTGAGCCCTTCCCTGGCAGTCCTGGGGCTCCTGGCCCGTGGGCACAGCAGGGACAGTCCCCTTGAGCCCATTGCTGGACCTGACCTTACCCATCCTGCCCAGGATTATGCAGCTCAGCTGGCTCCTGGCCAGGGACAGTCCTGGGGGACACAGGCTGTCCCTGCTACTTCTGCACTGTCCAGAACTGGGGTTGTTCTGCATTTTTGTCCCTGTTGGGATGCCAGAGGTGGGCTGATGAGCCAGAGACGTGGCAGCAGACACCCCCACTTGGGGTCACACGCTGCAGCGTGCCTGGGCAGCAGGAGGAGGCCGTGTCCAGCTCCCAGCTGTGGCTGCTGGGCCTGCCCAGGCAGCCCCACTCCTCACCTTTCCCTGCCCAAATCCTGCCCTCGGCAGCAGTGTGGTGGGGCAGCCCAGCCCCCCAGGAGGGTGCTGGGACCCCCACTCACCCCTAAAGCACTACAAGCAGAACAGCCCCAGTGCCCCGGGGCTGGGCTGCCCGCTGAGGCACTGCCCACCCCACACCTGCCTGGCTCTCCAGGGTCCTGCTGCTGCCTTCCCCAGCCCACAAAAGGCTGCAAAAACGGCTTGGCCCAAAGGAAGTGATTTCATGCAGCAGATGCATTTGTAAAGTTTGGGTTTTTTGAGTTTGTTGTTTTGTTTTCTTCCTGGTTTTTGTTTGCGTGGGTTTTTTGTGTGTGCTATTTAATACTTTTCACTGCTAACAACAGCCCTTGGGGCAGCACTGGCCCTGCTGGGGAAGAGGGGCTGCTTCAGTTCTGTGGGACACAGCCACAGCACCTTCTCCTGAAGCCACACAGAGGTCACACACAGCCAGCCCCATACACATCACACACAGCCAGCCCCATACACAGGTTACACAGCTCACACAGCCAGCCCCATACACAGGTTACACAGCCAGCCCCATACACAGGTTACACACACAGCCAGCCCCACACACATCACACACAGCCAGCCCCATACACATCACACACAGCCAGCCCCATACACAGGTTACACACACAGCCAGCCCCACACACCCCTCTGCCCTGCCAGCACTGACAGCCACCCGCCAGGCACTGGGGGAAGGTTCCACTTGTCCCAAACACTGGCTGAGCCAACTGCTGCCATTGCAGAGTGTCAGTGGAGCTCTGTCCCTGATGTCACATCTCTCAGCCGAGCCCCAGGCCCAAGCTGGGCCCAGGAGCTCTGTCACACCGGAGCTCAGCTGGGGTGAGCCTTGCATAATGACTTCAGCATGTTGTTACATTATTTTTTCTCCTCTGTGCAGTTCGCACAGAAGATGATGAGCTCCAGCTTGCCAGCCAGCTGCCTTTCCTTCACGGCCTGAGCATTAACTGGCTCATGTGGGGTTTTTAATTTTTAATTAGTAGTGTTATTATTGGTGTATGTGTGTGGCTGTTAGGAAATAAAGGTCGATGCCGCAGCAAGACAAACAGCTCCAGGGGCAGTGAAGAGGAGGATGAGGAGCAGTACATCCCTGTGAAATATGTGCCTTGCAACAGCACCAAGAGCTGTGCCCTTTGCCACGTCCCTGTCCCCGCGGCGCTCGCGCTGCTGGGAAGGAGCCGGGCTCAGCCGAGGCTTGGCTCTGCTCACACCAGTTCATTTTCCTGGCCCAGCCCCACCTGACTGCGGGCCAGCTCACAACAGGCAGGAATAAAAACCCCAGCGGTGCCCCAGCCAGAGGCACACGGCTCCCTGCAGCCGTGGGCAGGGGCTGCTGGTTGCTCTGGGGGCATTTGCTGCCTGGGAGCTGGGGAGGGCACTGGGCTGGTGGCTGGGTTTGGCACAGCCTGGCACCTCGGGACTGCTGCAGCACCACTTCCTCAGCCAGCACCCCTGGGCTCTGGTGGTAGAGAGCATCCCTCATCCTGTGTAATTCTGTCCTCTGTTGTCCCTAGTACTGAAGGCAATAAAATCCTTCTTTTATTTATTACTAATAACTTTATTATTGTGCTTGTTAATACAGTTTTCCTTGGGCAAATTACTGGAACACCTGCCCCGGTCTGCCATCTCTGTGCTTGGCACAATGTTGGCACTGCCCGTGGCACGTCCACCCTGTCCCCCTCCTTCTGCTGGAGACGGGGCTCCCTACACAAGCTGCTCCCCCAGAGCCTGCCAGAAGAGCCCATGAGGGCTGGACATGGCCATGTCCCCCTGCCCCAGTGCTACTCTCAAGCAGCCTAAAGCCCTCTGGGGTTTGTCCCCACCTGGTGTGTAAGTTGGCTGTCCCAAACCGACCAAAACCCACCCAAAACAGCCCTGTGCATTTTCATGCACCCAGAGGGTGAGCCAGAGCCAAAGAAAGCCCCGAACAGCTGCGAAGGTACTGGATCCTTTATTACTGACAGCAGGTAAATACAAGATGCTGGTGGGCCGGAGGGCAAGGGCTGTGCCTCTTGAGGGATCCTGATGGTCCAGGAGCAGGGTGGGCATGAGAGGAATGTACGAGACGGAGCGGCACAGGGAAAGCTCTGCCAGCCCCTGCCCAGCGCCCAGCAAATGCCAAGGGGGACTACTTTGGGTTACAAAATGAACAAACAAAAGCCATCTACACGTATTTACAGCATGCCCCTCCTGTGGCCAGCTCCCTCCAGGCGTGGGCCAGGGCTCAGGGAGTGCCCAGCCCCCAGAGCAGCCCGCAGAGAGCAGAGCCCTGGCCGGAGGGGACAGTCCTGGGCATCAGTACCAGCACCAGGGGCTGCTGGAGCTGAGCTTGCAGCCCCGTTGTACAGCAGGGTCTCCAAGGGGCCTGCTGGCTGTCAGCTGGGAAGGTGGTCCTGAGAGATGGGACATTCCCATGGGACGTGCAGCTCCTCCACCAGGACAGGCAGGCAGCAGTGTCCCACTGGGACCTGGTGTGTGCAGCTTTGCACTGCTTCAAGGTGGCTTGCTGATCATCTTTAGCTAAAAAGGAGGACCCTGTCTGGCTCCTCTTCCCTGGGCAGGAGAGCTGGGCCTGCCCTTCCAAAGGAAAACCTCCTTCCCCTGGGAAGGAAAATCAGAAGCAAGGATACAGCAAAGGCGAAGGGGGTGGTTCTGGCCTGGGGATCGATCTACAATCCACCATAAAAAACCAGCTTGCAACAAAACCCATCATTTACTCTTCGATTTGTACAAAATAACAATAATAACAATAAAAATAATAATAAAAGGTGCTGGTGGCCCCTGGCTTGCAGTGCCCCACTGTGGTGGGGGGGTCTCAGTAGGCAAAGATGACATGGTAGGTGACTTGGTGGCCATTGTCCCAGGCGTAGAGCAGGCGGTCCTTGGGGTTATAGTCTATCTGCGTGGTGTAGGCGTACTCGTTCTCAAAGAGCAGCCTGGGGATGATCTGCGTGTTGGTGTGCGTGTCGAAGGCGTAGGAGATGTTGGCGTTCCTCTTGTTGTAGCTGTCCACCGCATACAGGACCCCGCAGATGACGAAGCAGTTCCCGTAGAAGTTCTTGCGCAGGCCCGTCCTCCACGTGGTCTCCTTCTGCGTGCTGAGGTCGGCGGCGTTCAGCTTGCTCAGCACGATCACCTCCTGGCTGAAGCCCTCGTAGCTGATGGCCGGGTAGATGACCCACAGGCCGTTCTCGTCCACGGCAAAGTCCACGTCCGAGTGGCCTCGCCACCGCCACGGGGTGGCCTCCTCGTAGGCCACGTCGTGCAGCATGGCCCAGGCGGCCACGTAGCGCTGCCTCAGGTCGTACTTGATGATGTTGCGCGTGAAGGCGCGGTTGTAGTAGAAGGAGCCGTTGTACACCACGTGTCCCGTCCCGATCCAGCTGTAGGGCAGCTTGTAGGAGTTGCTCCAGCGACCTGCAGAGCACACAAGCCTGGCTGTGAGACCTCCCTGTGCTGCCATGCCAGCCCCACCCTCTGTCCCCAGCTCTGCCTGCCCTCCTTCCCCCCTGAGAGGGAGCTGCCCCATGCTCTGTACCCCCACACTCACACCCAAGAGTGGAAGGTGCCCAGGCACATCATCCCCCCACAAAGCAGTACCAGAGATGGTGCAAACCCACCTTGCTTGAAGTTGTCAAGGTTCCTGAACTCCACCAGGGTGTTCCCATAGTAGTAATTGGTGACGTAGATCCGCTCCTCCCGGGCCAGGGGATCCTTCATCCAGGCTCCCTCATTGCGGCCGTAGGTGTTCTGGGTGGTGGGCCCCGAGATGGTGGACAGCGTGTCCTTGCAGCGCCCTGTGTGGGCAAGGAAAGGCTTCTGAGGCCCAAAGCAGGGTGGCCACACTGTCCATAGAGGCATCAGCCCCCTCCAGCCCTTTGCTCACCCAGCAGGTCCCCCAGCCACTTCAGCCCTGGTGCAGCAGGACTGGCCAGACCCCATAAACATTTCCCCCCGGCCTCAGCCATGTCCCTGCTCCAGCTAAGGCTGCTGCCTGTCTCAGGTCCTGCTCTTTTTGCTCTGCCCAGCCCAGCCCCAAAAGGTGGGAGGAAACTACAGTAGGTTCCAGAGTTAATAATTAAACCTGGCACCCCACTGAAGCGCTGTGCAGCTGCCACCTCTGTGACACCTCCCACCTGTGACCAAGCCCAGGTGTGCTGTGCTTAGCAGGACACCCTGTGGGCACAAGCCAGCCCCTCTCACACAGCTGGAGGAGTGCAGGACCTGCAGGCACTCACCAATGATGTTCCTGATGTCCTCCTCCTCCAGGCCCTCCTTTGGGGTGGCAGGGCTGATCGGCGTCGCAGGGGTGTTTGCCTCTACCCAAGCTCCTGGGCTGCTCTCCGTGTCACTCCAGCCTCCGGCGGGGGTGGCCGTGGGAAAGTCCTCTGTGGCTGTGGCCACCACTGTGCTGGGCAAGGCTGTGGGTAGCTGCGGGGTGCCCTCCTCCACCAGCCCAGCTGGGGCAGTCACAGACTCTGGGTCAGGGATCAGCTGGTTTGTGGTGCTGGGATCCGGCGTGGCAGGGGACAGGGACACCGTGGCTGTCACAGCAGCTGGCTGGGTGGCGGCAGCGCTGCCATGGGTAGGTGGCCACCCCACTGGGGAGGGCTTCCTCACAGGCTCACCTGCCCTGCTGCTGGGCCTCAGGAGCTGGTCCTCTATCAGCAGGTCCACCGTGTTGTCCCCGCTGAACAGCTCATCTGCTGCCAAGCACAAACAGGGTCAGCCAGGGCAGCGAGGCCACCACGGCCCTCCAGCTCCTCCCTGCCCAGCTCTGCAGACTGCCTGGGACCAAACCCACCTGCATCCCTTCCCCACGTCCCTGCAGAGGCTGACAGTGCCCATGCCAGGGCTGAGTGACATCCACCACTCAGGCCAGGCAGAGCGGAACTGATGCAGATCCATCCTGCCCTCATCTGCCAGGCAGGATGGAGACCCAGCTGCACTCCCACCCAGACCCCACTCACCTAACCAGGGCATCACTGCCCAGCCAGCGTTGGCACCCCTTGCTCCTCCTCCTCATCTCCAGGAGCTCACAAACCCCCAGGGCAAGGCTGGGTGCCCTCACTGCTGAGCCAGTCTGCACATTGTCCCATTGTCCTTGTGCCCTGCTGCCCACTCTGCTGGTCCCTGGGGGGTCAGTCCCTGCCCTGCCCGTGAGCTCTGAGCTGCCTCCCACCACAGCAAACTGGGATGCCATTGGGCAGGCAGATTTGAAACACAAGCATGTTTCATAAACCTCCATTTACTTCTGCAAAGGTGTTGCTGGGTGTTTTGAACCAAAGCAGCGAGTTATTTCCTTAGCTGCCAGGGATTTTCCATGGAACAACAATGCCACATGCCCCACATACACAACTCAAAGGCTGCACAGCGTGAGGTACCAGCTGTCCCACCTCCCCCTGCTGCTCCCACAGCTTTGCCCATGCATTCCCAGGGGATGAGGCACTGGCTTTGCTGCGGGATGCATGGCTGCATACCCAACTCACGTGTCTCCTCAATGTCGTTCTCTGACTCAGGGGACTGGGCTTTGTAGTAGGTGACCCCTCGGACGATGGTGGGCTTGGAAGGAGGCCGGCTCCTCACCCGCAGCTGCCTCTGCAGGAGCTGCTCGGGCTTCTTGTCCTCCTGGGAGATGTGCAGCTCCGGCAAGGATTCCACCGAGTTGATCTGCTGGGAGATGGTTTCGTCCTTCAGGAATCTTTCTTCGTATTTTCCCTGAAAGAGACACGGGAGGTTGTCACCAGCAATGCCACGTTTTGGCCACAGGCCCAGTCAGGCTGAACAACCCCACTCTGGGCAGGAGGATCTGAGCTCCCTCCTTCATCAGGGTCTCCCTCAGTCCATTGTGCCATAGGAAACCCTCCAGGAGACAGCAGGCTGGCAGAGCAGCGCTGCTCCTGCATGCCCTTGGTGCCAGCCTGCACTTCTGGGGCTCAGGGCAGGGCTGGAAGAGCAGGGTCACTCCCTGGCACGCCAGGGGCTGGTTCCAGCAGCTGGTTCCAGAGTGTGCAATGTGCACTGAGCCTTCTGAGGGCACCTTCCCAGCACGAGTGGGACCCTCCAGGCAGGGACCAGGAACCCCCCGGGGCAGGGACCAGCTGCCACAGCTCAAGCCTGAAGGACTTCACCTCATTAAAGGGAATCGGAAAGGCAGCCCCAGGGTTGAAGCGGTGCCCATTTGGCTGAGAAGATGGGCCCTGCTGCAATTAGCAGCGAGCAAAGGGGAATATCGGGAAATGAGGTCACTCGGGGTAATAAAAGCCCCACGCTCCGCTCCCCTGCCTGGCTGGGGCTGGCTCCTCTCCAGCAGGCAGCAGCTGCTCAGCCCAGGGTGGGGAGCAGGGAGTGGGGCTGGGGGGATGGATCTGCCTGGGGCAGGGAGTGCTGGCACAGCACAGCTGGGGCCACTTCCCTGTGCCACTTCCCAGTGCTATTTCCCAGTGCCACTTCCCCCTGACACTTCCCAGTGCACCTGTAGGAGCCCACCCCTGTCCCCACACAGGATCTGCAGAGCAGGGCTGGGGGGCAAGCACAGATTCCTGCCATGCTCAGGAGCTGAGCACCTCTGTTTGAGCTGGAAATGCTGCACTGACTGTTCCTCCCCTGCCAGACACCTCCTGCTGCCCTGCACAGGGACACTGGGCTGAAGGCAGGATGTTCCAGGAGCTGCCTGGCAGGGATCAGATGAAGCAGCAAGAATGCCAGGACACCCTGGACAAAGCTTCTCCCAAAACACCCCGCTCCTTTGCTGCCCCAGCAAAGGATGTCCCCATGGGGACCCCCCAGTCTGCCAGAAGCAGGGCAGGGGGCTGTGGTGCAGGGGTAATTGCCTGGCAGGGAGGCAGGGCAGGCGACAGGCTGTCCCTGCAGCGAGCCCCAAGCCCTCTAATCAAGGCTGTGTTTCCCAGCCGACCCTGCAATGACATCAGCTTTCCAAGCAGCTCAGCCACCGCTGACCCCGAAACCAAGAGCCCCGTGGGAAGGGGGGAGCAGCTTCCCTCTGCTTGCACCAGCACAGGGCTGGGCTGTGCAGAGACACACGGGCACAAACAGGGTAAACCCTCCCCGGGGCAGTGCCCACCCAGGGGACACCCCAGGCAGCAGCAGTGGCACAGAGCTGTACCTCTGGGTGAGCGTAGGCAGCCTCAGCATCCCTCTGCAGAGAGCTCTCGATGTCAGCCAGGCTGCTGGGGAGGAGCCTGGAGCAGTTTTCCCTGCCAGGGCCATCCTGCAGGGCATCCTCCCCGCTGGCCCCTGCCCGCTGGCTGTCCTGAGTCAGGTTCCTGGCCATGCCCTAGGAAAGCAAGAGAGGAGACTTTACCCCACTGAGCGACCAGGGATGTTGTGTGGCCCCCAAAGCACAGCCCTGCAGCTCTGTGCTGCCATGCTGGGCTCACAGCTGGGCATTCTCCATGAGGCTGGGCACTCCAGCTGCTAGAGATGCCCCCACTGGGATCCATCCCTGGTGTGCAGATCCCAGATCCACTCCTTGCTGCAGGTTGCCATGGGGTGGGACAGTGGCCTTGAGGCTTTTCCACCCCCACCTTCAGCCACGCTCACCAGCTCACAGAAGGAAAAGACCAGCTCAAACACTTTAAGCCAGCCTGCTGTCCTTGGCCTGTGGCAGCAAGTTTGTCTTGCACTTTTTTCATCCTACTTTCCTGGGCTGGCCACACAGTGCCTGCACTCAGGGACTGCTCCCACAGGATCTGGGGACAGGACAAGAGGCAGTGACCCTCAGAGCACTGTCCTGTGACCAGGAGGGCCCTGGGGCTGGTTCTCCAGCAGGCAAAACCCTTCTCCCTTCTCAGTCCCCCAGCCACAGGCACACCCCCCGTACCCAAGGGGTTGTTGCAGGCTCTGCTCATCTTGGGCTTCTGCACCTCAAACAGCAGCTGCTTTGGATAGGTGGCACATCAGTCACAGCACTTCAGCACAGGCACTGGGGGGGATTACTCTGATCCTCTATTTTCAATCTGTCCTGCCATTCATTTCTCCTGAAACCCACAGTGACCTCCATCTGTGACCCCAGCATTGCCAGCTGATGTGACAGCTGTGGGCTGAAGACAAAGCAGAGGAGCTGTCTCACCAGAGGCACTCCAGGGACCAAAGAATCAGGGTTCCTTCCCTCTACCAACACCATCAGTGTAAAATACCTTGTGGTACTGGAAAGAAACCCTCCAACCTCCGCAAAAACAGAGGGGTTAACCCCCAGCCCCCTCCATGGGCATTGAACTCCCAGCTCTACCCAAGAATCACGAGTCCCAGATTCAGCAGGAACACTTTGGGGCTGAGTCCAGTGACTCAGGGACTCTCCAGCAAACGTTTTGCTGCAGCAAGCAGAGGAGCAGGGATCTCGTGATGCTCTCCCAGGAGCAGCTCTCAACACCATCCCCATCCTCCTCTGGAGAAGATGACTGATTCTAGCAGCCTTCTCCCGTCTAATGTCTGGCTTCTGACCTGCCTGGGGATAACATTTGCTTCCCCCTGAGCGGAGGGGCAGCACCAGAGCCTGGCTGTGATGCTCTGAGGCTGCTCAGCTGCTGCCAAAAGCACGCCTGCCTGGGAGGGCCACGCTTTGAAGCCATGCCAGGCTCCAGCCCATCATCTCAGCTGTTGTCAGACCCCACGGCTGGTGCAGGGTGTGATCCTCCTCCACATCCCCTCCACAGGAATTCCCGTGCTAAGCCAGAAGGCATTTCACACCTGCTCCTGCATCAGCTGGGCTCTGCCCCAAGCAAGGGCAATCTCCTCCTAACCCAGCCTCTCCTGTCCCTCTCCATCCTGCCCAAGTGCCTGCAGTGCTGCTTTTACAGTGAAATCTCTGCTGCTACACCTCCACACCTCCATCTCAGGCCAAGCTCCTTCAGCCCCACGGAGTTTTCTGCCCATCTGCCTGCTGTGATGGGCTGTGAGCAGAGTGACCAGGCTGCACAGGTGACCCCCAGTGCCACCAGCAGAAACTGCCTGCTAGGCAGGGCCACTTTGCTCCTGGAGCCGAGTGCAGTGACAAACCCCCTGAAATAATGGCAAAGCCAAGTAATGACTGAAGCACACACTCAGCCACAGGAGGGATTGCAAAGGGGAACATTGGTGCTTTGTTATTTTCAGACCTCAAAGCCCCTTTTGGGTGAATTTCCAGGCTTGGAAACGCAGAGCCCCCCAGGCAGGCGTGCTCCCCTCTGCTGTCTCCTTCCTGGGATGGAGCACACACAAAACACTTTGCAAGTGGAATTTTGGCTTTATAAATCATGGCCTCTCAGCTCCTGGCTGGAGGCAAACAGGACTGCTCCACCCCGACAGGAACGTGGAATTACCGTCCCAGATACAGACCACGGGAGAAAACTCCAGTATTTAATCTGGCAACCTGTTTCTCCATAGCTGAGCACAGCCTAAACTGCAAACCCCACACTGTGCTAGCCAAAGAAATATTAAACTGTGTGGAAGTGAAAATTATTTCACTGGAAGTCTGCTCCAAAATAAAATGGAAGGTTGAGGGCTCTGGTCTGTTTCAACACAGGCCAAGACGTAACTTGGTCCTTCAGGAATCTGAGCTCTTGGCTCCCCACAGTCCTGCTGAGTGCACCCCAGCACCAGCCTTGAACCTCTCTCCCCCACATCAAACAGCACAAAAGCTCCTGGTTGAGAGCAACCATCACACCAGCACACAAGGAAACCTGAGAAGAGGAAAAAATGAACAGCAGGGACTTCTGACCCAAAGAGATGCTGCTCCTTGTGAGGCCACAGCTGGGATCCTGCTCCCAGTCTGGAGGGAGGGACTGGGAGAGGGTCAGGCGAGGCTGATGGGGATGCACTGGGCACTGTCTGTGGTCTGGGCTGGTTCTAACATCCAAGCCTGGTCTGGCTTAGTCTCAGCTGAATAGTTAACGAACATTTCTCCCCAGCTGAGGCAGCTCTGAGCGCACCAAAGGCAGCAGGAACTTGGCTGGAGGCCGGTCCCACCGATTTTAAGGACACTGAAGGAGAGCAGGACTCACCGCCTCGAGCTTCTCCACCCGCCCCACCAGCTTGGTGGTGACTGAGTGCAGCTTCAGCAGGTCTAAGCCATAGAAGGCACTTTCCAGCATCTCAACGATGGAGGAGAGCTGCAAGGCAAGGGGAGAGCACAGTCAGGCAGCAGCACTCGCTCTAACACACCCCCACGCAGCTTCCTTGTCCTTTCAGCCAAAAAGTCAAGGGTGATGCACCCAGCTGAGTGCAAGCATTTGGGATAAAAGCGAGTTTTGCCTTACACAGCCCTGCTGCACTGCTGCCCTGGTCAGAGCAGTCCTCCCCACCTCCACAGAGCCTCAGGAGCACATTTTGGGTGCTGGGGATTAGCAGCAGAGCAAGGTAAAATGCTGTTCTCTTTGCCAGGCTCTCCCACGGGCCCAAAGGCTTAACTACTCCAGTGATGTGACTGCCAGCAAAAGAGGCAACAAGAAAAAGGCAGCTCAGTTTGAGATCAGACTCTGAGTTCCTGCCATCCTCTGCTCTTTTTTCCTGGAACAAGAAGAAACTTGTTAAAAAGTTTTAAAATACTCTCAAATTGCAAGAGTGAAGAAAGAGAAATTGCCTGCCAGCCTGGCAACAGCTGCCTTTTTGCAGAACAGTTTTATCAGAGGGATGCTGCCCCGTCCTGCATTTCACATACACCCTGTATTTAAGTCAGCCCTGTGCCTGTGTCCTGTCCATTCCGGGGGACAGCAGTGCTCTTGCTCTGCATTTTGTGCAGTTTCTGGTGCTGCTCCAAGGAGGACAGTGCTGAGCATGGCAGGGCCACTGGGAAGGGCTCCTGGGCCACCTCCCCCTGGTCCCCTGTGTCCCCACACATGCAGTGTGGTGCTGCAGACTCTGCAGCCTGAGCAGATTTTCATTGCATAGGAATCACTGCAGGGTGCTGACATTTTCTCCCAGCAGCTACAAATGGGTCAGCAGAGCTTCACAAACATGGGAGAATCACAGGCAGCACTGCTGGCAGCACTCGGAGTTTCCAGCCCGGCCTCTGCAGCCTCCCTGCGGAGCTGACAGCAAAGGAAAGATTTTTTTGGGCCAGATAAAATGGCAGCATGAAGAGACAAGAGCTGTTTTATGGCTGTGCATCCACTTTCCACTGAGAGCTGGATGGAGACGGCTGATACAATGCGCACAGCCTGCCAGACAGCCACTGGAGACAAGAGCTTTCCCTCCAGGCTGGAGAACTTCCATCAAGGCACAAAGGTTGCAGACTGCATCAGCCTCCTTCCAAATGATCCTGAGCACAGCTCCTTGCACTGAGTCTGCAATAAGACCCCCAAACCCACGCTGTGCCTGCAGGCAGCCTGCTGCCATTTCACAAAATAGACCTGAGACTGAGCTGCTCCCTGCCAGCAGCACGCTGACCTTGCCCTGGAGACCACGCTGATGTTCCTGTCAGCTCACACTGCTTCCCTCCTTTCTGTGCTCTTGGGCTCTGGCTGGTCTGATGGCCCAGGAATTCCCACTGGTCCTTACATCGGCACAGACAGAGTTGAACCCTTCAGTTGGGAAGCCCAGTGCAGGCATTCACAGAGTTTGGTTGCCCTGGGCTGTGTTTCTGCTGCCTGGATTTCCCTCTCTTTCTCACCATTCCCTCAGGGACTCATCCTCCAGCCCACCCAAGGGAGGGATTGTCCCACAGCTCTCCCACACATGGAGTACCCAGATCATAAGAAACTCTGGTAAAACACAACAACAAATGAGCCTGCGCCCTCCCTGCTGCTGCGCTGAGTGATGCTTGTTGGACCAGCAAAGAGAGTTAAACCCTTTGGGGCTGCTCAGGGCTGTGGGGTGGCCTCACTGATGAGCTGTGGGAGCTGCTCCTTATCAGTGCCACAAGAACTGGAGCTGTGTCCTCTCCAACTTCCCAGCTTCTCCTCCACGAAGGGGCTGCTCCCAGGGATGCCCAGCCCAGGAGGGGCTCTGTGCTTGGCGGGGAAGCAATCCTGCTGCCCAGGGATGAACCCTGGCACACAGAAACTCTGTGTTTGGACAAACCCTGGGAGTGCCTGGAGTCCTTGCGCAAGGAAGGGGAGCCGGGGCCAGTTCCTAGAGGACAGCCAGCCCTTCACACCACAGCTGGCTGCGAGCAGCTCCCGCTGGGAAGTGCAGCTGGAGCCAAGGGGCAGCCAGGCACGCTCTGCTCCTCCTGCAGGAGGATAAGGAGAGTGGGAGCTGCTGCTGCAGGGGCTTTGCTGCCTCCCGGCAAGGGACCACAGGGGTGGCTCTGTCACCTCGGGGCTGTCCCCTCCCCTCACCGCAGAGAGATCATCACTCTCATCTAAGGCCACGTGGGACCTGCTGGCTTTTCCTCAGACGAGGGACCACCAAAGGACTCCAGACTGGGGCTCCTCCTCCCTTGGAATGATGGATTGTCTGCCTGTGCCTGTTTATCTTCCCTAGCTGCAGGGGCGCTTGGACAAGGAGCTGCTAACTGTCTGCAGTCCGACAAGATGAAACACATCCTCAGCTCCAAATTAATTAGAGCAAGTCCATCGTGGTGGCCTCGATGGCAGCTGCCTTGCAGGCTCCTGCCTTCCCAGTCCAGAGGGATGGAGGGGCACCAGTGCCACCAGCACCCAAACTGCCACCCCAGGGCTGGACCAAGCCAGTGGCACTTTCTGCTGCCCTACACCAGCACCAAACTGGAAAACACAGTAGGGTCTGCTGCCAGCTGCTGCACCAGCAAAAGGAAGCACCCAGTAAAAGTCAGGAGTACTTAAAACAAACACTGTCACTTTTGGAAAAGAGGTATATGTTACTAGAGAGATAAAATACTGAATAGCAGAGAGGTGTCAGCATTTAAAACAACAAATCCATCCTGCCATCAGCCAGCTGTGCATCACACCCTCGAGCTGACGCATCAGCAGCTCTTGGCCCATGGAAGCCAAAACATCTTTTTTAAGTGGGTCCTTGGGAGTCCCTCTGTGAAACAGAAAAAAGACCTGGCAGCTGCTGAGTGGAGCAGAGCTGTCCTCCAGGGACGTTTGGAGCTGGACAGAGGGCAGGGAGCAGCCCAGTCCCTGCTGGGCTCTCAGCACACAAAGCCACGGTGGACCCCAGGCAGCACGGGATGAATCGAGTGAATCATCCGCTGCAGCTGCTCCACTCAATCCCTTCAGCTGAGCTTGATTTTATATCAGACATGCAGATAGGAGCGCAACTAGGAGATGGTCTAGGAAAAAGGGTTAGGAAATGGTTTTACTTTTTTTTTTAGAAAAAGCTCAGAAAGAAAAAGCTCAGAAAGAAGAGCTCCTTGTTCCCAAAGTGCCAGGAGCTGGAGCTGCTCTCCTACCTTCAGGTCGCTGCTCTCTGCCTCCCGCAGCTTCTTCAGCCTGAAGTCGCCCTCGCAAGGGTTGAGGGCTGAGGGGGGTGCCACGCACGCACACTTGCAGCTGGGTCCTGACGTGATGGTTTCCACCGTGTAAAAGTCCTCGGCTCGGAAGGCACCCTCGTTAATCCTCTGGCAGGCGCCGCGGCCCAGGGGTCTGACCAGGCATTTGCAGCGGCAGTCGGAGCCCTCGGACACCGCCTTCACCTTGTCGTAGTCACCTAGCAGCTGAGCACAGGCCAGCAGCAGTGAGCACACCTCCCGTCCTGAGCCTGACACAACCCAGAGCTCAAGGTCCAGACAAGGACACCCCGGATGCCCCGCGTCTCAAGGAAATCAGAACCTGCCAGCCATAGAGCTTCTAAGAGCTTTTTTTCCTCTGATCACTGCCTACAACTGGCTTCTTCCAACGGGGTACTTTTGATTCTACTATGCGCAGAACGCTCATTTATGTAAAAGAATTTAATTTTTTTCTGCTGTCTGTGTGCAAAAGACCTCATGAGCCACCTGCTAGCCAGAGCAAGACTTTAACACAGGCCAACAGGGCAAGGGTACATTGGAAGAGGGGCTGAAAGCCACCCTATAAGCAGCGTAACCTGGTGGTGAAGCAGCATTTCTGATTAGCCCTATACAATGCCAGGAATTTCCTTTACGGAGATTTGCAGACAGCGCTTCAGAAAGCCCAGGCACAAAAATAACTTTGGTGGTACGTTTCCAATAGTCTGTGCGTTAGCCATTTCCGAGGGCAGATAATAACACGCTGCCTGATCAGCCAAATCTAGCAGGAGCCTCCACCGCATCCCACTGGCAGGGAAAGAGCCCGGATCCCTCCCCTCGGCACACAAAGAGGCCCCACCAATTCTCCTCCTAAGGAGTTCCCCTCTTTTCCTGAGTCCCCTCGGAAGAATGATAGGATGGAGTCTGCCAAGTGCTCCCTGTTGGGCTTCACCGCGCCCGGGGTGATGAACTTCCTGCAGTGCACGGCATCACTGAGCTCCACCGAGAAGGTACGTCCAGCATCACCGAGAAGGTACACCCAGCAGCACCGGCAGTGTTCACCCAGGAGCACCGAGAATGTGCGCCCAGCATCACTCAGAGCGTGCCCAGCGTCCTCCAGCACTGCCAGAGTCCGCGCTCGGCAGCACCCAGCATCACCCGGCACCCCCGGCATCCCCCAGCCCTGCCCGCTGCCCCCGCGGTACCTGCGAGAGGATGTTCTCCTGGTTGTCCGCCTCGTCCTGCAGCGGCTCTGCGGAGGGCCCGGCCGTGCCGGCGGGGGTGGTGCCGGCCCGGCAGCCGGCGCCCAGCGCGGCCAGGCAGAGCAGCAGCGGCAGCGGCAGCGGCCGAGCCATGGGCGGGCGCGGAGGGGCCGGGGCCGGGGCCGGAGCCGCCGCTGCTCGCTCAGGTGCGGAGCGGGGCGGGGGGGGCCGGCCCGGGCAGCCCTGCTCCTCCTCCTGCCCTCCCTCCCGGTCCTCCCTCCCAGCTCCGCTCCTCCCTCCGCTCCTCTGCCGGTCCTTTCCCCTCCCCGAGCCCCGCGTCCTTCCCACCTGCCCGGGGGCTCGCTGCTCGGGCTCTCGGGCATCGCCGCCCGGAGCCAGCACCTCGCCAGAGGGCCACCTGAGCATCCCCGCTGCTGTGTGCCAGGCAGCTGGGGCGGACCGAGAGCCGCCCTCACGGCCTGTCTGGCTCCTTTTCCGGCTCCAGGAACTGCCTGGCTCTCCATCCTTGGGGTGACAGGGCGCGGTCCCGATGCACGGCACGGCACGGCACGGCACGGCACGGCTCTCAGCCCGCACTGGGGTCACGCAAGAAGCGTGTTCCAGGACAGGCTCCCAGCCATGAGCTCTGTGTGCTCACTGAAATTCGGCTGTGCTCTGGCAGTGCTGCATCCCTGTGCACCTCCTGCCAAACGGAAATGTTCTGGACACGCTGTTCCCAGGGAGAGCACAGCATCTGCTGCTGCAGAGGTGTCTGCACTGCCCTGACCACAGCTGGGCCTCACTGGAACACAAGGAAACCTGAGGTGCCCTTAAAAACACACCGGAGCAGGCCAGCACCGTGTGCCAGGTGTGGCACAGACTCAGGTTTTCCTCAAAACGTGCCCACAGGTCACAGGCAGAAGTCACAAGCGTGGCAAGTGGCACGAGAGGACACCTAAGCTGCTGAAGCAAGGCTGAGCACAAGCCAAGCACCCCTAATCCCTAATGCAGACATATCCCAAAACCACCCCATAATGTGGGGCTGGGACCAGGCACCCTCCTCAGGGGAGCTCCAGCTCCTCCATCCCACCCTGTGTCCCACGGTCGCTCTGCGGGGATGGGGCTGCCAGACACAAAGAAAACATCTCGTGTGGGAGAGGAAGCGCCTGTGGCACAGGGATGGCGAAGATGCTGACCTCAGGATCCGTGTGGGATGGCGCTGTGCCTCCCTCTCTCCTGGCCTCCCTGGGAAGGGAAGCTGTGGGGAAGGGGGCAGGGCCCTGCGGGTCCCTGCAGCAGGGCTGAGCACAGCAGAGCGGCAGGGGAAGCAGCCAGGGAGGCTGGGAGGAGAAGGACAGCCAGCCTTTGGCAACTGGAGAGCAGTGGGAGGTGAAGGCATCTCTAAAACCTCCCCCCACCAGCCTCTCTCAAGGATAATCTGTCCCTAGAGCACAGGCTCCTTCCCTTCTGTTTCCATGGTTCAACTTCCCCATCTGCCAGCACCAGCGGGCTGCCAGGCCAGCGCCTCTGGAGGCCCCAGCCCGTGCCCAGCTGGCCCAGAGCTCCAGACCCCTGTGCATCCATGGCCCTGCCAGGGCTGGCAGTGACACCAGCCCGGAGAGCTGCCACAGCAAACAGCACCTGAAAATGGGGAGGCGTTTTTCTAATGATCACTTTCATAGGCTGGGAAAACATAAGGAAAACAAATCATCCACCATATTTCAAAACTAAAGGGAAGGATTTCATATGTTACAGACATCCCTTGCTGATTTCTTTCTAAGGGGAAGGAAAGCATTTCTGGAGGTGTTTAGTTTGGGTTAAAGATGGGTTTAAGCCCGTCCTTTGGGGGCAAGGACAGAAAGTGACAGGAACTTTGGGTTCAGAACAGCCATCTCTAGAGCCTGAACATTCCTTCCTCAAGAAAAAAACAAGACACATCCTCAGATTGAGGAGGAGAGAAGAGCAAGAATATGTGGTTCTGGCTTTTCTGTCTTGCTGATGGAGACTGGCCCAAATTTTGCTCAGAGCAGGAGGCCCCAGCGTCCCCATACCTTACCCCATCCTGTGTTACTGGGCTCGAGCAAAGCCAGGGCTGCCCAAGGATGCAGGTAGACAGTGCTCTTCAAAGTGCAACAAGAAAAAACACCATCAGGTCCGGGTAAAAGGGAATTTAACAGTCTCAAAACAGGTGCCTGGAACTGGACCTGCAGGATGCTCGGGGCTGGACCCGCGGGATGCTTGAGGCTGAACCTTGAGGGATGCTCGGGGCTGGACCCCATGGGATGTTCGGGGCTGACCCCGTGGGATGCCCTGAGCCGCGGGATGCTCTGAAGTGGTCCCCGCGGGATGCTCGGGGCTGGATCCGCGGGATGCTCGGGGCTGGACCCCGCGGGATGCTCGGGGCTCGGCCGGTCCGTGCTTTCCCGTTTCTGTGCCCAGGGCCGGTCCCGCAGCTCCCCCGCGTGGCACCGCCCGGCCCGGACACCCGGGCGCTCGGGGCTGCGCCTCCCGGCGATTAAATCCCTTCCTGCCGGGGCCAGAGAGCTCTCCAGGGTCTCTGCTCTGCCGGGCAGCCCCGCGCTGGAAGCAGCGCTCCAGGTGTGGCCGCGCAGCGTTGAGCAGAGCGGAGGGATCCTCCCTGAGCCTGCTATCACCGCTAATGCAGCAGGACACCATCCGCCTCCTTCCCCGCCAAGGTGTGTTCCTGGCTCCTGCCCAGCCTATTCCCTAGCAGCATCCTCAGGGCTTTCCCTGCCGAGCTGCTTTCCAGCTGGGTGGCCCAGCGCACCCTGCTGTGGGGGCTGTCCCTCCTCTGGTCCCTGTCACCCCATTTCCCCAGGCTGTCTCTGCAGGGCAAACCAATCCTCCAGCTTGTCAGTGCAAAAGGACACACGTCAGACAATTTAGGGTTAAAAGCTGAAAGATCCCCGTGGCATCACGTGGATGGGACACATCATCCTCCTCGTTATCTGGCCCGGAGGTGGGCAAGGTGAGCTGCAGACTGTGGTCGATCCTTGCGTATTGCTGGTATGTGCTGGAGCTCTTCCCAGAATCTCCCTGGAGCTTCAGCTCGTGTGGCTTCTGCTCTCATGGCCTTGGGTGTCAGCACCACATCGTGCTGAGAGCCCAGATGCTCAGGAGGTGTTTGTATTCCCACTGCATCCTCAGAGGCACCGTGCCTTCCTGGGGTCATGGACAGGAACGTGTCAAATGTGTCACCCTGTCCCTGCAGCTGCAGGGGCTGGCAGGGAGGCGGGTGAGTGTGTGAGGTGAGAGGTGTTGCCACTCAGCTGGCACGACACGTGGCTGGGGTGGCAGGAGACCACACAGCCCTGCCAGGGGCCACGGCAATCAGTGGCAGCCTCGTGTGACAGCTCCAGCAGGCAGGTTTGCTGCAGGTGCCCAGGGTGAGGGCAGCTCCCTCCTACGTCCATCCGCTGGAGGAGGAAATCCAGCCCATGGGCTGAATTAACAAGCAGGAAGACTCGTGACGTGACCCTGAGCTGCACAGCAATTTGAGAGGTTTCCCCACTGACCTCAGCAGTGATATTTTTGTTGACGTCTGTGAGTCAAGTGACACCTGGGTGAGCAGGGTCACGCTCCGGAAACCATTCTGGGGCTGTCCACAAGAGCACAAGGCACCACTGCCCAAAAAAATAAAATAGAACAAAACAATAAATGTATTCTAAAATATATCCTGAAACCAGGATGAATAGAACTTTCCAAGAAGGGTTTTTGAAACCAGGAGCAGGCCAGGTGAGCTGCACAGTGTCAGGTGGGTTAGCTGTCTGGGATGGGCGCCAGGCTTCCCATGCAGGTCTGTTCCACCTGTCACAGCTCATGAGAGCAACTTAAAGCTGGGTTTAGGAGAACTTGCACTGATTGCAAAGCTCAGGACAGATTACTGCAGTGTGAGGCAAGTGGGACTTCACACAGGTTCTGCCTTAGAATGATACTGTGCTGAAATTCCTGGTCTGCCAATCAGTCCTGGTTTGAACAGCACAGAAGGTGACAAAGAAATCCAGTGGGTAAATACAAGGGTGTGTCCACAGCTCTGATCCCTAACTCACAGCCAGCAGCTTCAGGGATGCAGCTGTTCCATCCAGCCTCCCTGAGATGCCAGCTGATTGTACCCATCCCCACGCCACACTGTAATTAACCCTGGCCCCTGTGATCAAGGCGAGGTGCTGCCTTGTTGTGTTTCAAAATACAAATCTCCTTGAGCATGCACATCCCATCATCCCATCATCCCATCATCCCATCCCATCCCATTATCCCATCCCATCTCTCCACACTCCCCTGGCTCCATGCTGGCCTCAGAGCAGCCCTCCAAGACAGGCCAGGGGACAAGAAGGGCCCTCTCAAAGGGAAGCCAGGGGTTTGTGGTAGCCATGGAACTGCTCAGGAGCAAACCAGGGGCAAAGGTTTCAACTGCTCAGACAGAGAACCCTGTTAGAATTTTCTGGGGAAATCTCCAGCTTGGACAAAAGTGAGTCTCTGAGGACTGCTTGGCTCCAGCTCTTGGCTCCAGGGAAACCAGCCTGGCTGACCCACAGAATTCCCAGCTGTGCTGGCACCCACCTTGGGGTGTCCCCCTTGTCATCACCCCGCCCTGCTCTCTCCTGAGCTGAGCCATGGACCTGAGAGGTCAGGGGGCTGTGCAGGGGTTGCTGGGGGTCCACACTCAGCACTGCTGGCAGAGTGGGCATGGGCCAGGTCCAGGACAGTCTGTCCCACTCCAAGCAGGATTTCTGAGGTGTGCAGGCCACCGTGGTTGGACCCAGAGCTCTCAGAGCAGTGCTGTGATAAACATCAGGAAAGCTGGCCCTGACCTTTGTCCTGCAGCAATCAAATCACTGATGACCACCTCACTGAGGGATGCATGGGCAGGGGAAAAGGTGGAGAGAAAACAGGGATTAGCAAGGGCTGATAAAAACATGAGAGCAGCCTGTGTCACAAGTGTCAGTATTGACAGGTCCCTGGGGAATGATGAGCTCAGCTCCCTGTGCAGGGAGCATCAGCCTGACCAGCAACATTCAGGGAAGGTGATTGATCCAGTGGGATGTGCTGGGACAGGTTTCTCCAGCAGCAGCCACCTCATACCAGCAGCACCTGCCACTGAGGTGCCCTGGGCAGCACATCCGGAGCTGGCACTGGTGCCAGCGCCACCAAACCTGCCCAGTGTCACCTGGGGGTCCTGCTCGTGTCCCAGGGAGGGTACTGAAACCATGCAAGAAGAGGAAGGCTGAGGAGAGACCTGCCAGCAGCCTACAGCTTCCTCTTCTCTCTGTGAGCAGCAGCAGAACCTGAGGGAAGAGCAGGAAGCTCTGTGATTCTATGGAACCTGTTCCAACACGCTCTCTGTTTGCACCGGGATAGCAACAGCAGATCACCTCACTGAAGATCCCGTGGGTTTTTGGGGGTCCAGGAGGTGTTTGGGACACCTTCACACCACCATCTTCGACCCCCACCACCTCCCTGCTCCCGCTTCTCCCCTGTCTCCTTGCAGCTGTGCAGCCCAGCAGTGCTGCCCTGCAGCTTGGGCAGGGAGACGAGAGCAGAAGCAGGACCCAGCTCCCAAAGTGCACAGAGGATGACTGTGTGCACGGAGGAGAGACATTTCCTGCAGGAATGTCCTGCCCTCATTGTCCCTGCTCATTAGACACCGTGCCTGCCCCAGCAGGAGCAGCGGAAGGGCTTTGCTGATGATGGAGATGCCAAGGGCCACCACATGTGGGTGGCAGGAAGCTGCTTGTGCCCACGAGGCTGAGGTGGCTGCACCTGAACAGAGCTGCCTGACTCACTGGCCCCATGCCTGCCTTCCAGAGAGGCAAAGGACTTCTGATCCCCTGCATGTGGCAGAGGATCCCCCAAAGCCCTCTGTGGGACAGGGGATGTGCCAGAGCACCCATCCCATGCATCCACCATGGATGTCCCCATGGCTGAGCACCCAGAGCTACACTAACCCACGCAGGACATGAAAGGAGAGCAGGGGAATGGCCAGCAGCACGTGGGCCTGCAGGGAACCCAGAGGTGGCTCATTAATGCTTTGCCTATTCCTGCTCCAGGAGTGGCATCCTGAGCAGGGACCTCCCAAGGCCGTGGCATCACGGGCTGTAACAAACCCCTGCAGGTGTGACCCCAGAGCCATGCCAACCTCTCCTGCCATTCCCATTCTCTGACCTCGATCCAGTGTTCCCAGGGAAGGTTTCTTGATTAAGAACCTTGAGCACAGACCTCTGAAGCCCATGGCACCACGGGCTGTAGCAAACCCTGCAGATGTGACCCCAGAGCCATGCCAACCTCTCCTGCCATTCCCATTCTCTGACCTTGATCCATGTTCCCAGCCCAAACAAGGCACGGTGCCTGCTGTGGGCTCCTCCCCCTGCCTTGGCTGTCCTTGACCTGTGGCACTGCCTGGCATCCAGCCCATGCCCAGAGGAGGAGCTATGCTCAGAGCTGGCCTCCCACCCTGCTGTGCTCCAGCACTGCTGCTGTCACACGCACCTGAGTCGTGCCTCCCACAGCATCCATTCTGTGCTTCCTTCCAGCCCAGACCCGGCTGACAGCACATCCCTCTCCAGACAAGGATGCTCATCCTGAGCTGAGCGCAGCAGGAAGAGCCTGAGTCAGCCCAAGAGCTGCCCAAAGCCAAGGAAGCCATGACCTGCTCCGAGGTATCCAAGCAATTCAAGGCAGGGATGGATGCAGCCCTCCCAAACCCCGAGCCAGGCAGTGTGGGTAGGCAGAGTGAGGATCTGCTCTGCCCTCAGTGCATTTCGAGGCCATCAATGGCACACACAGGGCCCCACAGCAGCATCCCCACAGCCCTACTGCTTGGAAATGGCTTAGCCAAACCACCATAGCCAGTTTGGCTTTGCTGGCTCACCAGGAATGAGGCACCTTCTGCCCAGGTGACAAAGACACCAAATATTGCTGCACCTGCCGTGTGCTGCCCAGAGGGGAGCCAGCCACGGTGACTCACGGAGCTGAGCTCACAGCTCCCCCTGAGCCAGGCTGAGCTCACCAGAGAGAAGGCCAAGCCTGGAGCTGTGCCTCATGGCACACCAGCTCTGTCTTTAGCAGCTTCTCCTGCACCAGAGAGGTGCTCAGCATGCCTGTGCCCTGCACAGCCCTGTGGTAGCTGAGCTGAGCTCATCCTCCAGTTCCCTTTTTGATTTCTCCTCTGTGCACAGCTGTTTTTCAAAGCAGTGCTGACAATCTTCCCTGGCCCTGGGGGCAGACTTGGCTCTACAATTTGTGCATTCTCAGCAAAACCCACCCAGATGCAGGATCCTCTTGGCTCTCCCATGCTGCTGCCACCCTCTCAGAGGGGCTTCTGCTCCATCTATGTCTCTCCTCTCCCCACTCTGGGCAGCTCCCCTCCAGGACTTTCAACATCAAAGCTACCATCCACTAAGCCTGGCTCTTTCCAAACAAGCTGGCTGTGTTACATCCACCTGTTTACAGGGACATGCCAGCCCTTGTTGTTCTCCTCCATCCTTCCCTTCCCTTCCTGGAGAGGCAAAGGTCACCCAGCCACAGGATCTCAGCTCTGACACGCTGATCTCAAGCTTTCTGCTCCCTTGGCCAGGGCTCAGGTCCCACCCACCCTCCTGTTATCCATGTCCTACATAGCTGGAAGTCAGCTGAGCTGAAAAGCAAAACTCAGGCTGTGTTTGGAGCAAGGCAACGTGTTTGTTCACAAAGGTGAAAAACCAGTGGCTCAGGATGAGGCACGGCCATGAGATCACACAATCAGCTGATTGTGCAGGGCTCCACAGTGAATTTTCACACTCCAGACCTGCCCTGGAAGTTCTCTGGAGAGCTCCATATCCAAGGATCAAACAGAGCAAGTTAGCAGAGCTTCATGGCAGCCACTGCCAGCCCTTCCCTGTCCCAGCTGGGATTTCTCAGCTCCAGGCAGGAGCTGTTTTCATTGCACAGAAATGGAAATCCAGCTGAAAAGGATGAAGCTCCATGCTAAGGTATCTGCTAGCCAGGAGCAGGGCGTGAGGAGCCATCCTTCCCTGCAGGCCAGCACATCCCAGCACTGGCCAGCTCTTCTCACAGCTGGGTGCTGGGCAGCCAAAGCTTGAGAGCAGCCAAAGCTTGGGAGCAGCCACCCCCTGCCCTTTGGGCAGTCCCTGTTTGGAGGATCCAGGCCCTACCTGTGCTGTCAGCACAAAAGACAAAATGTGGGAGGTGTTTATGGTTCCCATCCCTTGGCTGCAAAGACATCCAGTTCCTCACACGGAGGAGAGGGGCAGAAAGTGAGGTTGAGCACAGCCAAGGCTTTTTTTCTACAGAAAATAATGCCTGTGGTCAGGCAGGGACCCCTGCGGAGAAGCAGGGACCTGTGACAAGCGCCACAGAACTGTGGGGCACTCCTCCCACTGAAAAGAATTCCTCTGGGCTGGCTGTGCTTCTCCAGCTCCTGCAGCACCAAACCTGTGGGACACCACACGTGTATTCCCATCTTTTTAGGTCACTCCCCTCTGGGGGCTCAGCCTGTGCTTCAGCACCTTCTGTTCCTTCTCCCTGTCACTCTGAGCTCCAGGTCTCCAGAGGCCACTGCACCCACACCAAGCACAGCCAGGGATCCCTCAGGACTCCTGAATCCCACACCTGCACCTCCCAGGAGGGAACAACATCCCAGTGCACCAAGGGCCACCACAGCAACTGAGGGGAAGCTCAACCACACAGCAGTACAGAAAGACATCTCTAATCCTGAGCTGCAGATCCTCAAGAGACAGCGACAGAGAGCTTTTAAGATGAACCAGAAACAAGTTCATGGCTTATTGACATCAATGTCATGGATAAAGACTGATCACACATCCTCTCCCCTCATCAGCCACTGCACTTGTCCCCATTCCATCCCCACTTTTCGTGCTAAATGTCCAACTTTATCCTTCAGGCCTACTTGAGATAAAACCTAAAACCTCTGGTCATCAACCTCTGCCCATCCTAGAAATTTCTCCCTTTTTTTCCAAGCCTTAAGAAAAACAAATCCAACAGAACTTTCAAACCCATACACCAGGAAACATTTATTTTTCCAAAGTGTGCTGGATGTTTCAAAGCCACATCTCCTAGGCTCTCCAGAGCTCACTGCATTCAAGCCCTAAGCCTGGCAGGGCTGCAGTGCCAGCTGGCACAGAGCAGTACAGGTGATCAGCTTGGCATCAGAACCCTGACCCTCCCATTTCCCACTGAGTTGCACTCAGCTCAGGATCATTGTGTCAGACTGTGCTTTGAGTAACACTTGCTGTTTCATTTCTCTCAGCCCAGAGAGAGAATGGGGCAGGGATAACAAAGGGCTGAGGGTCCCTGCATTTGGGGTAGGGGGAGAATCCTAAATGTGGAGGTGGCGAGTGAGCACAGCAAAGCTCAAAACTCATCTAAAACCCAGCAGGCTCTGCGCTTCATGCCTCTGCTGCTGGCACCACCCCTCTGCTCTGCCCAAAACCAGGGAAGGATGTGAAGTTAAAATCTGAAAGCAAGATTCTTTAGATCTGTGTCCCTGCCAGCCAACTCCACGGAGAGCCTGGATTGTCCCGGCTGCCCCTCTTTGTGTGCACCACCCTGGGCACACAGCACAGCCTCCTCTGACCTCACCTGACCCTGCCAGCCCCAGGGAAGCGCCTGGGCTCCCTTGCCAGGGAGCATTAAACCACTAATTATGTGACACAGCAGGGTGAGCAAGCACCAGGACCTCTCCCAAGAGCCTAGGGCTGGCAAATAGTCTCAGACTTGCCACAAAGCCACACTGAAGTCTTCAGAAATCACCCATGCCTTTCCTCAACTAAAGAAGTAAGCCAAAAAGGTGGCTAGCAGCTCTTCTGTGGCAGAGGGAAGAGACTCCACACTTCCCAGGTACACAAAGGGTTAGAGCACAAGGCAACAAATTGAATTTCCTTCCAGCCCTCCAAGTCAAAAGTAGATGGAGTAAAAACACCACTGCAAAGACAGATAGATATTGGAGTACAAACACCACTGCATCAAAGACAAGTCCTTTCAGTCATTTATTCATTACAGCACTTGAAGTTAGTGGGTGGCAGTTATTTGGTGAAGGTCCCCAGATAAACAACAGGATTTGTACAACAGATTTATATAAAAAGAGTTAAATAGATAAAACAACATGGTAACCTCTCACTCTTGCTCTAAAGAGAGCAGACTGGCCCTGAGTCCAGGTTAACATCATCCTAGCCAGCCATGGTTAAAATCCTCAAGGGCCTGTACCCAGGGGACAGCAAGGCATCTCTTCTCACAGCTGAGGCAGGTGTGTGCTTCTCAGGCCAGCTCTCCAGGAGCTTGGTTCCAGCTGCTGTGCAGACCCTGCCTGCCAGCAAGGCTCAATCTTGTAGAGCTGGTCTGCACAGCCAGCCTCAGCTTTGGTGAACAAGTGTAAGGCCAGCTCTGCTGAAGGTGAGCCTTCAAGTACATCAGGATCAGCCACAGGTGATGTGTTTGAACCATCTACCAACACCAGCAGAGCCAAGACGCTGGGCAGCACCCCAGGCTGCTGCCAGATTGAAACCACAGGTTTTGAGACTGCTCCTGAACCACGCACAGTTCAGTCCTGCTTTTGCAAGACCCTGCTTTGCAACTGTGTTAGGACAGACTCTGCCTACTCGAGGTCGCCAAGTTTTATACCAAAAGAAAAACCCCATAGCAAAAGGTCTAAGTATTTCTCTTCAGTTTTCACACTTCCTTTTTCAGGAACTGTTCACCTTCTGTCGAGAAGGAAGATTGTGTCTGAAGCCGTGTGCCTGCAGAACGGCTGGCAACAGAGGTAGCACCAGAATGAAGAAATCCCACGTTACTGCTACAAGACTCTCACCCCACTGAGAATGGCTTTACTTAGTCTAAGAGATCACGGTATTTCTCTAGAGTCTGCTCCTCCAGCTCCAACAGCTTCTGGTACAATTTCTCGGCAATGTCTTCATCCACATCCATCTGGAAGACAAGGAAAACTGCCCTGTGAGACCATCCCCTGTCAGGCAGACACCAAGGGGGGATAAGCAGAGTGCATTTTCAGAGCCTCTACCTTCACAAACAGCCAGCTGAAAACATCTGCCACCAGGGCATAAGCCAGAACATGTTTTGGGGAAGCATCATTACACACTTAACCTGTTCTGATAATCACTTTGTTTATCTTCCAGACTCCAGCCTAAGCCAGGAGTTACTCTAAGAAACACTGCAGATAACCCCACATCCCTTCCTCTAACTGGCATTCAAGGCATCTTCCTTCCACTTGGCACCAGAGGAGATCACAGACCCCCAGCCAAGGCCCCTGCAGCAGGAACCTCCCTGTCCCTTTACCTTCCGAGGCTCCACGTAGCGTTTCCCCAGCCCAGTAGTACAGCTGTGGTATTTGACATGGGAATCCAGGTACTCTGGCTTCTGTTTGAACAGCCACACCTGGGAAGAACAGCACAAAGATGTACCAGCCCAGCACACACTGTCCCAGCCAAGCGTGGAGGCAAAGACCTGACTGCCAGCAGACACAGGAGGAGACACCACAGGTGCTCTCACCAAGCAGGGGAAGATGGGATCTGAGAAGTTCTGAGCAGTTCAGCATGGCTAAACTTGCTCTCACTGTGCTTGAGACGTGCTGTGCCCCCCATCACTCTCCTCCATCCCCTGTGCTGCACGTCATGGCCAGGATGTTTTCCCAAAATCCTTTATTTTATGGGTGCTGGGTGAAGGTCACAGAGCACAGATCCCTGGGCACAGCTGGTCCCCCACATCCACTGCTCTGTGCTGTTTAGGGGTCAAACACAGCACCCACCCAGCAGCCTGAGAGGCTCTTTGCTCAAGCCACAGGACCCCAGAAGAGCTACCCAGAAGGAAGGAATATTAAAATCAAGTTGTGAGCTACTTACGTGAGATTCTGCTCCATTATAGGGTGTCAGAGTGTAGGTTTTGGCAAAAAATCTGATCTGAGGGGGAAAGAAGAACATGGCAGAATCTGTGCTGTGGCACAAGGTTTGTTGGCAAGCCCTGAGCAGCCCAAACATCCCAGATAATTTGCCAGAAATGCTTCCCAAACTGTTTACACTGCACACTGACTAAAGCACTCCTTTACCACCCAAACTGCTTTCTGGAGCCCCCCAGCAAGTCACCAAGTGTCACTCCATGCTCCCACCTCAAGGCAGGAGCCACACACACCTCCCAGGTCCCCTCTGCTGGGAGGGTCTCAAGGGATGGCAGCAGGCAGAGGGGACCTGCAGGACTGCCACCCTGGAGGACAGCTGAGAAGGCATTGCCAGGAGAAATGTGATCCATCGGGATCAGTGCTGCAACTCAAGATGAAAGGCCACTCTGGCAGCAGGAGCATCAAGGCTCGGAGCAGGCAGCCCTCAGTGACAGAACTGCAGTGAAAGCTGAGGGCCAGAGGAAGAAAGGCAAGGAAACTTTTGGGGAGAGGCAATAGAGAGCAGGAGGCTTTGCTCTCCATACGGTTGGAAAGAAAAAACCAACACTGCCTTCTAGAGGAATGGAAAAAACAACACAGAAACAGGTTGTTCTAGAAACGAACAGCATCTCAGAGCACAGGGGCCAAGCTGGGGCCACAGCCTGAGCTCTGCTGCCAGCAAGCTCATGGTGTTTCACAAGCCCAAGCAGAGTTGGCAAGCCTTCCACGGGGAGCCTTGACAAACACTGCTGGGGCTGAAGAGATGAACTCTGCTCCTCTGCACAGAGTCCAGCACCAGACCTCCAAACTCAGCTTGGAAACTGGAGCCCCAAGAGGAGAAAGGGAAGGTCTGCAGAGGGTGCAGCCTGCCCAAATCAACAGAATGAAGGAATCTATCCCAACACAGGCAGCAAGGAGCCAGAAGTGTGCTGTACATCACTCACACTGAAGTGTGTCACAGCCCAAAACCAGCCAGGACATTTATCCACTCACCAACCACATGATGGGCATGAGCAGCTTCCACAGGAAAACGGGCAAAATTCCATAGGTCATGTTGGACATAACAAGCCCAGGACAAACAACACTGGAATACAGACCCTGCAGAGAAGACAACCATGTCAGGGTGCAATTATACCACACTGAAAAGAATGGGTCACAGTCCTTCCCTTCCTGTGCTGCTCAGCAGGAGAGGGTGTGTACAGACAATAATACTCCACTAAGTACCAGAGCAGACAGCAATTAGATGGAGTGATTTTTAAGAGGGCCAAATTGGAAATGTTTGTGTTAAATCCATGCCCATTCCAAAGCCCCAGGGCAGAAAGTGCAGCCTCCTGGTGCAATCTCCATGCAGCTCAGCAGCCACAGCGGAGATTCCACAGCCCACTCAGACCAAAAGCTACCTCTTCTTTAAGATGTAAGAGCTCAGCCTTTTGGCACTAAACCATTTCGCCTGGAAGTGTCTGAGAATGGCACAACCACTACTGCTGGACCGGGCTGCAGCTGCCAACAAAATCCATCATTCCCCCAGGACAGGGAAGGCAGGTTGTACAGCTCACTGTGACAAACCTGAGCAGTAGCACAGCCTGCATCTTGCAGGCAGGGACACCTGACAAAAGCAGAGCCTCTTTGCTCTTTAGCATCAGTTCTGGTCTAGAGAGAAGAGCTTGCAAGGTAAGAACTGCTCCCGAAATCTCCTGCTTTGGGAAGTTTTTCTGGCTAGAACTCCAGAACCTGGCAGTCTCTCCTCTGGCAGATTCTCCACCTCCTACACCACCAGCTCAAGCTCAGCCACGTTTAGTTCTTACCTATGCATTTAGGAACGCACCAGATTGCTATGAGTGAACGAATGCAACTAGGTAACAACAATGCCATGATAATGACAAACAATAATTTAACAGTAATCAGTAGGTTTCTGCAGCAGCACAAACCCCATCATCACCTGGCCATTAAATTTCCTGTTCAAAACCACACTTGTCAGGTCAGTAGCATATTTGGAGGAACTGTATGATTCCTGCCCCTTGGCATGCTGATAGTCAGAGAGGCTGAAGGCAGACTCCCTGGCATTGCTGGAGGAGGTCCAGATGAGTCGGGAGGGCTTCTCCTTCCCACAGAGCAGAGACTGAAGCTGACGGACCTGGAAAGAGAGTTGTTCACTTATTTAACACAGCACTTTCCCATTCTCAGGGTATAACTTTACAGCACCTAAGGCTGTGAGCTTCTCTCAGTGCTCTCAGCCAGCTTTTCCTAGACTAGCCAAAAGCAGACACTAGTACAAGCAGCTATGACTTTGCTGGACAGCTCAGCTGAGCACCTCAGAATTTAATACAGCCAAGCCTTAGATAGAGAACCATGTATGATTGACCTCTGTCTGCTGGCTCACTAGAGTAACCTCAAAATTACATTAACTCTTGCAACGAAAGTCAGCATTTAGACAAATATCAAGACCTTTTCCCTGTCATTCTTTACCTGTTGGTTATCTATTGCTGCAGCCTCCATCAGCACCTGAACCCATGAGATCTGTCCTGCCCAGCCCCATCCCATCAGACTGAGGGTCCAGTCTTCACAAGAGGCCTCACCATCATGAAGTGTCCAAAGAGATTGGTGGCAAACACCTCCTGAAGCCCATCTCCATTCAGCCTGTCCGTCTGGGTCATGACGCCTTCCGCAGTGGTCAGCATGTGCAGCAGCTTCCTGGAAGCCAGCAACAGGAGTTAGAGAGGAATCCACACTGCCAGGAAGAATCCACCACCCCCCACTTCAGCAATGCCCTCCACCTCACAGCTTCCACACAGCTTCACCTCCACCTCACACCCAGGGCAATATCAGACCATGGAAAAAATGGAAAGGTGTACAGAGCATACCAGGTGTTTTATTTGTAAGTGCCTCAATGCTGACTAGGCCAGAGAAGACTTGTCTCTCCCTTCACTCTCCCACAGTGAAGCACCATTAAAAACATCTCCTTCCCTCATTTCACGCTGATAACTCAGTCAAGCTCCAGCATGGAACCAAGCCCTCAGGCCACACCTAATGCAGGCAAGGAAACCGGTGTGGCTCAACATCCAACAGTTCTGTCAGACTCCACACAAGTCCCTGTGCCCTCAGCTCAGGATAACCATTCTCTTACCAACACCAAACACTGACCCACAGCTATGAACAGCCACAAAACCCTACACTGGCATCACAACAACAACAAGGAGGGCCCAGACTTCAACACAGCCACATTTCTCACGCAGTGGCTGCAGACTCTGGGTGACCTCCTGCCCTCCCCACACACCCGGAGGGGCTCACACCCGAGATCAGGAGTGGCTCTGGGTGCCTCGGACCACCTCACACCCGAGATCAGGAGTGGCACTGGATGCCTTGGACCACCTCAGCACGGCACAGCCGCCAAACGCGCCCCACACACGAGTGCATCCCACAGGGATGTCTCACAGCAGGGAATGGGGATGGCCCCAGGGGGACATCCTGGCAATGCCAGCCCCCCCCGTGTGTCCCACAGGCGGGTCCGGCACCCCCAGCAGCATCTCCTACCCGGTGAGGAGCCCGTGCCATAGAGCCTTGAAGTTGACGTGCGGGTTGGGCATAATCCCGGCGTTGAGGTACACGAAGTCCAGGCGCTGAAACCTGCGGGAGGAGAGCACAGGAGCCGCGGTTGGAACGGGTCAGGGGTGCCCGGTGTGCGGTGTGGGGAGGATCCCGTACCTGCAGCGGAGCTCCCGGGCGGCCCGCAGCACGGAGGCCAGGTTGCCCAGGTCCACCTCCACAGTGGACACCTGTGCGGCGGGGTGGGCGGCCAGGATGAGTTCGCGCGTAGCCTCGCTCTTCTGCTCGTTGCGGCAAGCGATGCAGAGATGGATGCGGCCATCCTCCTCCAGCAGCCGCTGGCACAGCGCCAGCCCCACGCCGCTGCAACGGGACGGGGTCAGAGTGAGCCGAGCCCTACCCGGGTCAGCCCGGCCCTCCCGTCCCGACCCCCCGGCAGGGTCTGTCCAGCAGGGTCACTCACCCGCTCGCACCGGTCACCAGCACCACGCGCTCCATGATTACCTCCACCCGCCGCCCCCCTGCCCCTATAAGTGCTGCGCGCGCCCAGCTCCGCCCCGTCCCGCCCCTGCAGCCAATCAGCACGGGGCAGAGGGGCGGGGCTCGCGCCGGCGGTGGCGTGACGGTGAGCAGAGCGCGGGGGGGCGTGGCCACAATGACGCACCCTCATGACCACGCCCCCGTGGGCGCCCCGGCAGGGAGGCCACGCCCACAGCGCGCGGTCGTGCCCGCGTGGCGTTGGCCACGCCCATTCAGTACAGGGCCCGCCCCCTTCCTTTCCCTTCCCATTCCATTCCATTCCAT
This sequence comes from Sialia sialis, assembly GCA_009812075.1. Classification (NCBI taxonomy): domain Eukaryota; kingdom Metazoa; phylum Chordata; class Aves; order Passeriformes; family Turdidae; genus Sialia; species Sialia sialis. The sequence goes on along the minus strand of VRYO01001717.1, from coordinate 4,253,696 downwards.
TCCATTCCATTCCATTCCATTCCAATTCCCTTCCCTTTCCTATTTCCATTTCCATTTTCATTCCCTATTCTCACTCCACTCCTTTCCATTCCTGCTCCCATTCCATTCCAGTTCCCTTCCCTTCCCACTCCCGTCCCCATTCCCAGAGGAGCCCGTCCCGCCCCGCACTGCCGCCCTGCTCAGCGCTGCCGTCCTTTGCCACCGGGGCAGGTTTTGCAGCCCAGCAGCGATGCCCAGCCGGCCGCTGTTCCCCTGTGCCGGGCAGGGCTGGGTGCGCAGTGCCCTGCGGGAGCTCTCCGGGCCTGCAAAAGGACCCAGCAGAGCCCACAGCGGTCCCCTGGACACCCCAGCGTGTCACTGACTGCGGGGCCGTGCCCTCTCTCCCACCCGCTGGGATGCACAGCTAGTGTGGCTCAGCCCGCTGGGCTCCGGCTCACCCTTGCTCCAGCTCTCAGGCTGTTTCCCGTGTTCCCACACCGCATCCCAGCACCCAGTGCAGCTCCAGAGCCCCCCAGCCCCGGGGGGAGGCGAGCTGAGCTGCTGCAGAGGCGCCACAAGGAAACCAGGCAGCCAGGCTCACGTACCGAGTGTCTCTTCAGCGGGTTTGCCCCTACACACAGGTGCATCTACTGAATATACACATGCCTTAGCCATGGGGTACTGGGAACCGTGCTGAACTAATGTGTACAAAAGTGAGGAGGGGTCCCTGGACCCCCCGAGTCCACAGTTCCTCCTGTCCAGCCGCAGGAGGGGCCGAGTTTGGTGGGTATAACCTGCCAGGGCAGGTGGCTTTGGCACCTGCCCAGCTCGCTCAGGGGAGGATGGACGGGTGTGCCAGATGCTGTGGCATGCTCGGGGTGGCAGGGCCCAGCTCAGGCACTTCAGCTGGATTGGGATCCCAGGCTGAGGGCCAGGGAGAGATGCAGTGCCCTGCTCCATGCCCGTGGGGTTGGTGCAGGCATGGGCATCAGGCAGCTGCCCGTGAAACTCTGCTATGTGCCTTCCTCTCCTGGCAGATGGAGATGTGGGGTAACCCTGGGGGAGGAGGGCCTGGAGATTTCCCCATGGAAGTAAAAGGTGCTAGCATCCTGCTGCATCACCCATGGGGCATCCAAAATGCATTTCATGGGCAGTAGAGCTGCCCTGGAGTAGCTGTGGTCCATGAGGGAATGTCCCCTGGGCACAGGATGCCCATTCCTCCCTGGCTGCACACTGAGGTGCTGGGAGAGCCCTCAGGCTTCTCCCTGAGCAGCTGGGGCTGGCCAGCAGGGAGGGCACTTCCTGCCTCTTCATGTGGATGTCCAACACCCCAAATGTCCGTGGAGTCTGTTTTCACCCATGCACAGCCCACTGAGACGCGGTGGAGCTCCCAGCTCCTCCTGAGGCAGGTGCTGGCTGCTGGGCCGTCCCTGTGGCAGGGCACACATCTCTTCTCCTGGTGCCTGTCCTGCCTGTGGGCCAAGCTTTCTCACTGAGAAGTCCAGCTGAAGCTCGTCCCCTCTAGCCAGGGAGAAGAAGCCGCTCTGTCCCGGTCCTTGTCACCAGAACACGCTGCTTCAATAAATAACTGTCCCCCAAGCCTGTGCTGCTCCCGGGCTCAGGTCTGTGGGGAAGCAGGAGGTCTGAGCTGTCCCGTGCCATGGGATTTGTGTCCTTGGGGTCTCCTCTGAGGCCTCACTGCACTGTGAGAGCACGAGCAGCTGCTCGGGGTTATGGCTAAGTCCGAGTGAAGTGGCTTCTGTTTGCATATGGGGCTCCTCCGGGGACAGGGAAGGATGGGGACCAGGACAGGCAAGAGCCAAGGGTCATTCCTCTCTGGCTGAGTCCTGCAGAAGGCGATGGATGTCCTGGAAGGATGGACGGTCCTTGGTGTCCCGTCTCCAGCAGCTGAGCATTAGCTTATAGACTGAGTCAGGGCATAGCACAGGCTGGGGAAGGTAGGTCTGCAAAACAAAAGGCAAAATTGGCAAAGAGAGAATTGCAGACACAGAAATCAATGTGCAAACTGCTCCTGGAGAGCCCCGTTTGTCAGGGTGCCCCATCTCCCTGTGGCCCAGGTGGCACCTGCGCCTGTCCCCCGACCCTAAATGCTGCAGTGGAGTCAGTGAGCAAACAGCACCTCGGGCTGTGTAAAGTGCAGGGTTTGGCACCATGGGCCCTTCACCAGGATTCCTCCCCGGAGGAGATCCTGCCCCACAGCTGCCTCACAGCCAAGCTCCCTGTCTGGTCCTTTTAAAGGGTCTCCCAGGCACACCACTTGTCCCATCCCCACCTGCCGGCCCTGGTCACGGAAGAACTCTCCGGTGTTTTCGATGACCTGCTCGTCAGACATGTGGGAGTAGGGCTGCTCCCGGCAGAGGGTGAAGGTCTCCCACAGCGTCACTCCGAATGCCCACACGTCACTGGCCGTGGTGAACTTGCCCTGGCCAGAGGGAGCAGAGCAGGGTCAGGTGTGAGCTTTACCCCATCCTGCTCCAGAAGATGTAGGTGCTCAGGGATCAAAACCTCCTTAAAACCTCCTTAACGGATGTCCTGCACTGGGACATCAAAAATCACCCCAGCCTGCCTCAAAAATCGGCCACCACTCCCGCTTTCCCCATGCTTCATCCCAAATCTGGGCTGCAGTGAGCAGAGACCCTCCTGCACCCCTCCTGCACCCGAAGAGCCATGCCAGTGTCCATCAGAGGAGCCAGGCCCCGTGTACCAGCAGGATGCTCTCCCAGGACATCCAGCGGATGGGCAGCACTGCCCTGCCCTGGATGCGGTAGTAGTCCCCGCTGTAGAGGTTCCTGCTCATCCCAAAGTCGGCGATCTTGATGGTGTAGTGCTTCCCCACCAGGCAGTTGCGCGTGGCCAGGTCCCGGTGCACGAAGTTGAGGGAGGAGAGGTACTTCATGCCCGAGGCGATCTGGGTGGCCATGAACCGCAGGTCACTGTGGGGGCACATGGGACCCATGAGCAGAGGGAAGGGAGGGAGGACAGCAGCCAGGAGGCTCCAGGCAGGGTGTCCCAGGCACGGGTCCCTGCCCTACTATCTTGGCTTGCAAC
>VRYO01001717.1:4231424-4249648 GCA_009812075.1 Sialia sialis | reverse complement strand
TTCAAGAGAAATGCCTTCCTTAGCAGACACTTATTTTTCAAACCAGGACACCTACCTGACGGAGGGTGTGTGGCCAGCAGCGGGGCCACCTGCCTGCTGGCGGGACAGGAACTGGTTGAGGTCTCCATTCTCCATGTACTCAGTGATCATGCACAGGGGGTCATCTGTGATGCACACTGCCAGCAGCCGGATGATGTTGGGATCCTTCAGCCGCGACATGATCTTGATTTCCTTCAGAAAATCATTCCTTTCCGGAACAGAAACCACACGGGTCGGACAGACAGACCCAGAGGGGCACGGAGGTGAGCAGATTGGCCAAGAGTGCCACCCACCCACCCGAGCCTGCTGAGGGACCTGTGGGGAGGATAGGCTGCAGGGTGGGCTCAGGAACAAGGATCCTGCCATGGGACAGCCCAGCATCCCCAGAGAGCTCAGGTGTGTGGTCCTTGCAGCACTGGATGGAGGCAGCGATGCTGTCCAAGCATCCCAGCTCTCTTGGTGAGGCTCTGCACAGGGCAGTGCTGGGGTGTGTGCCCCCCCTCAGCCCCTACCTGGCATTCTTGTTGGCATCTGCCCTCAGCATCTTCACAGCCACCAGCACGGGGTGGTCGGAGCTGCCATCCAAGCCCTCCAGGGCAAAGTCCTTCCCTGTGAACTTCTCCATCCCTTCCACTTCACAGAGGTGAACCTGGGAGAGCAAGGGGCTCACCGACAGCCTCCCACTGCGAGCTGGAAAGAGCTTTGCCTGATCCCTGCCATTCCCGCTCACCTCCCCAAACTGGCCTTCCCCCAGCTTCTCCTTGAAGGTCAGCAGCTTCCTGGGGAACTCCTCGACAGCCACATCCTTGCCAGAGAGCAGGTCCATGGTGAGGGCTGGCACCGAGTAGGTGTTGCCGCCCGTCACGCCCTGCAGGTTGACGATGTCAGCCTCAGCGTAGTGTGGCACACCCTCGGGGACGCTGGCCTGGGACTTGGCAGGGCCACTGCAGCCTGGGTGGACACAGTGGGGACACCCTGCTGTGAGTGTGCTGCCCTGCACCCTCTGCTCCCTGCTGGCTGCTCGCACTCTGTGCCTTCTGCCCACACTGCGCTCCTTCCCCACCGAACAGCAGCCAAACACTGAGCTCCAGGCAAGCAGAGATCAATGCCTGCCCTCCAGATGGGTGAGGAAGAGGTGCCAGAGCATCCCAGGGATGACAGTGGGACACAGCTTAGACTGGCAGTGGATGTCCGTGATCACAGGCTTTGTGTGACCCTCATGTGGGATGCACGGGGGCTTGTGCGACCTCTCCCCTCTGTGCCAAAACGTTCAGAGAGTGGCTGAAAGCTGGGGCTGGGGAGAGCTGTGTGAGCACACAACGTCCTGGCTCTCACCTGTGTCCTCCTCCCCCGAGGTGAACTCAGGCAGCTTGCGAATCAGGCGGGAGGGCTCCTGGTAGTCGGGTCCCAGGGGGAAGATGCGGTCGTAGGTGGAGCTGGACTCCTGCTCGCTGGGGGACGAGGAGCGGTTGTGGTTGAACATGCTGGACTCGCTGGGCAGGGAGAGGCTGACGGTCATTTCATCGTCCAGCATCCTCCGTGATGCCTGTGACAGCAGGGCAAGGGAGGAGAGAGCTGGGGTTCCCCACAGCGTGGGCAGCATGGCATGTCTCCTGTTCCATGGCACCAGGGGTGTGCCCAAACCTCCTCTCTAGTGCCTGGTCCCTGGGTTGCAACACCTGCTTGGATTTGTTTCGTTCCCCCCTTCTCTTGTCTGCCTCTATGGAGGAGGGCTTCATGGGTTTTGTGAGTGAGCTTGGTTAGGTGGTGGCTATGGTGAGAACACCCAGGCTCCTGTTCCCCAGGTCAGCTTCAGGACAGAGGGATGGGCAAACAGGCGGGTCCCAAAGTCACCACCCTGCTCAGCTAAGTGCCCTTGCTTGGGAGATGGGTGCAAAGCATGGCATTTCTGAGGAGGGGAAGGGAGCAGCAGCCCTTGGATGGAGCCTGTTTTCTCCCAGAAGAATGTGCCCAAAGTGAGCTCACCGCCACAGGGCACCTCACCAGGATGCCACGCTTGCCCACCTTCTCCAGCATCTTCTGCCAGAACTGCCGCCACAGTATGATGACAATAATGGCCACCAGGATGAAGATGATGGCCACCAGACACCCGATCAGGATGCGCGTGTTGCTGTCATCTACCTTGAGCGTGGGGTCTGGCCAGAGAAAGGGTTAGGGTTAGGTCTAGCATGGGGTCTAGCTGGAGAAGGGGACAGCGAGGGCCGGTCACAGTGGGGTGTGGGGTGACCCCTTTCCTCGTGGGATGGCCAGCACAGGGTGACACACTTACCGTAAGTGGTGGGGACCACAGGTGCCTCAGCAGGGGGCACCGAGTTGTTGTACATGGCTGCATCTGGCCAGGGAGAAGAGAACATGAAGGTGGGAGTGTGGGTGCCCCACAGCCCCGCCATCTCCTTGAGCCTCCCACCCAGGAGAGCCAGGTCCCCACGGGGCGACAGGTACCTGACTGGAAGGTGATCTCACTGAACATCATCCAGGTGTCAGCAAAGTAGTACTGGCACTTGATGGCGCTGGCCATGCGGTGCAGCAGGGGCACGGTGACAAAACGGGCGCTGGGGTTCACGTCATCCAGCACCAGCACTGAAGAGACGGCGCCGGACTCCCACTCGCCGGCGTCGGCGCGGAAGTAGCACTGCACCTCCTTGAAGATCTTCACACCTTTGGCGAACATGTTGTTGCAGTGGACCTGTGGGGCAGGCTGTCAGCACGGCCACCGAGGGGCACGGGGAGGCCGGCGGGGCGGGGGGTGGGGACCTTCATGGCGGTGAAGTTCCTGATGCGGTCGAACTCGAAGGTGATCTCCACGTAGCCGCCGGCTGTGCTCTCGTTGCGCCAGCCCACGTAATCGTAGCCTGGCCAGACGTGGTACTCGTGGGTCTGAGTGAAGTCGTCCAGCCCTGACACCCCATCTGTCAGCTGGCCCAGGCCCTCTGTCATGCTGCACGGGGACAGAAAGAGAGTGACACTGGCCAGCACTACCAACCTGCACCACCCAGCACCCCCTGGCAGCTCCTCACGGGACATTCAGGGGGGATTTTGTTCCTGGTGTTCTCTCTGGAAAAGGCTGAGGGGTGCTGAACATGTGCTGCAGCTAGAGCAAATCCAAGGGAAGGGCTAGGGCATTGCACTGTCCCTCCCTCACTGTCCCCGTTCCCAGGCTGGCCACATCCCCCACCTCGAGGACATTGCAAGCATTTGCTCAGACAATGCAGAGAAGAAATACCCCCCTGGCCCTCACCTGTAGCCAAAGGCACCGTCATACACAGAGTCGTTCAGGTAGATGATGGTGCCCCCAGGAAGGACGAGCTGCTGCCCGACTGGCGCGTTGTAGGACACCAGCCCGTCTGCAGGGAGGGAAGGGTGAGTGCATGGACAGCCCCCAATCCCAGTGCTGCCAGCCCCTACGTGGCCAGCACATCAGGATGGGTGCTGGGGACACGGGGACAGGCACAGGAGAGCACCACACACCCAGCCAGACACAGCCATAGAGCTCCACGCGCAGGCACACGTTCATGGAGTGGTCGGTGACCGGGATGAAGCGGACAAAGCGGGCGATGAGGGGCGGCTCCAGGTCCTTGAGGACGATGTCGTAAGTGTTGGTGTTTCCATCCAGCACCTGGAGAGGGAGAAGCATGGTGGGGATGGGCAGGAAGAGCCTCCTCACCCACCACCCAAAGCAGCCCTCACCCAGAGCCTCCTCACCTGCTTCCCATGCCGGTTCCTCCAGGAGATCCAGCGCGTGCCATCCCGGCTGTAGCTGATTTTATACATGGGGGCAAACTCGTTGCCGTGGCCCTTGGCGTGACGCCCCTGGGTGCCCACCAGCGTGATGAAGTGCAGGGCGTGCAGGTCAATCTGCAGGAACTCCTTCAGGTCATTTGGTGCCACGGGGGTCTTGGGGCACCAGGCTCCATCGCCACCCTCCAAGTCCAGCCTGCGAGCCCAGAGCAGAGGAGCTGTTTGTGGCCGAGGCCAGCCCTGTGTCCCCCTTCTCCCTCCATGCCAGCCCAGCCCCTGCTGTGGCTACTGCAGGAGGGTGCCCACACTCACCGTCCGTACTTGGCAGCTGTGGAGTCAGACCAGTGGCTGGAGGCTGAGATGTCCTCGTCGGGGATGTGCCCACCCGACATTCCCAAGGGGTACCGGCACACCGCTGCAATGACACCGGCACGGGGTCAGCAGGAGGGAATCCATCCCTCCCTGACTCTCGGCTGAGCTGGGGCACATCGACTATGCCCCAGGGCAGCACTCTCCATCCCTCTGGCTGCCAGGAGGGGACAGCGCTCCCAAAGCAGGCACCCTCCTGTCTTGGGTTACAATACAGGATGTGATAAAAGGTATCTATTCTATCACCATTTTTTGAGGGTGGGGGCAGTGATCCTGATCTCTGTGGGAGATATTCTGCTAATGGGCCATCCATTGAAACCAGGTGGGGCAGTATTCTTTATCTTTGCACCCCTCATCTTTCCTCCAAGAGATATCTCCGCTAATGGCCATTGAGTCCCACTGCGTGACTGATAAAATTACTTCATCCCATTGGGAGATGCTTCAGCCAGGGGGAGGAGCCAAACATTTCTTACCAAAATAAAAACTGAGATTTTGGGATACTAAAGGAGCCCTTTTCCCACTAAACTTCTGACTTCTCCAAATCACCACTGGACCTTTGGAGGGAAACTGCACCCTTTCTACAAAACCACTGCTTCAACTGAACCACATCTGTCACTGCAGGAGGATGCAGCCACCATTTAATGGGACTGCTACCAACATCCTGACTAACAAGGTGTCAGGTTGTATTCTGACTCTGTCAGTGTTTGGGGTTTGTTCTCTGTAGTACGGTATTTCTATTTTAATTTTCCTAGTAAAAAACTGTTATTCCTAATTTCCATATCTTTGCTTGAAAACCCCTTAATTTCAAATTATAATAATTTGGAGGGAGGGGGTTTACATTCTCCATTTCAAAGAAAGGATCCTACCTTTCTTAGCAGACACGTGTCCTCCAAACCAAGACACCTCCCCAGCAAGCACAGCCTCTGGCCAGCAGCAGATGCCAGCCCAGCTCCAAGTGAAGTGGAAGGAGGGGAGGTAGCTCCAAGGGCTGACAGGCACACTGTGCCCTGTCCCCAGGGATCTCCTCAGCCTTGCTGGTGAGGATCTTGGCTGTGCTGGAGAGCCTGTGAGCTGACACTGCTGTCCCCACACTCCAGTGGCCACTTGCCCTGAAACCTCACTGGCAGCAATGATGCCATGCTGCCCTGCTGCTCACTGTCCCTGCCTGGGGGAACAAGTGACCAAGACAGGCCCTCATCCTCCCTTCCCAGCCCTCATCAGCAGCCCTGCTCCCCGCCTGGCTGTGAGTGGAAAAGTACCCAGGGTGGCAGGCGGGCTGCAGCCCCGAGTGGCAGTGATCCCTTAGCACCGCATCCTCGCTGCTTCCCAGCAGTTATTTTTTCACGCCCGGCTGCCAAGAGCAGCGCTGAAAGGGCGGCTTGTTTGGCCATGTTTACTGTCTGGCTGCCGGCTCCAGCCCACCGCGCTCCCGCCACACACCACCCCGAGCAAACACCCGCAACAAGGTGGCAAGGACCAGGCAGGACTCTGCCTGGGCCACCTCCCAGCCCACAGCCCCTGGCTCACCTGGCACTGATCTGGCAAAGAACCCACGTCCCATTGTGCCACCATCCCCATGACAACACCCACAGGGACCATGTCCCACACCTTCATCGTGAGCATTGGCACAGTGGAGCATCTCCTCTTGTCTCCTGCTCTCCTACAGCTCCCACTGAAGTCACATTTAATTCTTGCCAAACACAGAGCCAGCCCTGTTTTTTTGTCTTGGTAATGACAATCCTGGCCAGGCAAATCCAATTCTGCCAGCAGGAGAGGCAGGATTGCCTCCCTAAGTAAGCACCTCCAGGGAAAACCCAGCTAACTCCTCCCTCAGATGGAAGAAGCCTTTGAAGGGCCTTGTTAAAGGGACTCCCTGGGGAAACCCTTGGAAAAGCTAGGCTCTGTCCATCCCTGCACAGGATGGGGCTGAGCCCTGCAGGAACAGCCATCTGAACATGCCCTTGCTGCCGGCCACGCAGTGTTGTGGTTTCTGAGCAGAGCCAGGCACCCAGTCAAGCCACTTCTCCAAAGCCGGCCTTAGTTTGCTGCAAAACCACCAGAGAAGGCACAGCCCAGCAGAGAAAACAATAGCTTGGCACCTGTCAGCCTCCACACTCAGGGAGCCCCCACGGCAAGGGTCCTGCTGAGAGCACAGGGCTCTGGCTCTAGTGCCGAATTTGCCAACATCCAGCACCCTGTCATCTGCCAGGGGCACGCAGAGGGGGCTCTGCAGGTCACTGCAGGTGCCCAGGTGAGGTGCAGGACAGCAGTGTGACCAGGCAGGTGTGGGCTTGGGGGGCCATCACTGCTCTCAGAGCTGAGAAGGTCCCAGAGATGATGGAGACAATGCAAGTGCAAACCTGGCCATCTGGCAGGAGCAGAGCCCAGGGGAATGCAATGATGGCACCTGCAGCCACCTGGTCCCTGTGTGACTTACCGGGGTTGACCTGGGCTCTGGCAGCATGTGGGACGTGCAGCAGCAGTGGCAGCAGCAGCAGCAGTGACAGCAGGGCTGGTCTGGGGGTGGCTGGCATGTCGGCAGTCCTGTGGAGACAGAAGCAGGGCTCGTCAGGCTGGGGCAGCTGAGGAGGGGCAAACACCAGCCCAGCACAGGACTCTGTGTCCCCACCTTGGCCTTGGAGGAGCAACAGAGTCCCAGAGCTCTTTGTGCTGGTCATGGGGATCCTGGACACTACCCCTGGGAGCCATGGTGTGCCACATCCCCATGGAATGGCCACAGGAGCTCCCTGGGGCCAGCACTGGCCACCTCCACTGCAAGGCACGAAGGCTCCAGCCAGGCCACCCATCCTTGGCCACCTTTGCAAGGCAGGATTGCACAACCCCATGGTATAAAGCAGTAATAGCATGGTGCCAGAGCGGGTTCCCTGCCTGCTGGCTCCCAGAGAGGTAATCACCTGAGATTTACAGGGGATTTACTGGGATAGCACCCCATGGCAGAGCAGATCCCAGGGACACAGACAGGTGTGACACAGGGTGTGCTTGGGAGCCAGCTTGCACCCTTTGCTCAAGGAGAGCGTGGGATGGGGCTGGAGGGGACCTGGGAACGGGGTTTGGGCCACAGCATGGGGACAAAAAGGACCGGCGCTACTGGGGCTTTTCAGAGGGGACAGGGGGACTTCTCTGGGATGTGCCTGCCCTTGTGTCACCGCAGCCTTCAGCTGCCAGGAGCTCACATCTCAGGGTGACCACCATGGCACCATGCCAGAGGAAGCACCAGGGACACCCCAAAACACCACCAGCCCTGCCCCAGGCTCCCTGAGCACCCCTCGTCTGCCAAGAGGACACTTCACACCAGCACCAGATGCAATCAGTTCTCTTTCTATTAAAAACCCTGTTTTAATCCAGTTTAAATACACATTAACCTTTGAGAGAACAACCCACTAATCTGGGAGACAAAGGGACCACAGCTCCTAGCCAAATGGGACCTGGCTGCTGGGGTACATCTAGCCAAGCTCACTGCACTAGGGATGTCTCTCCTGGCTGGCACATCCTTGAACCAACCCAGCATCACTGTAGGTGAATGCCTGGTTGTGTCCCTGAATTGTCCCACCATCAAGAGAAAGGCTAAAGCAGCCAGAGCAGCTGCCCACATCCCACAGAGCCATCTGGGAGGTGCTGGATATGGTCCTGGCTGCTGCCAGAGCCTGGGTTTGGCATGGCAGGAGTGAGACCAGGGCTTGCTGTGGCCACAGCAGCATCCAAGGGGGAGAGCAAAGCCTTGTCAGGAGCTGCGACCTGCACTCTGCTCAAAGCTCTCTGCACCCCACAGCACCCTGCTGCATTCCTGGGGGCTCTGCCAAACACCACAAGCTCTGCAGGAGGCACAAGACAACACTTGCACTTGCTATAATCCCCCTACCTTTTTCTAAGTTGTTGTTTTTTTTGTTTTTTTTTTTTTTTAAATAAACACATATGTGGTAGCTTTTCCCCCCACTGCTCCAAGCTGGGAAACTATAGCTAGATGCAAGTGGGAATTTCAGCTGCATTGCCCAGAGGCACATGCAGAAAGCTGCTGTGTTTGATGATGGCCAGTTCCCCCCAACATTAAAATCTTAATTTCCTTCTGCATTCCAAAAAATATCCAAGGATATTTCCCCCCACTATTCTTTCAGGCTGAGTAAACTCCTTAAGCATCAGGATACCAGATGCTGTTATCTCCTGCAGGGAATGCATTTACATTAACCTAGTATAGGGAAATCATCCCCATGTAGCCACTGGGAAGTGCTGATTGCCCTCAGGGATGTGGGGACAGTGGCTCAGTCCACGAGGCTGAGGGCTAAGGGACACACAGTCAAACACACAGGGAGTACTGGCAGCCCAGCTGGAAACCAGTTCTGCTCCACCAGCCCTGCAAAAGGGATGGCTCTGCAACGTTTTGACTGAGAATGTTTGCTGAAAATTTTCAATCACTGGAAAGTTTTAGTGCAGAGAGTTTTTGGAGCTCCTCCCTGGCATCGACGGGGCTTCGAGTTTCCCTTGGCTGCTGCTATTTTGTTGTTTTCCCTTCTTACTTCCCTCCTTCCTTATTCTACTCAAATAACTCGGAAAACCAAAGCCACATTTGTTAAGGGACAAACCCCACCCGAGCCATGGTCCCTGTGGCTGCCAGCCCATTCCAGGAGAGGTCCCCAGGTGGGCACAGCCACCTTTGCTGGCACTGCAGGAGCATCATCCATGGGGAGGAGGCTGGATGGCAGCAGCCTGAATCCCTTGTGCACAGCTGGACGCGAGTCTGCCAGCACTGCCAGGGCTCCTGCTGCAGAGCTGCTGTCCTCACACGGGGCTGGAGCTGCCTTACAGCACTGAGCCATGCCTGAGTGAGGAGAGGCAGGATGTGACCCTGGCCCAGGGCTGTTCGGATGAGGGGGTTCAGGATCCCTGCCCCAAAAATGCCCTTTTGGAGGGGAGCAGGACTACAGCCCCCATCATGCCACACCACTGGAGGTAGCACAGTGCAGCATGCCGGGACCTGTAGTCCTCCTCCCTTCCAAAAATGCCATTTTAGACTTTTTCTGGGCTGGATGCAGCCCCATTTTCTGCAGCAGCAAGCGCCTCCCCAGCCCTGGGCTGGCTGGCTGAGCTGGGCTGTGAGGAGCAGCCAGCAGGTCCCCATGGCTCCCCATGCCCTGGTGACACCTCCAGAGCACAGCTGGGGCCTGGGGACAGCGTCCCGTGGGTGCTGCCTCCAGCAAGGGCTCCCCAAGCTCCCAGCCCTGCTCTGTGCCAGCCAGCAGGGTCCCACAGCATCGCATGGCCCCAGGGCCACCCAGGGCTGGCCACAGCCCCAGGGCCTGGTGCTGGCCTCCCCGGCTGGGGGACCCTGGGGACAGCAGGGCCTCTCTGGCTGACCAGCCCTGCCAACACACACATGGGCGGGAGCTGAGGAGGGACACCGGGAAACGCTGGCCTGGCATGAGGCACGGGGGCCACCGCTGGCACTGGGGGGTCAGCTGGAGAAAAGGGGTCAGTTGTCACCTCCCCAAGTGGGGACAGCACCCTGCTGCTGCCCCAGAGCCTTCCCAGGCAGACCCACAGCCCAGCCCCGCTGCCTGACCAAATGTCCCCAAAATCCCAATCCCAGCAGGGCCGAACGTGTCCCCAGGACTCACCGGAGCAGAGCGGCGGCCGAGGCCAGGTGGGCTCCTCGCCCCTCGCCCGGGCCGGGGGAGCCAGGTGAGGAGAGAACTTCCCCGGGCTGATGCAAGATGCCTCTGGGAGCCCGCTCGCATTCTGTGGATTCCTGGGAGCCGGCCAGAAATCCCACAATCCTACATCTTGCACATTTGGTTTCAATTAGGGAGCGGAGAGGGGGAGCCAGTCAGCGATCCGGGCTGGCTTTTCGGCAGAGGTTATTTTCCTTGGCCCGGGGGAACGTGCGCAAAGCTATAATTTACAGCAAAACCCATTCATAGCGCAAGAGAAAAAAATAAAAAAGTGCCCGTGGCCAACAAGGGAACTTAAAGCAATAGGCAATGTTTCACTTTCCAGCGCTTGCCCCGTGGCTGTGGCATGGCACGCGTGTCCAGGACGCTGCTCCTGCACTGTGGGGCCAGCTAGGACACCCCCAAAATGCAGGGATGGGGACACTCCACCAAAGCCCAGAGCATCCCACATGGGCTGCCCCTGTCCGGGCCCCTGGGGGAGCGATCTGGGCTCCTGCACGGGCACACGTGGCCAGTACTGCAGCCAGAGAGCCAGCCTGGCTCAGGGCATGGGCTTGGGGCTCCAGCTCCATGCTGGTGGCTTGACATAATTTCCAGGCACTAGCCTGGCACGGTGGCCACCGGCTATGCAATGAGGCAGGGAGAAAATAATAATACTAATAATGGGCTCACGTTAACTTCTGTGCAGCAGCAGAAACCACGATTAAAGACCTTTCTCAAAAATTATTTTTTAAACTGTTTTGGCTGTGTTGAATTCCACGCTCGCATTATTTGGGAAGGAAGTAGCACCCCTGGCAGCAGGCCAGCACCTCCCTAAAAGGCTTTCCTGTCCCACTAGACACCCCAAGGCTGTTGCCTTGCTCCTAAACCAGCCTCTTTGCCAGCCTGAATTCTCTGACCCACAGGCAGGGGAAGCCACCCGCTGCCCCCAGCAGACACTGGTGACTGTCACTGCCACAGGGCACAGCTTCCTCTGGGCTGGCAGGGGGCAGAGACCCCTGTGCTGCCCCAGATGAGCTGGCAGGGAGAAGCCCAGGCTGCCCTACGTGCACACCAGCACAAACCCCAGCCAGTTCTGCTCCATACCCTCCTGCCACCTGGAATTGGTGCTCTAATAACTTGGCAGCAGCCAGCACCCCGGAGCTCTGTCCTGGGACCTAATGCAAAGGTGGTGGCCTGCAAAGCCAAAGGCTTGGCCACACACAGCCCAGGCAGCCTGTGGTGAGCCAGCAGCAGGCACAGTGCCAAGCCAGGACCCCCCACACTGCCCTGGTGGCCCAGGCACAGTGCCCAGGGAACCCAGTGCTTGGCTGAGCCTGGGATGCCCCGCAGCCACCTTTGCACCCGGGGGACACGTGGTGACTTCCCCCACAGGGAGTGGTTTGGGTCCCATTCCCGGCGGCAGGAAATCCCTGCCCAGGCAGCCACGGGGCAGCAGGAGGTTGTGACCACAGCAGGATCAGGAGAGGAGCTGGCCAAGCTCTACATCCTCCTTCCCAAAGAGGAGGGGAAGCAGCACAGCTGCCTTGGGCAGTGGGCTCATGCAGGAGCTGAAGAGCCCCTTTAGGAACAGCACAGGGGACGTGGCACGAGTGGAGGGCTCTGTGCCAGGCTGGCTTCACCCTGAGCACTCCAGCAGCCACACACCTGCCTCTTCCTACCTGCTCAAGGCCTGTCACTGCTTGCAGAAATGTAAGAGGAGGGTGCAACTCTCTGCTTCCTCCAGGAACACCCCAAATGAACACTGCAGGCAGAGGCCCTGCCTGCAGCCACCCCAGCCAGCCATTCTCTCGGCACTGAACTGAGCACTTGGCATGAGCAGCTGGATCTCTGCTCCACAAGCCTCTTGATGGAAAGTCACTGTCACTTAAACACCACCAGATGACAAACAGGAGTTTAATTGGGTGCTTCCAGTTGTGCAATATACAAAGGATGACCAAAAGGGAGGACATGGGCAATGGCAAAGGCCCTATTAAAAAAAAAAATAGTTGTGTAGATTTAAGAAAAATAAAAATTCAAGATTAAACCCAGCCCCGTACCATAAAAATCCTCTCTGTGCATGTACAATGACTATTACTATATACATGTTTAAAAATAAATGCCCACAGCCTGGAGTGCAAAGAGCAGCACCACAGCTGTGCCTTGAGGCAGGGGAATCCATGGTGTTTGGTTTTTAAATTAAAATATAAATAGAAGCATACAGTGTGCCAAGAACCGAGAGGGTCAAATCCTGCTCTGCACAGGGCTGGAGCGAGCAGGAGCAGCCCCTGCTAGGCCCAGCTATCAACCTCTGTGTGCCCAAGTTCGTGGAGGGATGGGCAGCCCTGCCTGGCACCAGGCTGCCACTACATCCCGTTCTTCACCAGCTCATGGATCCCGTCCTCGTCGATGATCAGAGGTGTGCGGAACTCCCGGTCCTTCACGTACTTCTCCAGGCCCTACAGCACGAGAAGGGGCTCATTGGAACACACCACACGTCACCTGTTCTGCTGAGCTGCTCAGGGGTGCCTCTGCTCCCCCTCGTGCTGGCAGCTTGGGGGGCAGTGCCCCACAAAGCCCACAGTGAATTAGAGTCACTGTGTGTGCCCTGCCAGCCCAGTCCCTCTGCAGAGCCAGTACTCACTTCTCCTCCGTAGGACACAAGCGGAGAAATCTCACACTGCACTGGCAGGTCGTTTGCATCCTTCAAGCTGCAGAGAGAAACATCCAGAGTTATGTGCAGCCAGGGGGCACACAGATGGGGTCCAAGATCTGGCCCACCAGGCAGAGCTGCCCTGGGTTAGTCAAGCCTTGCGTGCTCTCCACAGAGATGCCAGCTAAAGTTTAGATCCCAGCAGCAACTGGAAGGGAAAAGAGCTTTAGATGGGGCTTTCATGATGCCTTTCCATGTGTGTAACTACAGCAGTGCCTGCGCACCCAGCCCTACTGTTTTCAATGCCGCATGGAAACAAGCCACCCTTTCCTTCTCCTCCTGCAGCCCTGGGGTGATGTGAGATGCACTCACAGAGCATCATCCCATTTGGCTGGACACAAGAGGTCTTGCTTTAAGCCCTCTCTTGCTTAAAGCACAGCCTGAGGACACAGGGTAAGCCCTTCTGCTCACTCAAACACTCCCTGCAGCACTGCCTTTGCCTGTCAGATCAACAATCTTGGCTCCTCTGTTCTGCCTGTGAGCTGGAGCTAGTGAGCAAAATGTCAGAACCACACCAGGGCTGCTCACTGCAGCAGCACTTCTGGGCAGGGGTCCATGTGGGGTCCCTGACCCTGTTCCTGCTGCCACCAGCCTTCGTAGGACACACTTGATGATCCTTGGATCCAGCTGGGGGTGCAGCTGTGTGGACCCAACAAGCAGCCAGGGTAACAGCACCCCAGGGTGCCCCTTTCCCAGGCAGTGGCCCCAGCAGCTAGGCAGGCATGGCAGGATGCCATGGGACATGAAGCTTGTTCCTGCTGCCATGCACTTACTCAGCCCCCTCCTGTCAGTAAATAAAACTCACCCACCACTACCCACACTGGTATTTACCCTGAGTGTTAGATTCAAGATAGTTTGTTAAGAAACAAAAAAATAAAAATTGACAATAAGTGGTAATGAAGGGTAAATGTAGGACAAGGTGCATCCTTTCTTCTACATGTTAACTAGTGTGATGGCTTAGTCGTAAGCCTGAAAAAAACTGGAGTCTGGAATTAAAACAGATAAAATAGCTGTATTCCACCAGAAAGTACCTGAAGACACAGCTTGTCAAGGAGGGGAAGGTAACAAGATTGCCTACTCTATGAGTCATTTACACTCCCCAGCTCCAAGTCTCAGCACGCCTGGGTCTACAGAACATAACGGAGGAGTTAAAGCTCCCCGTGTATTCCCGTAAACTCCAGCACTGAGCCAGGGGCTTTCCCTGCTGTCACGCTCTGGATCCTCCAAACTCAAGAGTTGGAGTCACACAAAGCCCAGCTGGCTGCTGTGCTCAGACTCACACATGCTACATCAAAGCCTGCCTGACGTTTGCTTCATGTTTTTAATCCCACTGCGGGATAATCTGCCCGGATGCTTGGCGGACATGGGGAGGTGGCAGCCATCCCCAGCTCGGGGACTGGCTGGGACCAGTCCCTGCCACGCTGCGACGAACAGGGAATAGCACCAAAGGATGTGCCAGGGTGTTTGCCAACAGCGTCCTGCCCACGGGGTGACCTTTGGGGGCTGCTGCCATCCTGCACCTGTACCAACAGCATGAGCCCCATCCATCCAGTTATCCCTGCAGAAAGGAGCCCAGCAGGGAGCAGAGCTGCCCGTGCCCACCACCACGAGAAGCGGTGTCCCCGTGCCCAGGGGTGACATGCCCCACTGCCCACATGCGGCCACCAGCCCCCCGGCCCCGTTAGCCTGGCACGCTGCTCTGCCTGCAGCCCGTTAGTCCCTAAGCACAGCCCCACCACCATGCACCTGGGACAGGCATAGTTACTTGTCATTGACATCTGCTGGGCTGGCAGCTGACCTTCCATTTGTGACGCTACACGGGAATAAACAAGGGTTAGCAAGGGGGGAAAACAGAGCAAAATGAGGCTGGGGTTTGCTGAGGGTGGCAGAGCTCTTGTGGCTGAGGGATGTGTTGATGGCAGGGATGGAGTCTGGCAGGATTCAGCTCCCAGGTGCTGAATTGAGAAACAAAGCTGCTGCTGACTGAGCACCACTCCTGTTGCCAGCACACAGCTCACACTCAGCTCTGCTCCACAGATCACCCAGGGGAGGGGACCCATAGCTGGCCACTTCTGTGGCACTGTTATCAGTGCTGGGATTGCCTTGTGTGCAATAATAGCCAGCCCAAAAAGGAGCAGGAGCAGCTCACCGAGGGATGGCAGGGATGCGTGTGCCATTTTCATCCACGAAGTGGCCCCCTGCATTGAGAACCCAGCAGTGGTGCAGGGACATCAAGGCATGTCGGGCTGTGGTGGGGTTGTCCTTGCCATTCTGGCTGTCTGCATTCTTCAGGGGAGAGAACTCATCCTCACGCAGTACCTCATACACTACGAACTTCCTGGGGAAACACAGCAGGGGAGGGTCACCTTTGGGAATTTTGGCTGCTTCCCCTGCCAGGGTGGGCCCACAGCCCTCCCCCAGCCTACACCCTGTTTTCACAGCCACACAGGAGGGAGGAGAGAGCCTGTAGGGTCAGCAGATGTTCTTCTGGCACAGGAGCAGGGCACACAGCACCCATCCCTCCACCCTATCCTGATCCCAGTGGACACACCCTGACACAACCCCAGAGGCTCTCAGAGCTGCCCCAGGAGAGCCAGCAGCCAGCCTGGGCCCCACAGAGAACAAAGGACATACTTGGAAAACTGGAAGATGTCAAAGACAAACTTCTCCATCTTGATCCCATTGGGCTTCTCAGGTTGGATGAGCTGCCCTGTAGTGATGTCCACATGTGGGATCTTCTTCTCAGCCACGTGGTGCTGCAGCTGTGGCTCATAAGTGCTGCAACAGGCCAAGAAAGAGATGTCACTTGCCTGAGCAAGCCACATGCCCAGCTCAGACAGTGCTGCAGCAGGATGGCTGCCCTGCTCTGACCCCAGCTGCCCCAAGGCACGGGCTGCACTCTGGAAGCAGCATGCAGATATGGCCTGGAGTAACCCTTTATCAAGGAAGGGGCTGTGCAGGGGCCAGACATTGGGGGCCTCATCCCAGCAGAAAGCAAGGCACAGCCAGCTCTGCAGGGCAGCAGCACTCCAGCACCAGCGTTCCTGCTGCAGCACTCAGCCCGCCCTTACTTGACCACGTCTTTGAGGAAGGCAGTGGTGAAGTAGTGATTGGCGATGTTGCCGGCGTTGAAGAGCAGCCGCCCGTCCGAGCCCCGCCTCTGGGCTGTGGCCAGGGAGATCTCGCTGTACTCCACCACCTGGTACACGCCATCCACCCGGCACACCACGCCCACCGGCTCCGTGGGGTTGGTCTTCTCCACCACCTGCCCGAGGGAAGCGCTGTCAGGAAAGGCATCCAAAGTCCCACACCTCAAACACACTCCCTTGTAAGCTGGGATGGGGATGCTGGAGCTCTGCCCTCCCAGGTGCTTCTGGCACTGGGGACTAGAGGAGGCAGGGCTGGGTGACAGGTGTCAGACACACCCGGAGGGCACAGCAGGATGTGGCACCAAGCCAACGTGCAGCTGGCAGCAGGCAAGGGTATTTTTAGCCAGCTTGCTATGCACAACCAGAAGGCTGCTGGCTCAGCAGAGCCATCCCCCGACCTTCCTCTCCTCCTTGCACCTCACACACCTCCATCTGGGTGTGGGATACCCCAGCACAGAGCAGTGGCATGCAGGGGTGCAGGGCTTTCTCCTTCCCACATGCTAAGGGTTATTTCCTCCTTCTTTCATACAGGCCAGGAGGAGAAACTGCCTTCCCTTTCTCAGCTTACCCTCTGAAAGCTACAAGGCCAGTAAATCCTTTCACCTATTTGCCAGAGCCAAACCTAATGCAAACAAAATGTTTGGCTGCAAAACCTGTCTTAAAGTAAAGCTTTAAGTGTGCAATGTCCTATTCACAAGACATGGGGCTGGGTTCAGCGTCAGCTGCACCCACCATGTCCTGGTGTGGTGACCAGGATGTCAGGCTGGGGACAGCTGGCAGGATCCTGTCTGCCTGGGCTAGCCACAGCCATCCAGGAAAGAGCTACACAAGCAGCCTCTTGGCCCCTGGGGAACCTCTGAGTCCTGGGCTTGTTGGTGCCACGCTCCTGTGCAAGGCAGAAGAGCAGTGCCAGGCATCCTCCAGGGGCAGGCAGGACTCTGGCAGCATCTGTTACTTCACCAGTGAGCTCCAGGCACTCAGCTATGCCCTCCTGGTTGTGGCAAGCCAGCAAATGAAGGGTGAACAGCCAGGGAAAGCAGGCAAGGAGCAGGACAGACCTCAGCCAGCTCTGCAGAAGCAGTGCCTGCTCCCTAAAGCATACCTTGGCCCCACAGTCTGCTCCCTTCTCCAAGCAGAACCCGATGAACCTGGGGTCAGCCACCTTCACCAGGATGTTGTCCACACAGTAGACATGGACACTGTGCACCCCCCTCCTCTCCATGTCATCCATGATGCCGTGTGAGCCCAGGGCTCTGTACAGGCCACCGTTGCCATCTGCAGAGGGAACACATCACAGGGGCTGCAGCAATACCCTGCTGTCTCTCAGCCACCCACACTCCTTCCCCATGGGCTGATGTGGAGGGGCATCAGCCCAGCCACACCCCAGCCTGGTCCTCCCTGCCAGCCTGAGTCAGCCATGGGACAGCTCACAGCCTCCAAAAGCTGCTCCTCAGCACCATGTCTCAGCCCTGGCCACCAACCTGGTGCCATAGCAATCTTGCCCTTCTCCTCCAACAGGATCTTCCCATCGAATCCCAGGGCAGGCAGCATGCCCTGCTGGAAGAAAATGACATTCTCCTTCTTCAAGCCAAAATACCGATGTTTCTGGAAGAACTCCTTGGTGGACTCCATAGTGCGGCCACTTGTCATGATGTACCTGTGGCAGAGCAGAAACCACTCAGTGAGCAGGGAGGGGAGGCAGGGTCTCCCATCTCTCCTCCCCAATGTGGGCAACATCCAGGACAGGGCTTTTTTCCCCCCTCCATACTCAGCAGGATCTGATCTGCTGAGGTCTCACCACTTTGACAAGCCAATGAAGGGTTTCACCCTTCTCTACCAACACATGTATCTCCAAAACCGTACAACGCCATGTGTGGGACACCCAGCTGCAGTGACCAGCTCCTGCCTTATCCACAAAGCACCTCAGCAGCTCACCTCCCTGTCCCCACCCTGCACAGCTGCTGTCCTGCATGGGGACATGAAAGCCTCTCCTAAGGGCCATGGGACTGAGTCTGACAACGTGGGACCTGCCAGTGCCATCTGTGCTGCTTACTCTGAGGGGCTATGCCCATTACAAAGTGTTGGCATCAAGAGGGGCTATGTCAGTCCGTGGTCCTTGGAGGGGCTCAGCATCAGCCAGGGGCTACTAAGGGGAACTGCACTAATCCAGGCAAACCTTGGGCGGCCAAAGGGAACTGCACCAACCCCGAGGGCTGCGGGCAGCCAGAGGGCTGTGTCGATGTACCGGCCCCGGATCCATCAGTGCCCGCTGGACCCTGCCCACACCACCCCCGAGCCGGGCTCACCAGGGGATGTGGCAGGCAGTGCCGTGCTGCTCCTCCGCCATCTGCTGCAGCCTTCGCAGGCGCTGGGCCTGCAGGTGGAAGAGGGTCTTGCGGGAGGGCAGCCCCACGTCGCACATGCCCTTGGGGTAGGGGACGCCGAGGCGGGTGCCCTGCCCGCCGGCCAGCAGCAGCACGGCCACGCGGCTCCCGGCGATCTCCGCCAGCCCTGCGGGAGCAGACACGCGTG